>OX326959.1:46692283-47292283 GCA_946800325.1 Luzula sylvatica | reverse complement strand
AAAATTATGATATCCCTTTCTAAATTTCAAAATATCATTTAAAAAATATATATGATAGAATTTCCATATATATAATAATCACAACCATCTATGGGTAAAATAGCGCCCACATTCAAACCGCCTTTTTTACCATTAGCAAGAACTTGTTTCGATTGTATATCATAAGGAATTCGAACAATGACTTCAAATACAGTATCATGAAGCACAGCTTGCGTAACCTCAATCTCTACATGTTTATTAGCTAAATGACAATTAGCACATACAATTCGTCCAGTTGTTTCTTGCGGATTTTCATAACCTTGTTGTGCAAAAATATCATATTTTATCATAACAAATTTTATTAATAAATGTGCAATCATTATTTAACGAGTGAAAAATATTAATTGAAAAAAGTTGATTGATTGAACAAAATTAAAATTAAAACAGATCGAACATTTTACAATAAATTAGAAAGTGAAATAAAATTGTTTTATCAGATAAAAATTATCTTTTTTGTTTGTGTGCGTGATTCTAATTAAAATACCAAACATGTAACATAGTCAAAAACTAAATGCTATGATAATTTTATGCAATAATTCGTTCCTTACTAAAATATAAGTGCAAACTTATTATTGTAATTATGTGATCGTAAGTCGTAACAAGCGATAAATGACCATTAAATCATGACTCATAACGAACATTCTTATTTCACTTGCCTTTTAATTATTTTGATTGCGCATTAGTTAATTATTCCGGAATCGATAAAATTAATTGTTTCTGGAATTTAAAAAAATAATCAGCAAACCATATTTTGTCCTCGCAAACTATCTCAAACTAACAAACTATATTTTATACGGTGTGTAACGAATTACTGTCCCAAATTCACAAAAAAATATAAAGAATTCATTATCAATCGTAATTTACCAACTCCTTATTTATAGCTATTTTTATATTTTCTCGTTAAATCTTTATGGTTAATTATGATGATTGATAATTAGATTATGATTATGTGACGTGACTTCATCCTATAATTTATTTTAAACTTGATATTTTAAAACATATATTTTGTATGACTATCCATATGTGTTAATTTTGACCCGTTAGATGAAGTGATGTGATTTGATCTCATTCATTATTTGTTTCTAGAATTATTTGTTATACAATCTTCAAACATGAGAAACTATATCATTTTTTTTGTGTAAGTTATATTAATAGTATTTTACGATTTTAATTTAAAAAATCCGTCAAATATATTCACTTTAATGTTTCTCATTGTTTTCATATTCATATTAGTAGCTCATACATCACAGTTTTTCCTAATTTAAATTTATGAAGTTATCATCTAAAAATTTTCAATGAAAAAAATATAATAGCATTTAAAAAAAATATATAATTTTGATAATTATTATTTAAAAAAACTATAAATGCAAGAAACCTAAATAACACTAACTGTATCATATTAGTGTTTTTTCTTTAAACAACTTTAGTATTAAATTTTTATAAAAAAATATAATTGATAAAACAGAATAGTTTACCTATTAAACTACAATAACTTCTTAAACACATAAACATATACCGAATATTATTGTTATTTTTGAAATCATAAATTGAAAAATATCATATGATATTGTCTATAATTTTGAATTACAGCTTTTCTTATTTAAATTGCGATATTACTCTTTAATTATTTTTACTGGTACGTACAATTTATGTATAATTCTCATTATTTTTTATCAATAAAAAAGTAGTAATATATATTTATTTGTGTGCATTAAATAAATATATCGCATGGTCTAATATTATTTTATATTTTGTATTGCATGAAGTATCGTGGGCTACAATGCTAATATGTATGTAGTTATGTTTGTATTTTCTATACATAAATGAGTTCTAACAACATTTCTAGAATAATATAATATTAAAATAATTTATTTTGAGACAATATATTGTATTATCTTAAAATTAAAAATATAGTTAATTTATTCGCAGAGCACGGTACTCACATTCTCCTAGTTGGAATTATGATAGTGGATGAAATATGCCAAATAAAATCATTTGCAATCGAAGTAATAATATCATTATGGTACTTATAAAAGAAGATCGGACGATAAGTTATGAAATGTATTTTGCATGAATAGCAAAAATAAATAAAATATGAAATGTAAGTGTGAAGAATAACTAACAAGTCATAACAAAGTTATGATATGGTGATATTGATATAAAATTTATCTTAAATTAAACTGACAAATTGTGAAATTCTTATATCATAATATATTTTTTCACGCGCAAATTAGTTTTGTATTTTGATATTATATAATGATTACAACCATCTATACGAAACATATGAAATGTAAGTGCGAAGAATAACTAACAAGTTGCATCGAGTTATGTTGTATTTTGCACGAACATATAGGAAAAATAAATAAAAGATTATCATTGTTTTGTGAAATGTTTTATGTGTGGAAGAATAACTAACGAGTCGAAACAAAGTTATGTTATGGTGATATTGATCTAAATTTGTCATTAAGATGCACCAACTAATCTACACAACGAATTTTACATAAAAAATAAAAAATAAAAAAATAATATATATATATATATATATATATATATATATATATATATATATATATATATATATATATATATATATAGGGGAGTTCTATCATACACCCTTTTACAAGGGTATTTTGGGTATTTTAACAATTAATTATATTTGTAAAAGGGTGTATCATAAAATTTATCTTTTGTGGAGATTTTTATTTAAATGAACAACAAAAAATTCCAATTTAGTTAAACATTAATTGATAAATATATTTGATATCTTACCTTAAATATTCATAATTGGATAATTACACCAAATACCCTTGGAAATGGGTGTATGATAAGGAAAGAGATGTATGATAGAAGCCCCCATATATATATATATATATATATATATATATATATATATATATATATATATATATATATATATATATATATATATATATAATTAGAATAATATAATATCAAAATAAGTTTACTTTTAGATGATATATTGTATCATGCTAAAATTAAAAATATAATTAACTAACTTTTTTTCCCGCGCAAGTCTTCGAGTTCGTCGTGTTTTAAATTTCCTAAATGTTTCATTTTATGTTTTTTTTTGTCTGATTGTTCACGGTTATGTGTTTTGGTATTTTTTATTCCTCTAACTTTTTTGATATTTTAAAAAAATTTCGACCTTTTTGTAAACTCCAACAACTCCCCTCTACCACACTTTAATTTCCAAATACTCTTATATTTTCATATGTAATAAGTAAAACAAAAAAATTGTTATTTTTTGTCAATTTATTAATTTAAGAAAAATCATAAGCATTTTTTAACATGTCGTGATTTCAAAAAAATAAAATTTGTTACCTGTTGCTTTTATATAATTTTAATATTGCATTTTTTATTTATGAAAACTAACATTAGATAGGTCCACAATGGACCAATGTTTATGTAATTTTAATATTAGTTGATTTATACATACCACGTTCAAATGAAGAATCGACTAATTTGGATATTTTGATCAAGATCAAACGGTCCAGATTAACATGACGACGTGGACTTCTCTGAAAACAAGGATTTCTTTAGAGTTATTACATTTTATTTAATAATTCTTTGGAGAATTGTGCGATTAATAATAATGAGTACATATTAATAATTATTGGTATTTTTTGTTAATCAAGTAGTGACTATTTAATTAATATTTTTTGGATCAATTTATTTTTATTTGCTCAAATAATGACCACTTAATCAAGTATTGATCAGCTAATTAATATGCAGTGGGCATATTAATTTGAGTCTACTTGGCTCAATACGAGGATTGCATTTTACTTAACTTTATAAATAAGACATAATTTATCCGCACCGTACTGCTGCCAAAATTCAAATTCTTTTAGTTGGATCATCATACTTGGTACGATTGCAAAAAAAGTCACAACGAGCCATAATTGAATCAGCACTGGTCCAGTTCAGCTATGCATAAAAGGGAGAAAATGATTCAATTTCTTCCCATATCTCAACTATTAGGAGGGGGTGTAATGAGAAATTTTCAAAATTTTTTTGGAGAGCGGTAGTACATAATTTTACAATTTTATCTGACATAATCACACACACACACACATATATATATATATATTACCGTTCAAAAATCTTGAGAGTACCGTTGCCCCCCACAATCACTTAATAGATTTGTCACTGTAAGTTATAAAATGTATTTTGCATGAATAGCAAAAATAACTAAATGATTATTATCGTTTTCTGAAATGTTATATGTGTGAAGGCCAACTAACAAGTTGAATCGACTTATGTTGTATTTTGCATGAATATATAGGTAATAAATAAAACATTGTTATCGTTTTTTGAAATGATTTGTGTGTGAAGAATAACTAACAAGTCATAACAAAGTTATGATATGGTGATATTGATGTACAATTTATCTTAAATTAAACTGACAAACTGTGAAATTCTTATATCATAATATATTTCTTCACGCTAAAATTAATTCATTGTTTTGATATTATATAATCGAAACAACCATCTATATGAAACATCTCATATTTTTCACGTCGAAGGGAGAATATGATTCAATTTCTTCCCATATCTCATCTATTAATTGGTAGTAGAAGCTGCAATTATCACAGTGGATGAAATATGCCAAATGAAATTATTCACGATCGAAATAACAATATCGTTATGGTACTTATTATATACGAAAAATCAGACGAGGAGTGTGAAATGTATTTTGCGTGAATAGAAAAAATAAACAAAAGATTATTATCATTTTACGAAATGTTATATGTGTGAAGAATGGGACCGGGGCTTGCCCAAATGGCTTTGGGCATAAATTTTGTCCAAATGGCAAAACCACCCCACGATCAAAAGATTATGATGGATCATGCTTGATTAACATAACGGTCTGTTAGTTACACCGTCTAGAATTGTTTCTCCTATTTTGGAAGGAAATCATTTATTATTCTACCAAATACTTTGTTGCCCACTCTTCTGTTGTCATCTCTTCTTCTAACGTCACATTCATGGAAAGAGTTTTTGTCTCGCGATTTTTCCTCCATCATCCTCCTCTAATCTTTTTCCTCATCTCTCTCCTTCCTCTCCATAACTCTTCCTATGTTCTTGAATTTTTATCCCAAGTCAGTCACTCTTCCTCTACTCATCAATCAAACTTCAAACTAAAACTGAAATCTATAAAATTGATCTTAAGTTGATGCAAAGGTGAGCCCGTAAATCTCAAATCATATTTGATTAAACTCACGATGGTTCTGAATATCGGATTCGGAATCGGACTCGGTTGGCTCTGGAGACTCGGAACTCGGTCGACTCGGACAAGACTCGGTTGAGTAAAAAAAAAAAATCGGACTGTGAGTAAAAAAATAAAAAAAAATAGGAAAAAAGTAAAAAAAATATATTTTAAAAATAGATAAACATTCATAAACATGATGCACATAAATTCAACTAATAAAATCCAAATTATTACATTAAAAAAAATTACATTACATAATAAAATTAGTACATTAAAAATTTCTACTACCAAAAACTATGACGAGCGGGTTGCATTGTATAATAATCATCCTCATATTGATCATGAGGAGCAAAATACATTTGTAAATTTGTATTGTCGAAAATATTCATCATTGAGTCGAAGGGGGATCGGTTTTCGTGTTGTGTGTTACCAATATACGGATCATAATAGTTTTCATTGTTCGCGCTTGCAGTTGAAATTATATTCATTCCTGAAAAACTAGATCCCTCACTATTTGTGGTACCATAATTAGAGCCACTTGACCCTCGGGATTTTTTTTTCTTTTCTAACTTTTAACCGCGCAACGCCATCAGTCCATTTGCGATCTAGACACATTCGTTGTAACACATCTTTAAATGAGTATAGGCTTTGCAATGTTATAAATTGTGTGGCAAAACGGGTAATTCCGGGTCTTAATATCTCATGATTTTCGGTTGCCTCTCGCATGGCACTCAGTGCCCACTGATGGTTATACATAAATTTAGTAATACGTTGCGCACGTGCAACAATTTTTTTTATACTAGTATTTTTACCTATATCTTCTAACATTAGATCGATACAATGCGCGGCACAAGGAGTCCAATATATATGGTTATACTTCTCCATTATTAACTCTCCTCCCTTTTTGAAATTTGCGTCATTATCGGATACGACTTGCACGACTCTCGAAGGCCCGATTTCTTCGATTACTTGGGACATCAAGCTGTAAATGTATCGGGAACTTTTGAAATGGTCGGTTGCATCTACGGATTTGTGGAAGATGAGGAGGAGTTTGTGAAAGAGTAAAATATAGGGTGTGAGATAAAGGAAGAAAGTGATAATGAATGTATGAAAGAGAGATGAATATTAATTGAAAACTTGAAGTTATTTTATAGGCAGTTGAAATAATTCGTCGAAATAAAGTTAGAAATAAAGTTAGAAATAAAGTGCATGTGTCCGTAAAATATAGGCAGTTGAATTGAAATAAAGTTAGAAATAAAGTTAGAGATAAGCAAGATAGTGTCTCTATGATGTCTCTATGGACTCATTGGCTCCATAGTAAAATATAGGCAGTTGAATTGAAATAAAGTTAGAAATAAAGTTAGAGATAAGGAAGATAGTCTCTATGGACTCATTGGCTAGTTGAAATAAAGTTAGAAATATCATTGGACTCAATGGACTCCATAGTGACTACAAGTATGCATGTTTTAAAGACTCATTGGCTCATTGGCTTATTAGACTTGTACTGTACTGTAAAGTTGAAGGATAGTATGCATGTTTTAAAGACTCATTGGCTCATTAGCTCATTAGACTTGTACTGTACTGTAAAGTTGAAGGATAGTATGCATGTTTTAAAGACTCATTGGCTCATTAGCTCATTAGACTTGTACTGTACTGTAAAGTTGAAGGATAGTATGCATGTTTTAAAGACTCATTGGCTCATTAGCTCATTAGACTTGTACTGTACTGTAAAGTTGAAGGATAGTATGCATGTTTTAAGACTCATTGGCTCATTAGCTCATTAGACTTGTACTGTACTGTAAAGTTGAAGGATAGTATGCATGTTTTAAAGACTCATTGGCTCATTAGCTCATTAGACTTGTACTGTACTGTAAAGTTGAAGGATAGTATGCATGTTTTAAAGACTCATTGGCTCATTAGCTCATTAGACTTGTACTGTACTGTAAAGTTGAAGGATAGTATGCATGTTTTAAAGACTCATTGGCTCATTAGCTCATTAGACTTGTACTGTACTGTAAAGTTGAAGGATAGTATGCATGTTTTAAAGACTCATTGGCTCATTAGCTCATTAGACTTGTACTGTACTGTAAAGTTGAAGGATAGTATGCATGTTTTAAAGACTCATTGGCTCATTAGCTCATTAGACTTGTACTGTACTGTAAAGTTGAAGGATAGTATGCATGTTTTAAAGACTCATTGGCTCATTAGCTCATTAGACTTGTACTGTACTGTAAAGTTGAAGGATAGTATGCATGTTTTAAAGACTCATTGGCTCATTAGCTCATTAGACTTGTACTGTACTGTAAAGTTGAAGGATAGTATGCATGTTTTAAAGACTCATTGGCTCATTAGACTTGTACTGTACAGTAAAATAAAGACTCATTGGCTCATTAGACTTGTACGAAAATATAGGCAACATGTTTTAAAGTTGAAAAGAAATAAAGCCACTATGGACTTGTACTGTAAAGTGTAAAGGGAAGAAGTGAAATAAAGTGGCAGATGCATTATAAAGTAAAAACGTGTATGGAGTTGGAAGTGAAATAAAGCCATAGTGGCTAGTAAGTAGTATGCTAGTATGTTTGAATGTCTAATGAGCCAATTCATTTTTAAATAAAGACTTGTCATTTTTATTTTGATACAACTACCATTCATTTTGATACTACTACAATCTATTTTGATATAACAATTTAAAAAAAAAAAAAAAAAAAAAAAAATCGACACATCGATCCGATTTATCCGGGTTATTATCGGGTCGGGTACGACCGAGTCCGAGTCAACTCGGCCGAGTCTCAGAACCATGAAACTCACATCTTATTCCATTTAGGGAAAATACAAGGAGCCTCCCAAATTCAATAAAATATTTTTGATACGTCAATCGAGAATGTTTTATTAGCATTGATTATCTTTTTAATTGAATCAATTCAACTAAACATTAATTTAATGCTTAATCAATCCAATCAACTCATTAAATCAACCTCGATTGACGCATCCATGATATACATAGAGGATGTTAGGGGCACCATATATAACCTCTTCCACTTATTACTGGAGGTATGTACTAAGTTGTATTAAATTTGGTTTACGTTAATTGTTTATTTAATTCTGAAAATTATAAGAAATTATGAACAAATTTTTTTTGTACATACAAGAGCTCCTCTCCATTTTAAGAACCCCACACTTAGTGACTAAAAAAAAATTACAAACCAGTATGATTGTTTGAACAATACCAGTACATATTTATATGATTATGAACTAAAACATCAGTCCACTTTTTTATTAAAAAAACACTCCAACTCGTGAAGACTAAATAAAAAGGTACGTGAACATGGGAGCTTGTCTCGTACACCCTTTTGATAAAAGAATGTTTTGGATATAATATTATTAAGTTGTATCAAATATTATTTTTCTTAATTTTTTTCAAATATCTTCTCTCCATTTTCATATTTCTCTCCTTAATTTCCTCTCTTACCATTCTCATCTTACCTCTCCCTCCTCTCTCTCCAGCCTCTCTCTCTCTCTCTCTCTCTCTCTCTCTCTCTCTCACACACACACACACACACAAAATATTTGCTCTTCAGCCCCTTTTTTTTCCAAGCTTCTTTGCGAGTATAATATGTGAGTATTATAGTTTTTTTCATTTAAAATATCATAATCATCATGTTAATTTAATAATTTAGTATTTTCCAGTCACATCTCTCTCAGCGATATCCGACGATCTCCGTTCCTTCTTCACCGGCAGCACTTTTTTTGAAGAGTGATATGAAATACAAAGTACCAATCAAACCTTGAATTCAAATTTTTATTTCTTTTTCAACAACTTTAATAGTTTTGGGATTTTGAATATTCATATGGATAAAGAAATCTTGATCTGTTATTTTGTTTTATTTTTGAAGAAAAATTAGGACTTTCCTTCTTTTCATTGATTAAAACTTAAAAGTCATCACATGTGAATATTTGTGTTGTAGAAACAAAAATAAAATTATGATCAAATTTCTTTCCTTCTTTTCTTCTTTTCCAGTCACATTTCAGTCACATTTCGTAAATAAAAGTCATCACACACAAATTAGGACTTTTATGGACTTTCCTTCTTTTCCAGTCACATTTCTTTTCAAATTATTATTGCACTTTCGGTGGACAAAAATTATGATAAAATTTTCTCAAAAAAAATGGAAGGCGAAAATTACAAATTTGTATTGCATTCTGACATGAAATAGATGGCCTACTGTAATTCATAATTGGGCAAAAAGTGATGTTTATAGCCCACGGTGATGTTTATTCTGAATATAATATAATTATAAAATATAGACATGTAAAATAATGCATAAATGTGTTCCGGCAGTATTATTAGAATTTACCCCCTCCTATTAAATTTACGATACAAGAGCATACAACATGCCACGTTGTCCTTTTTGTTATCATTAGATTTTGTTGAACTTTATATTCTCACTCTTGAATTCATAATTCATGTAAAAAGATTAGGGGCTTATTGGATAAGAGTAGTAGGAAATAAAAGCAGCAGTTGAATATTTCGTATTTGAACTGCAGCAATTGTCATTGAATTACTAATGTTTGGATAAAAGTTATTGACAAACATGTTGATGTTATTCTTATGTTTGGATTAATTCATTGCAATATATAACTTCAATTTTGTTTTATGACATGTTGTAAACACTAAGTCAATATTAAAAATATCCCAATTAAAAAGAGAAAATCGACAAATTATCGATTAATACTCCAAAAATCTGAGCTCAAAAAGAGAAAATCGACAAATTGCAAAAAGTACTCAAATATTCATGCAATGACCAAACTAAGATTTACCAGTCACAAGATATTCATCACAAGATCCCAATTAAAAAGTATTGCATCATAATTTAGCAGTGACCAAAATCAACAAGAGCAATCTTGTCTATGTGAGTAGATTTTATGCACTCTTGTTAAATCAATAAATCCATATCAAAATATCTGAAAAAGAGAAAGAAAAAAAAAACATAAAAGATTTTAATAGATTGTGACTGAAACGAGCTCAATTCATACTCAGTGAAGTAATTATTTAATTTTGATTAATCAAATTTAATATCAGTATGAATTGGAGAGTTGATACAGTAACATACCATTTCTCAGAAGAGTGGTAACATGAAAGAATTTATACATAGGTGGAGAGCCAAATGTTAGCATAACTTGTGGATGCCTGATTTTGAATGTAACATATCATTATGAACCAAAATTGCTCAATTTGGTTAATGGGATATTATATAAAGTTTTTTTTAAAACAACTACATTAAACAGTATTTTCAATTGATTTTGTATATAATCAATGAAAATGAAATAAAAAAACAATTAAAGTTTTAATCATACCTAATTTTAGCTAAGAATGGAGCATGTGGGTGAGACAGTACTTCAGTCTTGCCCTGGCAACGAGCTTGGTCTTGCTCTGGCAGAAGATTAATTGAAAAATGATGAAGGTCTGAGTTATTCTTGAGGGAGATCATATCTAAGTTTTTTTGGGAAGGTAGATGAAGAGGACATAGGAGAGGTTTTACAAACCGAAAGTGGAGATAAGTACGGAAATATCCACATTACCTGCGAAGAAGAAGGAGGGAGACAGTTTCAATGTTTCCCGCCAATTTCTTTATCCACTGCCTCTCCAAACCATGTAGTACTGGGGAGGTTTAGAACTGCAGCAAAAAAAGACTTTAAGGTAGTAGGAATTACAATAGTGTTGCCAACTACATTATACCAAACACTGAGAATTGAGACATTACAGTAATTACAACTGCTAACTGTCCTATTTACTTCAATCCAAACAGCTCTTTAGCAAAATAGTCAAAAAAAAAAAAAAAAAAAAAAAAAAAAAAAAAAAAAAAAAAAACATGCTTGCACGGTAAGAAGGAACCATGTGAGCGCACCCCTCAACCCATCCCTCCACATGTTTTTACCATACCTCAACCCATCCCTCCAGCCTCCAGTGATAGTGATAGAAAGGACACATGCATGTTTATCTCAACAAATCTCACCGGAGAGAGAGAGAGAGCGCGCACATTGTCGAGGGATATCCACCTATATGGCACGGGAGAAACAGAAACCAACCGAAACGAGCACATGAGAGAGAAACTGAACCCCTTTCTCCAAATCACGTAGAAATCACGTAGGTTCAGCGATGAAACCCCGAATCGATGAGTTTAGGCGACATTCCCCTCACGCAAGGTATGTCGTTGCTTCCATTTCCCTGGTATGATTCCGATAGGGGATTCAATTTTTAATAGTTGGTGAAATTTTGTATTTGATGCAGATGAGTTTAGGCGATATCTCCCTCTTCAAATTTGTACTTCAGATCCTTATATTTCAAAAAAGGGGATTCAATTTTTAATAAAGAGTGATTAACCAAGTGAAAGAGTAATTAACTAATTCTGTTTTTTTGCTTCAATTTCAATTACAAAGAGTAATTAACTAATTAACCAAGTGATTCATAAATTAGAAATTAAAATCATAATTTTTGTATTTCATTGTTATAGTTTAAATGATTAGTCTGCACGGTAAGGGAGAACCATGACTTTTTGCACCTCAACAACCATCGTGTGAGAGGTGTGAGGTTTTTTTGAGGAAATGGTCCATGACGAAGAAAGAACAAAAATGGCGAAGAAGCAACTTTTCGTTTCTGATGAGAGAATCGGCGAGACAACTTCTACCATGGCTGGTTCCAGATTAATTGGTTTATGATTTTAGGTGACTTAGGGTTGTCAAGTTGACTCCTTCTTGAATAAGGGTTTTTTGGACTGATTAGGAAGACTAAGGGTTTATTTGTAGTGATTAATTAGGATTGAGATTTCTTTCAATTAGATCCAGGACTTATTTGTTGAATAATTAGTGATGATTTTTTGTATCTCTCCTCAGATCGGGTTCTGGACTTATTTGTTGAATAATTAGTGTTTATGACTGATTTATTTTAATTTTATTCTTTCTACTTTGATTTTACAATTGAATCTTTTTCCTATTTTCACCGAGAAGATCTCCACCCTAAGTCATGAATCGTTTTCAAAAAAGGTTTGCTTGTCTCTTCAAGAAGAAATCTCGCCTGCTGTGCAGTTGTTATTGAAGAACTCCGATACTTCCAAAATTCCAAATTTTTTCAGTTAATTTTTTGGTTTTGATATTTGCTTTGGTGTGAAATTGATCTTCTTTTTCATGAAGCAGAGGAGCTGAACAATCTTGGTTGCCATCCATGCTACCCTATGCCTCTGTTGAAGAACTACACTTGCTGGTTGGTGCTTTTTACTCTTCCATAACTAAAAAAAGCAAATTTACCCATGTAAAAAATATTTTAAAGACCTGAGCAATCATGGTTGAAATCCGTGCTGGAATCGACCTCCCTACCTCTCGATTATTTCTATTGTCAGGCTCGCGAGAGTGTATTTTTTTCTTTTTTTTAGGCTATTCTGCAAAAAAATGTATATTTGAACTCTTCATTAAATTTGCAGGAGTATCTTCTTGTACTGTAACCGAGTTATTACGAGCGACTTTATATGAATTTCAGAAATATAATCATGGCTGCTTGAGGTACCTGAATTGCCGGGAAATTATGCCGAAATGAAGTAACTGAATTGCCAAGAAATTATGCCGAAATGAAGTACCTGAATTGCCGGGAAATTATGCCGAAATGAAGTAACTGAATTGCCAAGAAATTATGCCGAAATGAAGTACCTGAATTGCCGGGAAATTATGCCGAAATGAAGTACCTGAATTGCCGGAAAAGGTATTTAATTTCCCTCAAATGCATTCAATTTTATTTTGTAAAACTTGAATTTTTCTTTGGTAATTCCATTGTGTGAAGTTACTGATTTCTTTTTTCAGCGAAATTATGCCGAAATGCAATTATATCTATTTCCTGTGAGTTCTCAACTCTAATCAACTATATATTTTTTTTAATGTAATTTAGATTCGTACCAATCTAATTATGATTCTATAAATAAAACTAGCAAAAGAACACCATTGATTCTCATCTCTTCTTATCCATGGATAACCAATATGTATATTGTCTCTAGCTTTTATGTCTTCTTCGGATTGGAAAGATTATTATGTTTTAATTTCAGTTACTATGATTATTATGTTATTTTGATGTCGGTTATTAGACGAGCTTGGCAAGATTTAAAGTTTTCGGTGGTATATATGAAAAATTGTAAATAGAGAAGTTTTGGAGGGTATATAAGGAAAAATGTACATAAGAGTTTAGGAGTTTTCAGGGGGTTATTTTGAATTTAGAGATTTTAGTGGGGGTTATTTGCAAAAGTGTAGTCATAGCGGGTTAATGGGCTAACGGAAAATTTTTAAGAAGTTGAGAATTTTTGTAAGTAAAAAAAGATATAGTAGAGCAAATTAGTTGTTCGATACCAACTTGATAAACTTTTACAAAAAAAGAGAATTCGAGTAGTTTGGTACCGGTTGGTGTTAAATAAAGAGATTGTAAACATTGTGCTGTAATTAGTGCTTAATTGAATTTTAATGAAGAAGAAGAAGATTGATTTCATTGATTGATTTTACATGATTACAGAGTAGGATATTTATAGATCAATAATCTATCCACAAACTTATCCACTAATCCTTAATTTACTCTTAACCACTCAAATTATAACTACCTAATCTGAGCTATACTATTCATTAATTATCACTAATTACATGATTATCTCTATAACTGATAAAT
Organism: Luzula sylvatica; assembly: GCA_946800325.1. NCBI lineage: Eukaryota > Viridiplantae > Streptophyta > Magnoliopsida > Poales > Juncaceae > Luzula > Luzula sylvatica. Next base: position 47,278,319 of record OX326959.1, on the reverse strand, counting down.
AGAAATTATAAGATAAAAGCCCAACAAATATAAATAATAAAAGCCCATTGATCATAGCCCAATATCCTGTGGAAAAGAATCAGCCGTTAAATAACGACTGGTAGTATTGTCTCCAGTAGAAACATAACCGGAGATAAAACCATCTTCTTTAGTCTTGAGAAATAACTCTTAACAGCCCCCCTCAAGCGCAAGAGGCGTTAACTCGACGTTAAGCTTGCTTCGTAGGTAATTAAAACGCGTCGTTGGTAACCCTTTGGTGAGCGTGTCAGCCAATTGATCTGCCGAGCAGACAAATCGAACAATCAGTTGCTTATTAGCGACCTTTTCTCTGACGAAGTGATAGTCGATTTCTATATGTTTGGTGCGAGCATGAAATACTGGATTGGTAGCAAGGTAGGTAGCACCAAGGTTATCACAGTAGAGAAGAGGAGGTTGAAGAAGAGGTAGATGAAGTTCATGAAGAAGATATTGAAGCCACAATGCTTCTGAAGTTGCTAATGCGAGTGCTTTATATTCGGCCTCAGTGCTTGATCGAGACACTGTGGGTTGCTTCTTGGACGACCAGGAGATCAGATTGGATCCAAGAAAAACACAAAATCCCGTAGTTGAGCGACGATCGTCAGGACATCCTGCCCAATCTGCATCGGAGTATACGTGAATAGCATGATCTGGTGAAGCATTAATGGTCAGACCATGATTAATTGTGCCTTGAAGATACCTAAGTATCCTTTTAACCAATCCCCAGTGAGTATCTCGAGGATCATGCATAAATTGACTCACTTTGTTCACGGCAAAAGCAATATCGGGTCGACTGAGTGTTGCATACTGTAATCCACCAACAATTGATCGATAAAGTGTAGGATCAGGTAAAACAGTACCACTGTATTTGGATATAGGTTCAGTGGAGGAGATTGGAGTAGATACTGAGTTGGCAGATTTCATATTAGCTTTGGTGAGAAGAGCTTGAATGTATTTGGTTTGATTTAGATGTAGTCCAGAATTAAATCTAGTACACTGAATGCCTAGAAAGTAATGTAAGTTACCAAGATCTTTGAGCTTGAACTGGTTGTGAAGTTGAGTGATGATTGAAGATATATCAGTATTAGAAGTGCCAGTGATGATGATATCATCTACATAAACTAGCATATAGGTGAGAGAGATAGTGGTTTGTCTGATGAATAAAGAAGGATCTGCAAGAGATGGAACAAACCCTAGTGTGTGTAATGAGGTACTGAGTTTCTGAAACCAAGCTCGTGGAGCCTGTTTTAACCCATACAAAGCTTTCTTGAGAAGACACACATGAGAGGGATAGCGCTGATCTATAAAACCTTGAGGTTGTTCCATGAAAACAGTTTCAGAGAGCTCGCCATTAAGAAAAGCATTGTCGATATCCAATTGCCTTAACGACCACTGTTTCGAAATAGCTAGAGAGAGAACTAATCGAATCGTCATTGGCTTCACAACTGGGCTGAATGTCTCATCATAATCAATACCTAATTCTTGAGTAAATCCACGAGCTACAAGTCTGGCTTTACATCGTTCGAAAGACCCATCAGCATTTCTTTTGATCTTGAAAATCCATTTGTTTTTAATTGGTTGTTTATCAGAAGATCGAGGAACCAATAGCCAGGTGCCATTAGACAGTAGGGCATTTATTTCGGAGGCCATAGCTTGACGCCACGGTTCTTGTTTTATTGCTTGAGTAAAGCATGTGGGTTCTGAGAGAGTTTGAGCAGTATAAGCAATAAAATCAGGGTTTGATTTAGGTTTGAGAGATTGAGTTTTACTGCGAGTAAGCATAGGGTGAGGTATGTTAGTAGGAGTATTTGTGGAAGGAGAAGAGATCGCAGCATTTGATGGAAGATCTGGTGACTGTGTGTTATTTTCAGTATTTGCGGAAGATCCACAGTACCGAGATAAAACTGATAAGGGAGAGATAGGAGAAGGTGATACTGCAGAAGATCTACAGTAAGTATTCTTGGTTGATGGTAGAAGGGGAAATGTGAGTTCATCAAAGACCACATTTCTTGAGATATAGGTTTTACCAGTTGTGAGATTTAAGCATTTATACCCCTTGAAAGATGGAGCATAACCAATGAATATACAAGGGGTAGATCTGAACTCGAGTTTATGATGGTTATAAGGTCGGAGATAAGGAAAACAAAGACAACCTATTGTCTTAAAATATGAGTAATCAGGAGCTCGATTATATAACAGTTCATATGGTGAGAGTTGAGGGTAGGTTAAAGGAGGTATTCGATTTATTGAGAAGACCGTTGATTGAAACACATCTGGCCAGTAAGAGCTAGGAAGATGAGATTGAGCCAGAACTGCTAAACCATGCTCAGTTATATGGCGATGCTTTCTTTCAGCATGTCCATTTTGTTGAGGTGAATAAGGACATGAAATTTGGAGTTCGATCTCAGGAAAAGCAGTTTTTAGAAAGAAGAACTCGGAGCCACCATCAATTTGTAATCGTTTTATTTTATGAGATAGAGAGGTTTCAACCATAGCCTTAAACTTTGGAAAAATACTGGTTAAGTCTGTTTTATTTGTGAGAAAATAAATCCAAACAAATTTGGAGAAATCATCAACAAAGATCACATAATATCGAAATCCTTGATTAGACGTAATAGGAGCTGGACCCCAGAGATCACAATGAAGTAATTCTAATGGTTTAGAAGCAGTATGAGAGCTAATTATAAATGGAAGTCTTTTAGATTTGGCTACACAGCAATCAGTGCAAAGGGGAAAAGAGTTATTACACAATCTAATCTTATTTTGACGAGCTAAAACAGAAATAACATTCATAGAGGGGTGACATAATCGCTTGTGCCAGGTAGTAGAAGATACTTGAGCAGTCAAAGCAGTAGGAGATGCAGCAGAAGAGAGAGAGAGTAGAGTCCATTAATTGGCTTGATTATTTGAAGAATTCGCTGAGAGCTTCGATCCTTGAGAAGACAAAGATTAGGTAAGAATTCAATAGAGATATTATTATCTAATGTTAATTGATTTATACTAAGTAATTGCTTTGTGATCTGAGGAACATAAAGAACACGAGAGAGATCTAAATGTACTGTAGGAGAGGTAATAGAGGATTTGCCAACATGAGAAATTAACAAACCTTGGCCATTACCAACAATGAGGTGTTCAGCTCCAGTGTAGGATGAAGTATTGCTGAGAGCGTTAAAATCAGGTGTTACATGATGAGAAGCACCGGAGTCTAGGTACCATTCGTGAGGAGAATGAAGAGATGGTGGGTAGACAGATGATGGGGAAGGGGTGTAATAGGCTTGTGGTGATGGTGCAGCAAAGTAGGTCGCTGGACGAGGTATATAGGGAGATTGTTGATTGGATGTAAATTTGGTTGGTTTAAGAGAGGGATCACGAAGCCAGCATGAATTTATATGGTGTCCTGGTTTGTGACAGTAATTACATGTCAAACCGGATTTGTTTGGGTTCTTCTTCCAAGGTTTGACTTTATTGGATTGGTAAGGAATGTTGTAATTTGGTGGATTGATGAATAGAGGGGGTTTGGATGAGTTTGCGTGAGAAGTAGAGATGAGTGCTTCAGCCTGATTAATGGAGGTTTCATCTGCCATGATCGATTCATGACTAAGAATGACACCTTGAATGGAAGAGAAGGTGTGTTTAGTGTCTGAGGAGGTTATTGCGAGAACTGATTGTCGAAAATCAGTTCCAAGACCTCGTAGAGTAGTCATAACCACATCATGATCAGGAACCGGGCAATCAATAAAAGATAATTGATCAACCAAGTTCTTGATTTTCAAGAAATATTCAGAACAAGAGAGAGATCCACGTTTAACATTTTGGAGCTTAGATCGTAAATCATGAGAGTGCGCAAGAGAGAAAGAAGAGAAGGATTGAAGAAGAGAAGTCCATGCCTGAGCTGCTGTGTTGCAGTGGATGACCTGAGAGAGTGCGGATTCCGTAAGAGAGCTCAGAAGCCAGCCCAAAATCAGTTGATCCTGTTGTTGATAGTCGAGATCTGCAATGGAAGTATCATCGGTAGATTTGTTTGGGTCATAGAGTTGCGGATTTTCAAGAAAACTCATAAGATTGTGTCCACGAAGTACCGGCAAAATCTGAGATTTCCATAGCAAGAAATTGCTTTGATCAAGTTTGATTGGAACCGGGTGTGTAAAATGCACAATCTTGACCGGAGTTTTCGTCGTAGCGGAATCGGATAGATCTGATTGGGTTGTCGCCATGAGAGGAGAAAGATGGACTCTTGCTGAAGCTACAGTGTTAACTGTCAAGAGTATTTAAAGAAGAGAGTGAAGTTGGTAGTTAATGGGTTGTTGGGTAGAGAGAATAATATGAAGGACTAAAGTGAATAAATGACACCGTTAATCGGGTTAACGGGTTTTAATAAAAGAGTGAATAAATGAAAAAGTTCTTTAAATAAACTTTGTTGGCGATGAAGTTTTAAATATAATGGTGGTTTTAGATTTGTGAGAGAGGGATTATAACATAAGTAACTGGAGAGGACTGGAGAACCGGTACCAGATACCGGTATGTAGCTATCAGAGTAAAAGAAGAAGTAGAACTGGATCGTAAGAGAGCTGTAAAGCTTTTAAAAGCTCTGATACCATGTTAAATAAAGAGATTGTAAACATTGTGCTGTAATTAGTGCTTAATTGAATTTTAATGAAGAAGAAGAAGATTGATTTCATTGATTGATTTTACATGATTACAGAGTAGGATATTTATAGATCAATAATCTGTCCACAAACTTATCCACTAATCCTTAATTTACTCTTAACCACTCAAATTATAACTACCTAATCTGAGCTATACTATTCATTAATTATCACTAATTACATGATTATCTCTATAACTGATAAATAGAAATTATAAGATAAAAGCCCAACAAATATAAATAATAAAAGCCCATTGATCATAGCCCAATATCCTGTGGAAAAGAATCAGCCGTTAAATAACGACTGGTAGTATTGTCTCCAGTAGAAACATAACCGGAGATAAAACCATCTTCTTTAGTCTTGAGAAATAACTCTTAACAGTTGGTACCGGAGAATCGATGAAGAAGTTCTGAGCTGACCGAGATTGTAAAGAAAATGGGTACCGATACCATATAGATTGATCACAAAAGCAGATTTGGTGAATTATGAATTTGAATATTTACAGATTTGAGTCGTTTGGTACTTGCTGATCGTAGGAAGAAAATAATCCGAGCCGAGTGAGATTGTAGAGAATAATAAATAATAAATATAAATAATGAGATAGAGATGATTTATATTTGTATTATCTTGAATGATTACTGATTTTGAGTTTAATGTTAATTATATATTACAATATGGTATGAAAATATTACAATATTATAGTAAAAAAGAAAATACTGATCGATATTTGAATGATTTAACAATTTACAAAGATAAAATTTATTTACACAATAACTTTAAGGGTAAATTAGTAATTACGTTATTTTTCTGCTTTAGGTGTTTGATCTTGTCACGACTTTTTGGTCATTTAATGTTGGGCCTTTATTCAAAAATTGCTTCAAGAATAAATTAGGAATTTGATAATATTAATATCTTGTCACCTCTTTAATGTTTGTTTTCTTATGCTACGAGAATTCGACACACACGTGGCACTGTATAATGGATAATTTAATATTAATATTTCTTAATTATCAACATAATTGAACGTAATAACTAAATAATGGATAATTCGGCGGGTACATTTTGGAGGAAATTAATTTTTTTATTTTTAATATCTGACACACACGTGGCACTGTTGAAAAAATATATAAAAAAATTAAACCCCTCCAAAGTGTACACGCCGAATTATCCATTATTTAGTTATTACGTTCAATTATGCTGATAATTAAGAAATATAATTAAATATTCAGTAAAATTTATTCAAATTTAAGTATTCGAATCATTATTAAATATGTATTAAGTTAACAACCAACATGTACTAGTTATTATTTTTATTAAATATACCAATTTAGAACATAGATAATGTTATGGTAAAATTCGAAAACAAATACCAAATTTAATTATATATGTTAGTTAAAATAATAACCAATATATGTTAGTTGTTAACTTAATACGTAATTAATAATTGTTCGAATTCATAAATTTGAATAAATTTTACTGAATATTTAATTATATTTCTTAATTATCAACATAATTGAGCGTAATAACTAAATAATGGATAATTCGGCGGGTACAAACGGGGGGTATAAATAGCACAAAGTGCTCGACCTTTGAAAGGTCGAGGGCTTTAGAGAGAGAGAGAGAGAGAGAGAGAGAGAGAGAGAGAGAGAGAGAGAGAGAGTGGGGGACCAATCATTGCAAAATTGCTCGACTTTTCAAAGGTCGAGCAGTTTGGGAAAATAATTAATCCTGCCATGCGATCAGGTGATTAAGGAATAAAAGCGCTCGACTTTTGAAAAGTCGAGCAGTTTAGCAATCTCTCGACTTTTCAAAGGTCGAGAGTGTTATTTCCCAAATTTTGAAACTAGTTGGTTTATTTTTGGTAATACGAAACTTATTTGGTCTAAACAGTAAAATTTCCCTTTATTTTATTATATTTTAATTAAATTTCACACGTTTCACACGTGGTAAATGGTGAATCGATCAAATGGATCAAATTTAATGTTGTTGCCAACACATCAATTGTGCTAGGGGATTCTAAGGGGATGCCTATCACCACTCTTATTACAATACGATGTTGCCACGTCATTTTTTTCTACCCAATCAGATCTCAAATCATCGCTAAACTCTAATTAATAATCTATCTGCACCTTCTCTTTTAAATTACGCCTCCATGGCAGAATGCATTACCAGTTACCACTCCCTTTTGCGCCTCACACAGACTCACATAGGCAACGCCTCCATGGCAGAATGCATTACCAGTGAAAAAGGGTAATGCATCCCATTCTTCACGTCGCTCAGAATCGCACGGGGAAAGGCAACGCATTCTTCATGGCTCGCACAGAAGGCCTAAACATAAGAGCGCTTCTCAGATTTGTACTTCTTCTTTCTCTTTAGATTTCGATTTCGAACATTATCGCCACTTCTCTTTGTCTTCTCGGTCGCTATTCCTTTCTCTGCTTTCTTTTCCGATTCTCCGGGGGATGGGTTGTTCTTTTTGATTCCTTGTAGGCTGAATGAGAGGGCTACTAATAATTGGTTTCGAACAATCCCTTTGAATTGACGCTTGTGGGGATAATTACCCTTTTTCACTATTTGTAAATGCCTTCTCTTTGTTCAGAAGGTATTTTTACTGATTATTTAGAATCGTCTTAGTTTGGCAGTTTCGAAATTTACTTATAATCAATTACCTTTCTCTTGAATAGTTGCAATTACCTTTTTTCAGATTAGGTTAATAGGCTATCATAAATCGAAAGGCAAAATCTTGTGATGATAAGGTGTTCGTTGAAATTACTATAAGAAACAAAGGTATACATTTTTACTTATTTTTTTCGAATCGATTTATTATGCATTTTGGAAATTGACTTTATTAAATTTCAACTATTCATAAATTTATAAAGTGACATATAATGTTTTTTTCAAATTAGGTGAATATTGAATAGGCCATCACAAATTTAAAGGAAAAATCTTGTGATGATAAGGTGTTCGCCGGAATTACTCTAAGAAGTTTCTTCATATTTGAAGATCCAAATACTACACAACTTTCATAGGTATTAACCATATCTCATCTGTTTATTTTGTATTAATGATTTAGTGTTGAATTCATTATTTCAGATTAGGTTAATAGGCTATCATAAATCGAAAGGCAAAATCTTATGATGATAAGGTGTTCGCCGGAATTACTCTACTCTAAGAAGTTTCTTCATATTTGAAGATCCAAATACTACACAACTTTCATAGGTATTAACCATATCTCATCTATTTATTTTGTATTAATGATTTAGTGTTGAATTCATTATTTCATATTAGGTTAATAGGCTATGCCTATCATAAATCGAAAGGCAAAATCTTATGATGATAAGGTGTTCGTCGAAATTACTGTAAGAAACAAAGGTATACATTTTTACTTATTTTTTCGAATCGGATTTGTTAGGCAGTTTTGAAATTTACTTATAATGGAAAACCTTTCTTGAATAGTTGCGTTTTCCATAAATATTTAAAACCTCTCGATGGAAATTTTTTAGGATTGCGTTAGAATTTAATTGAAAGCATTTAAATTTCACGGCTATTATTGATGAAAGAATAATAATTGGAATTACGAATTCTCATAAATATTTTTTTCAATTTCAGAAAAGGCTATAATTTTCATCAGTTTTACTTCACTACATTAAAATTTTCTTGTAGTTGATTCCCGTGTGAATCATTGAATCAGGTACACAATTTATGTTGTCCTGAATATTTATTCTTCAATGCTAAACTTCATCATTTTATTGGATTATAACAGTTAGGCTGCGAATTTCATGTAGTTGATAAATAGACAATGGCGAAAAGGGATAAAAGAACGAAATGGACGAAACAGAGCTTAACACGCCAGAAGGCTCAATTCTCTACGTGAACAATTGAGGTTTCTTAAGCAGAACAATCACGAATAATTGCGGTTTCTTCGACAGCACAGTCTCAATTCCTCCCCAATCAATCATCAGAAATCCTCGGCAAGCCTCATTTGCTCGTCCTCCAGTCAGGAACCCGCAACGTAGAGTGGCTCAGAGATTAATGTTGTTGCGGATGGGAAAGGCAACGTGCCAGCTAATCGGTGTGGTCTGTGTAAGAAAAAGGTTGGCTTGACCGGGTTTCAGTGCAGGTGTAGCGGTACGTGTTGTTCGATGCATTGATACTCCGAGACTCATCAATGTTCCTTCGATTATAAAGAGATGGACAGCGAAGCAATCAAAAAATCCAATCTCATGGTAAAGTCGATAAGGTATGAAGTCATGAAAATATAAGTATGGTTTTAAGATGTTTAATACAAATGATGCAAATAAGAGTAGGAACGATTTTTTTTCGTTGCTTTGGGCATTTCATAATTTAAGCATTGAATTGGAAGTAAATAAAAATCTTTGAAGGTCATATATGTAAAAAGTCTATTTGTAAATTGTAATTGATTTTTGTTTTCACGTGTGTTAGATTCAAGCACATTATTCATTATTGGCTGGGGATCTTCGCACGATTCTTTCCACCATGAGAAAACTTGACGAAAGAGCTCAAGGTTATATATATATATATATATCATTCATTCACATTTTGTTTATTAATATAATATTTAATGAGTTAATTATTTCATTCCCATTATGATTATTAACCCTTATTATTAACTATTTTAGGGATTAATGGTGAGACAAAAGGGCAAAGAAAATACTATAAGGCTTAAAATATTTCCGAGGCTTTATTAAGAAAATATTTCAGCGCAAAGAGAAAACAATTGAACCTTATTAATTAATCGGAACGATTAAATTGTTACAGCATAAGAGACTGCAAGATATCAATTAGCAAAATTATGATTAATTTCGGCGATTTGGTCAAAAGGTTTTGTTCATTTTAAAATAACCCTTTTGCATGTTATATTTTTTTTTGAACATGTTATATTTTTTTTTGAAAATTTAAATGTAATAAATTTTAAGTAATAATTTTAATTATTCTTCTTATCCACCTATATGGATCAGATTTTTATTTTCAATTGGTTTTTACTTGTTGAATTTCAATATTTTACAACTCTCTGATCCTAAATATTATTTACCACTCTTTTATGTTTGAAGAAATCAGAAAGTGTGTATAAAGCAAAAGACCAAAAGAGCAAATATTTGAAGAAATCAGAAAGTGTGTATAATGACCAAAAGAGCAAGAAAGTCTTTTAACAATGATTTTGACAAGATCGTTAGAAAGTTTGGAACTATTATTTATTATTATGTTATTTGAGCAACTATGTTATAGTAACCACTAAAAAAGATCTAAATTCATATTTAGTAATTTAATGTTATTTTTCGTGATGGAGTCCTCTTAAAATATATCTCACAAGTGCACTAAAACTTATACAATACAATTCAAATACTCGCAGCGTAGCGCGAGTATTACACTAGTAACTAACAAGTTGGATGTTATGGTGATCTTGACATAAAATTTATCATTAACATGCACTAACCAATTACATAAGAAATTTATCAACCATTATTTTTTGCTTGATATTTTATCACACAGTGGGGATTATTCTATGAAACATTAGATAATTAGTTGAAATATATCTTAAATTAAACTGACAAACTGTGAAATTCTTATCTTATGATATATTTATTCATGTGCAAATTATATTTGTATTTTTTTTTATAATAAATGGGGAAGACTCGTATCTTCTCCATCCATTGATGTCAATAAGAATTGAACCCACAACCTCTCACAACACATGAATTTTTGTGTCTCACACTCAACTAACTAGGTTATCGGTCTATTGACATTTTTTGTATTTCGATACTATATAATGATAACAGTCATTTATACAAAACATCTCATTTCTTATCTTATCGTTACAAATTTCATCAACTCCACACTATGACTTGAAACAAAAATTGACAATTGCATGCTTACTCCACTAATTGGACTAATTGGAGAACACACACAAATAATGAGAAATGGTATGATTACTGCACCTAATACATAACTAATATATAACTTGGAAAATTCAAATTCAACTCGTATGTTTTCCTACAATAACTTTAGCCACTAAGTAATGCATAACAAAATATCATGTTTCATATAGTTCACATAAATATATAGGGGATGTTTGATTTGGTGAACTATGATGGATTGTATTTGGGTATCATGATTTTCAATTTTAAATGCAATTCAATGTTTAATTTTGTGTATTATATAGGGGATGTTTGATTTGGTGGACTATGTTGGATATTATAATACACAAAAAAGTTGGTATTTCAAATACATGATAAAGTTATCTATATATTTCATTATAATATTATTTTTTCAAATTACATTAATGAATAAAAATTATATTATATTATACAACAATAATATAATATGATATACTATCATATAATATAATATAGTTTAAAACAATATATAATCTAATATTATATCATATCATATAATATCATACAATAAAAAATAATATAATATAGTATAATACAAACAAAATAATATTATATAAAACATTATAATATAATATAGTATAATATAGTATAGAATAATTTAACATAAAATAATAAGATATAATAAAATATGGTATAATATAAAATAAAATAATATAATATAAAACAATATAACATAATATATATAATATAAACCAATATAATATAATATAATGTCACCCCATATTATATAATAGTATATAATATGATATAATATAATAATCTTATAAGCATGATTTTCGGGTACCGATTAAGCATGATTTTCTCGCAAAACAACGGCTTGATTTTACCAATTTGCACTGACAAGGGACGGGTAATGCAGGTTCAGAACTGAAATTATGCAAAATGAACCCTGTTCGGTTGGTACAACCAAGTCTCAAGGAATTAGAAGAAAACAACCTTGAAGAAGTTTATTAACCGCGAATCTGGTACCAACGAAGCAAGATTTTTTGTCGCGAAACTAGGATTCAATTTTACAAATTTGCATAAACAAGTTGGATATTAATGCAAGTTGATCGGATCTATAATGGAATCAATCCAGTTCATAAATACCAATGTTTTAAATTGCGATATAGCGGTCCTTTGCGCCTGAACAATAATTTATATATGATCACCGATATTGCGTCATATTACGGCGATATTGCGGCGCTATATAGCAGGTTGCGATGTTGCGTTTTGTGAATATTTATTGCGATTTGCGCTATTGCGGTGCAATTGCGCCGCAATTGAAATCATTGATAAATACCAACGGAAAATAGTAATGAATTTAAACCTGAAAAAACGAACGAGAAAGAGTACGTTATAATTTTGACCTTTTTTTTTCTCACCCAAAAAATACATCCAAATAAAAAAACAGATAAACCTCAATGGGAATATAATCTTTCAGCGGGAGCGAGAAAGAGTACCTGCGCTCGATCCATGACGAAAATTTTGACCTTTTTTTTTCTCTTCCTGGATTTTGATTGAACAAAAACGAGAAAGAAAGGGAGAAAAATACTCGCGCATAAATTTTTCGGATCGGGTAAAAATAATACTTTTTTATTATATAAAGTCTCCTTATAATATAAATTTCCTTTCTAAATTCAATTTCTTTAAATTAAATTTTACAATAAGACCTGAATTTGTAATATTTATTCTCTATTATTTGTTTGTTTTATTATTTGGTACTTCAATATTTTTAAGTTGCTATTATATTGCCATTGTTTGATATCATTTTATATATTATTTTAACTTAGTATTTATTTTATACATTGAAATTACGTGATCATAAAACTCATAATAAACATTCATATTGTTTATCTTTTAATTATATCGAGATCTACAATATTAGTTATTTTATAAATTTGAATACTAAATGTTTGCAAACGCCAAGAGAAAAACGAATCTATGAGTTTATTCATTGTTCGCCTCATATTCATTGACCATTTCACAAACTATCTCGAACTAACGAACAATATTGTTACGGTACGAAACCAGATGCTTTCCCAAATCAACTAAAAACACTCATTATCTATACCGTGTTGGTTCATCGCACTCGACATGATTAATCAAACATCGCGATCCATAATCGAATCGCTACTTTGGTTCCACGACATGCATACAACGAGAGAAAATGGTTCAATTTCTTCCCATATCTCAGCTATTAATTGTGTTACGGAATATGCCAAATGAAATCATTCACAATCGAAGTAACAATATCATTTTGTTATTTATATAAGATAATCGGATGAGAAGTTGTGAAATGTATTTTGCATGAGTAGGAAAAATAAATAAATATAAGATTATTATTGTTTTGTCAAATGTTTTGTGTGTGAAGAATAACTAACCGGTTGGATCTAGTTAGGTTGTATTTTGCATGAATAGGAAAGATAAATAAAAATATTATTATCGTTCTCTGAAATGTTTAATGTGTGAAGAATATCAAAATACAAAATTAGTTTGGCACGTGAAGAAATATATTATAAGATAATTTACCAACCTCTTTATTTTAGATCCATCTTTTTATAATTTTCTCATTCCACATCATCATAACTATTTCAACCATTATATTATGATGTATGACAACATATGAATCATGAAGTAATTTTTTATTTTGTTTTATTTATAGATATTTATGTGTCTCTTATTTTACACATAGTTTTAAGCCATTTTAGAAGCTCGAATCACCTTACACTGATGATGTGTCGAAATATTATTCGCTAGATTCATGTTAGACTAGTTATATCTAATTTTAAATTTTTTTCACAATATGTTACATGAAATCAATTGTGAATATAAATAAAATTTGAGAATTTAAATATCTAACATTAATAAATTAATATATAATATCATAAAACATACATCAAATATTGTTATTGTTTTTCATAATATAATTTAAAAAATTAAGAAATATATTCACTTAAATTTTATCTTTATTTTGTGATCCATATTATCACATATTCAATATTTTTCTAAAACTTAAAATTATGAAAATAATTATGTATATATATATATATATATATATATATATATATATATATATATATATATATATATATATATATATATATATATATATATATATATATATATATAAACATTATGACTAAAAAAGCGATTTAAATTAGAGAAAATATTGAATATGTGTTAATATGGATCAATACTAGTGAAGATAATAATGTACATACTACTAAGTATTTTTGAGAAATATATTCAATTATATATATTAAATAAATATAATTACATTCAATTGTTGAATTTTTTATCTTTATTACTATTTTTTTTAAACTATAATTGAAAAAAATTGCACATACTACTAATAAGTATGTTATATTTGTACTTTTACTTAACATAATTTCATGTTAATCTTTAAAATAATAATAATAAATGAAATATATTTATTTAATAAAACACAAATAATTTATTTAAATTAAATAATATTTTCAATAATAAACATGAAACACAAAATTTATCATACACAAATAATTTTTTTGAACTTTTACAATGTTATTATTCTTATTACCTAAAATTTGTCAGACACAAATAATGTTTTTTGACTTTTACAATGTTATTATTTTTATTTTCCGATATGAAAATTTAAAATATCATATGATTTTGCTTTTTATTTATGTCCAAGCATGTTATTTTATTATCTTACAATGACATTTATTATTTTTGTATGTGTTGCATTAAATTACTAAATAAATATTTCGCATTGTGTCGGATTCAAAAATATTATTTATAATTTTGTTATCATCAAACTTCCTTAATCAATATAATTTTCATTTTCACAAAAGGCTTATGTTTTATCTCAAAAAATCATAAATATATAACGTGTATATATTATGTGTATGACGAAACAAATGAAAATAAAACCGCCACGAAGCGCGGGTAAGAAAATTTTGAAGTAATTATATAGGGTGGCACTATTGCAAGAATTGACATGACTTAAGCGATTTAAATTTAGTTTTATGAAATGATCATTTTGTCTTTTTTAATGATGGTTCATATTTATTACAATGATCAATTAGCGGAATTATCTTCCAAAAATATATATTTGAATTAAAAATATGTACAATTGACATGTCATAATAATAATAATAATAATAATAATAATAATAATAATAATAATAATAATAATAATAATAATAATAATAATAATAATAATAATAATAATAATAATGATGATGATGATGATAATAATAATAATAATAATAATAATAATAATAATAATAATAATAATAATAATAATAATAATAATAAGACACCTTTTACAAATTTGAAGAGTAAATATCATTTTTTAGATGAAGATTTAAATTCATGGACATCAGAAATCATTAAGATAAAATAAATGTATGAACAATTTGAATTATTTATATTTATTATATTTATTATATTTAATTCTTCGTAATATTCGAAATATATCATTTCATTATTGAGGAAGATAATAACACTAATATACAAGTGTACTAGATATCGCTCAAAATTAATAGGAGTACAGATATCATTTGTTAGCAAAAAATTTAAGTAACTTTTAATCAAGTCGCGTTATCTCTTGAAATAGCGTCATCCATTATCTAATGCTTATTTGAATTATCTCCACCACTCGATAAAAAATTGCAAGCAAACAATAATGGTTGATAAAACTCCTTATTTAGATTAGTGCATTTAAATGATAAATTTTATTTCGTCTCATCTTATATATATATATATATATATATATATATATATATATATATATATATATATATATATATATATATATATATATATATATATATATATATATTTAGGATTTTATTATTTTCATTTTAAAGTTTTATTATCAATTATCAATTATATATTTGATGATTAATTAAATATATTAAGGATAAATCAACAACTAGGACAATATTTGCGCTATGCGGCATGAATGTTAATTATGTTTTTATCATATAATACAAATGATAAATTTATATGATAATATTAATAATATCGTCCCATAATAAAATTATTCGAACTTAATTATTTATGATTATGTATATGCTCGACATTTATTTTAAATTATGATGCCAAATCTCATTTTTTTTAATCAGATAATAACATTTATTTTAAATTATGTCAAATGTCTATAAGTTTAATTATTTAGACAAATAAAGTACTTTTGAGTTTCTATAATGGTTAGCGGATTCAACAAATCGGCTCATTTTACTATTCAATTATCACTCCAAATTATCTACATGCATCGCATGCAAGAGGGGAAGATGAAATATGCTACACATCCCGCTAATTAAACCCACAATCCACCCCGCAAGTATTAATTATGAAGATAATTAATGTATTAAGTTTCTTAATCAATCAACGCAGACAAGGTGCGGGGTGAATCGTGCGTGGCGCCTAATATCATTTTATTTGGGTGTAGATGATTCAATTTCTTCCAATATATCAGCTATTTTAATTGTTAGTAGAAGCTGCAATTATGATAATGTATGGAATAGGCCAAATGAAATCGTTAATCGAAGTAACAATATTATTTTGGTACTTATATAAAAAAATCAGACGAGTAGTTATGGAATGTATTTTGCATGAATAGCAAAAAGAAATAAAAAATTGTTATCGTTTATGAGATGTTTTATGCGTGAAGATTACTACTAACTTACAAGTTGGACCAAGTTATGTTGTATTTTATATGAATATATATGGAAACTAAATAAGGTATCATTGTTGTTTCATGAAATGTTTTATGCATTAAGAATAACTAAAAAGTTGGATCAAGTTATGTTACGGCGAAAATAACTTCTTTTCTAAAAATTATTATGTAATTTTGGAAATTTCTGCATATAATTTCGGAACATTACGGCGTGACACAAAATTTAGGAACATTTCTGCATATAATTCTGTTTAGAATCAAAATTTAAAAAATAACTTCTTTTTTAAAAAAATTTCAAAAATAACTCCTTTTTATAATATTCCAAAAATAATCCAAACCGGGTTTTAAAATCCCGCCGGTAAAATAATCATTTAAAAAAATATTAAATATGATATATTTTTCCAAATTTTACCATAACATCTTTTATAAACTAATTAATACACTTAATTAAAATAATAACTAGTACATGTTGGCTGTTAACTTAATATATCATTAATATTAATTCGAATTCATAAATTTGAACAAATTTTAATGAATATTTAATTATATCTTTTAATTAATACATTAATTAAATATAATTATTTTATAATGGAGAATTCGGCGGATACATTTTGGGGAGTGATTTTTTTCTAAATAAGTTACTGCCAAGTTTGAAAAAAATATTAAAATTTATTCCTCCAAATTGTACCCGCCGAATTCTCCATTATTGAACAGTTACATTTAATTAACGTGATAATTAATATATATAATTAAATATTCATAAAATTTATTCAAAATTATGGATTCGAATAAATATTAATTACGTATTAACTTAACAGTTAACATGTAATAGTTATCATTTTAATTAAATATACTAATTAGAACATAGAGGATGATATGGTAAAATTTGGATATTTCGGTTAGTATATTTAATTAAAATGATAACTACTACATGTTAAATGTTAACTTAATACATAATTAATATTTATTCAAATTCATAATTTTGAATATATTTTAATGAATTTTTAATTATATGTTTTAATTATCACGTTAATTAAACTTAATTGTTCAATAGTGGAGAATTCGACAGGTATATTTTGGAGTGCAAATTTTAATAATTTTTTTTTTCAAATCGTGATCAGTAACTTATTTTAAAAAAAAAACCACTCCTCAAAATGTACCCGTCGAATTCTTCATTATAAAACAATTACATTTAATTAACGTGTTTATTAAAAGATATAATTAAATATTCATTAAAATTTATTGAAATTTATGAATTCAAATAAATATTAATTATGTATTAAATTAACAACCAACGTGTACTAGTTATTATTTTAATTAAGTGTATTAATTAGTTCATAAAAGATGTTATGGTAAAATTTGGGGAAATATATCATATTTAAAATTTAAAATAAAATAAAAATTTTAACGGCGGAATTTAAAAACCCGATTTGATTATGTTTGGAATATTATAAAAAAATGATTTTTAGAATGTTTTTAAAAAGGATGTTATTTTTTAACTTTTGATTCTAAATATGCAGAAATGATCCTAAAATTTATATTTAGATGGACTGATATACACGATGAATTATTTTATCAATCATTTCTTTTGTTTGGTATTTTATCACGCACATGGAGGGTATTTTAAAGGAGCATTAGATAATTACTTCCAAGTTTGTCTTACGTTAAACTGACCATAGTTAGTAATTTGTGATACGCGAATAATACGGTACGTAATACCTTCATGTATAATTCGGATCAAACATTTTTCAAATCGGTCAAATATTCGGTCAAATAAAATGCAATACGCTAATAATTCGTCAATTCGCTTATTCGTCTATAGTTATGTTTATTTTACATAATACGATGCAATAATTCGATATGTAAAAGTATATAAATGTACATTTGCTTACTCATAAATAATTCAAAATTATAATTATTTTATTAAACAATATTTATTTTAGTTTAAAATCTTTTATATATTATTATTGATATTTTGATTTTCTTAATCATTTTTGGAAATTTTTGTTTTTTTATTTATTTAAAAAAAAAATTATATTTTTTCTTCTAAAAAACGTATTATACGGAAATACGTGTATTATTCGTGGTTTTTAAAAATTATTGTAAAATACGCGAATTATTGATCAGGTTGAGTACGGGAACGTCAATACGTATATTATTCGTAATACGTAATTATTCGTAAAATATACGCGTATTATTCGCGAACTGAACAACTGTGGAATTATGTATTTTATAATATATTTTTTCATGTGTCAAACTAATCTTGTATTTTGATATTATATAATAGGCGAATTATATACTATAGATACATTCTTTTCGGACATAGTTTGAGTAATTATCAATTAAAAAATATTAAGGATAAAATTTTAAGTATATTTATTAATGAATGATTTATTAAAACAAATATTCATAAAAAATAAAAATTATGATACAACTTTCTAAATATTCAAAATTTAATTTAAAAAAAAATATATGATAGAGTTCCCTATATATAATAATCGCAACCATCTATACGAAATATTTCATATTTTTATCATCACAAATTTTATAAGTTAATTATGCAATCATTATTTAACGAATGAAGAATATTAATTGAATAAAATTTATTGATTGATTGAACCAAATTTAAATTTAGAACATATTGAACATTTTACAATAAATTAAAAAGTGAAATAAAATTGTTTTACCAGAGAAAAATTATCTTTTTTGTTTGTGTGCGTGATTATAATAGAATTCCAAACATGTAACAGAGTCAAAAACTAAATGCTATGATAATTTTATGCAATAATTCGTTCCTTACTAAAATATAAGTGCAAACTTATTATTGTAATTGTAATTATGTGATCATAAATCGTAACAAGCGATAAATGACAATGAAATCATGACTCACAACGAACATTCTTATATCACTTGCCTTTTAATTATTTATATTGCGCATCAGTTAATTATTCCGGAAATGATAAAATTAATTGTTTCTGGAATTTGAAAAAAATAATCAACAAACCATATTTTGTCCTTGCATACTATCTCGAACTAACGAACCATTTTTTTATAGTTTATACGGTATGAAACAAATTACTATCCCAAATTCACAAAAAATATATAAACAACTCATTATCAATTGTAATTTACAAACTCCTTATTTATATCTATTTTTATATTTTCTCGTGAAATCATTATGGTTAATTATGATGATTGATCATTACATTATAATTATGTGATGTGACTTCATCTATAAATTATGATGATTGATCATATATTAGTTAGTAATTTGTTTGTTATTATTTTAAAACAAATGTTAAGCCACCTTCGGAAGCTGTCATATTTAATATGTTTAGTCCAAACCGTATGATGATTGATCATATACTATTTAGAAATATTTTTAGTCCATATGACAAAGAATATGGTGGGTTCTTGTTAATTTTTTGATTGCACACAAATTCTATAATTTGGTAATATAATAAATTAGTTGTTAGTATTTAATATTTCGCACGTATAATCTCCCTCTCGACCAATTTTAAATATATACAATCTTCAAACATGAGAAATTATATTATTTTTTATGTGTACGTTATATTAATAGTATTTTAAGATTTTATTTAAAAAATCCGTCAAATATATTCACTCTAATGTCCTCATTGTTTTGATATCCATATTAATATAGTTCATACATCATATTTTTTCCTAATTTAAATTTATGAAGATATCATCTAAAAATTTGCAATGAAAAAAATACAATAGCATTTAAAGAAAATATAATTTTAATTATTATTTAAAAAAACTATAAATGCAAGAAACCTAAATAACACTAAGCGTATTATATTAGTTTTTTTTCTTCAAACAACTTTACTATTAAATTTTTATAACTTCTTACACACATACACATATACCAACTATTATTGTTATTTTTTAAATCATGAATTGAAAAAATATCATATGATATTCTGCATAATTTTTAATTGCAGTTTTTCTTATTTAAATTTCGACATTACTCTTTAATTGTTTTTACCGGTGCATACAATTTGTGTATAATTTTCATTATTTTTTATCAATAAAAAAATAGTAATATATAGTTATTTCTGTGCATTAAATAAATATATCGCGTGGTTTAACATTATTTTATATTTTGTATTGCAATAAGTACCGTGAGCAACAATGTTAATATTTATGTTGTTATGTTTGTATTTTCTATACATAAATGAGTTCTGACAACATTTTTAGAATAATATAATATTAAAATAATTTTATTTTGAGATAATATATTGTATTATCTTAAAATTAAAAATATATTTAATTTATTCGTAGAGCACCGGTACTCACTATCGTTTTAAAAATATATTAAAAATACACTTAAAGAAGATCGGACGATAAGTTATGAAATGTATTTTGCATGAATAGCAAAAATAAATAAAGCATCACTATCGTTTTATGAAATGTTTTATGTGTGAAGAATAACTAACAAGTCATAACAAAGTTATGATATGGTGATATTGATATAAAATTTATCTTAAATTAAACTGACAAATTGTGAAATTCTTATATCATAATATATTTCTTCGCGCGTAAATTATTTTGATATTATATAATGATAACAATTATCTCTCCGAAACATCTCATATCTTTCGCCACAGATTTCATCGGTTAAATGTATAATTATTATTTAATGAGTGAAACATATTAATTGAATAAAATTCACAATTTATGAGATTGATTGAACAAAATTAAAATTTAAAACACGTTGAACGTTAAACATTTCAAAATAATTTACGGAAAGAAAATGAACTTTTTTCTTATCTTTCTGTGTGATAATTATAATTATAATTATAATAGAATTCCAAATATATATAACAATTAATAGCTAAATAGTGACATAAGTTTTATGCAATAATTTGTTCCTTACTAAAATATAAGTGCAAAGTCATGATTATAATTATGTGATCATAAGTCGTAACAAGCATAATTATGTGACCATTAAGTCAGGACTCGTAACAAACATTTTTATATCACATGCATTTTAATTATTTTGATTTTGATTAGGCATCAGTTAATTATTGAGCGATCGACGAAATTAACTTTTTTGGAACTTGAAAAACAATAAACAAATCATACATTATCCTCACAAGTCACAAACTAACAAACCGTAATTTGTATGGTGTGAAACGATTTACTATTCCAAATTCACAGAAAAATAAGAATAACTCGCTATCTATTTTAGTAAGAATGATGAGGTATATAATGCGGATTGAATTTTTATTTGATAATAAATAGAAAAAATTCATATGTCTCCATTCATTGATGTCAATGAGCATCGAACACACAAGCTATCACAACACATGTGTTTTTGTGTCTTACATTCAATCACCTAAGATATGAGTCCATTGACGAATGTGAATTGAATTAAGTTAAATTAATTTTATAATGTGAATATAATATCCAACGTACAACAAACATTATTATGTTACGAGAGTATGATGCGAGAACCCATTGTGTATAATTATTTTAAGTAGCATATTTTTTGAATACCATATTTTTTTAGTATGGATTTATAAAATCTTTTGAGAAATGGAAAAATCAGACGAGGAGTACGTTATGAAATGTATTTTTAATGAATAGCAAAAATAAAATAAAAATTATTATCTTCTTATGAAATGTTATATGTGTGCAGAATAACTAACAAGTTGGATCGAGTTATGTTGTATTTTGCATGAACATATAGGAAAAATAAATAAAAGATTATTATCGTTTTGTGAAATGTTTTATGTGTGGAAGAATAACTAACAAGCCGAAACAAAATTATGTTATGGTGATATTGATCTAAATTTGTCATGAAATGTTTTGTGTGTGAAGAATAACTAACAAGCCATAGCAAAGTAATGATATGGTGATATTGATATACAATTTATCTTAAATTAAACTGACAAATTATGAAATTCTTATATCATAATATATTTCTTCACGCGCAAATTAATTCATTATTTTGATATTATATAATGAAAACAACCATCTATATGAAACATCTCATCTATATGAAACATCTCATATTGTTTGCCACAAATTTCATCATAATTATTATTTAACGCATGAAATAGGTTAATTGAATAAAATTCACAATTTATGATATTGATTGAACGAAATTAAAATTTAAAACACGTTGAACGTTAAACATGTGAAAATAATTTTCGGAAAGAAGATGAACTTTTTTCTAAAGAGAAGTTATCTTTTGTGTGATATACATATAATAGAATTCCAAATATATAACAGTCAATAACTAAATGCTCAGATAAATTTTATGGAACATGAAATTGTTCCTTACTAAAATATAAGTGCAAACTCATGATTACAATTTATAATTATGTGATCATAAGTCGTAACAAGCATAATTACGTGATCATTAATTCATGACTCGTAACAAACATTTTTTGTATCACTTGCATTTTAATTATTTGATTGCGCATCAGTTAATTATTCAGGGATCGACAAAATTAATATTTTTGGAACTTGAAAAACAATAAACAAATCATACATTATCCTCGCAAACTATCTCAAACTAATAAATCATAATTCGTAAGGTGTGAAACGATTTACTATCCAGAAAAATAAAAATAACTCATTATCTATAATAATTTACCCATTATTTATTTTATATCTATCTTTTAGTTTTCTCATGAAACTACATCATCATCATGATTAATTATGATGACTGATGATTGATCATTAAATATGATTATGTGACATGACTCCATCCTCTGAATTAATTTTAAATTTGATTTTTTAAAACATATAGTGTGTATGACTAATCTTCAATATTACAAATATCGTATAGCGGTCCGTAGCACGATGACAATTTTTTATAGTGATAGCGAGTAACGTGCGTTTATAACGAGAGCATAGATAATGGTGTAAAAATAATGATAAAATTAATATATCATGTTAAAATTTAAAATATTATTAATTTATCCGAAAAACGCTGGCTCCACATTTCTACTCGTTGGGTCATGTTACTTGGTATGATTGCAAAAATATCATCGAGCCATAATTGAATCAAAGGGAGAATATGATTCAATTTCTTCCCATATCTCATCTATTAATTGGTAGTAAAAGCTGCAATTATCATAGTGGATTAAATATGCCAAATGAAATTATTTACGATCCAAATAACAATATCATTCTGGTACTTATATAAGAAAATCAGACGAGGAGTTACGAAATGTGTTGTGAAAATTACGATTATATTAAACCCCATACAATATTATTTACGATTCCGAAATATACACTTCTACAAAAAAATTGACAATTATATTAAACCCCATACAAACAACCACGAACAATGCATAACTATAATTATGATTGTTTAAAAATCAGACCGGACATCGACCCGACCAAGCAGCTAGATAAAAGTACATCACTTAGTCAAATTGGTTGTGAAAATTCAGTAAAGTAAATACGAGCACAATAATCAAATTGGCCGTGAATATAGTAAAATTGGTGTGAAACAGTACAGTTTGGTTTCGGTAACTAATCAAATTCATGCTTTTTCAAATTGGCTGTGAAAATACAATACTTGTGACAACACAGTAAAGAAAGTACCATCACATTTACTGAAGGTTCAAGAATGAATCAAATAATGATTTAAGAGTTACGGGACGAAGCTCTTTTCATGACTTCAAACAAATCGCGAGACATAAAATGAAATAAACCGGGTGGTTTTAGTGGTCCGGTCCGGTTTTATTTATAAAACCGGCCAGTTCAAGCGGTTTAGTCGGTTCGCATGTAATCCGATCATTTAATCAGACCAACCCGTTTTTTAATCTTCTTTTTACTGTCAATTAAGTCCGTGCTTGCTGTTATTCAATCTTTTTGTCTCAAATGTCTTAAGGTTTCTTCACTGATTTTTTTTTGGTATTTTTTTACTTTTTCTGTTTTTTATGTGGGTACGGAGCTCATCCGATGGACACCGGACAGGATCATGTCCATACACCTCGTAGACCGTCAGATTTAATCAAGATTCATGTTATTTTGATTGAGTTTGACTCTCTGTTAATTATTTTAATTACTCCGTTTAACTCTCCGTCTGAATAAAAATAGAAAATTCTTCTTCTTCGTGAAGCAACTCCTCCTCCCTTCTTCCTGTCCAGTTTCTCTCTAACCTCACCTCTCCTTCAGGAAGAAACTCTGCACCATGCCACCATCAAATGATTGTTTGTTTCCCCTCCTCTCGCCTCACTCGACAACGAAGCTCAAGGTGACAGAGGTGTACCTCTATTGAGTTCAAGTGGTGCTTTACTTTTCTCCGACCTTCATGTGCTCTCTTTCTATTGATGCAAGTTCGTGTTCTCTAGATATAATTCCCTTTAATTTAGAATAAATTTTGTTATCTTATACTTGTAGTTGGCATTGAATGATTTAGAAAAAATACTAAACAATGATAGATACTTCACTCAGATCCCAATTCATGAATAGTCAAAGGGTGCTAGAGAGGGAGGCTTTGTAGAGGGATGAGACAACGAAGAAAGATAAAGAGAGGATTGAAGAGGGATGAGACAGGACACAGAGAGAGAAGGAGAGATCTCCATTATTTCGTTAAATGAACTTGCTAATTTTGTTTTGAAATGGAAAGGGCTTTGATGGAACATGGAAAAAGAGAATTAACGGAGGTTAAACTCAACTCAGAAAATACGAATCATGGTGAGATCTAACGGTCTACGAGGTGCGTGGACATGATTCTGTCCGGTGCCCATCGGATAAGCTCCGTACCCTTTTTATGTATGCATTTCTTATTAATAATAAATATAACTAATTCTATAATTTTATTTTCGGAAACTCGTAGAATAATCAATTCACCGGAAACACAAACACACTCGCAGCTCTCCCTCTTAAACTCTGTAAGCATATAAAAATCAACTAATCTTTCATTGATATTTAATTTTATTAATTATAATTATGAATAATTACAGAAATATTGTGCTGTTTTTTTTTATTAAATAAATTTTTTTAGGATTTTTATCAAATATTTTCATCACTCTTTTTTTTCTAATTTTGTTCATCTTTTATATATATATATATATATATATATATATATATATATATATATATATATATATATATTGCTTATTAAATACTATTTTTATTCTCTTTTTTTACTGTTTTTTATTCTAATTTAATCTTTTTTTTTACTGTTAATTTATTCTTTTTTATTAATTTTCTTGGGTTTTATTGAATTATTTACTATTTTTTATTGAATTATATACATTTTTTTCCTATTGCTTTTATTCTATGTATATTTTATACTAAAACATATGTATATTTTATTCTGTTTTTTTTTTAATTTTTGTTAATCAACATTTTACTGTCAATTAACTAATTTTTTTTGTTGGTTTTTTTTGGCTGTTGAATTGTTTATTTTCTTTTTCAAATTCTACATTTTCTTTACTGATTTTATATTTTTCTTTCTCTTTTTCACTGTTTTTTTGTTTTTTTTTTGTGTAAAAGGTTTTTTTTTCTTCACTGATTTTATTGTATGGTATTTTTTTGCATTTTCCAGATTCAAAATTAGTGGTAATTAGGGTTAATTAGTCGTAACTATGCCTTGTTGGTAATTAGGGTTAATTACTGAGAATTATTAATTATTATTTCATAATTTTTGTATTTTCCAGATTTAAAATAATAAATATAATATAATTTTATATTAACTTTGTGATTTAATTATTTATTACTAATTATTTTTTGAACTTAATTTGAAATTTGATTTGGTTTTGTGTAGGAGATGCCTCTCGTGGAGTACAAGAAGGTATTGGAGTAGAAGAGAAAGTCCTTCGTTGTGCATAAAGTATAGGAGATGAAAGTATTTTTTAACAATTATTTATTTTTTAACAATTTTCATATTTTATTCTACATGATGGAGTGAATCGAGAAGGATGTGTGCATCGAGATTCTCGCTGCAGCGAGCAAGGAAGATGGAGTGACGAGGTAGCATTTTCGTAATTTTCATATTTTTGTTTTCGTTTTGTTTCAGGGGAATTTTCGTAATTTTCATTATTTTGTTTTTGTTTTTGTATTACTTTTGAATATATGTGTATTTTGAACGGTCTGAGACGCTGCATTTGTTTATTTGTATTACTTTATAATTATGTATTGTTTATGTGTATATTTGTATTATTTTGTATTATTTGTGATATTCTGTTTTTGAATTATGTGATATTTGTGATATTATTTGTATTATTTGTATTGTTTTTGAATTTGTGATATTATGTAATATATATGATATATATAATAATAATAATAATAATAATAATAATAATAATGTATATAATAAATAATGAATAATGAATAATATTATATATAATAAATAATAATAATGAATACTATAATATATTGCACGTTGTAGGGTCGGCCCGCCCCATTAATTCGTACTGATTTGACTGCTGCGTACTGATTCGGCTGACAAACATATAGGGTCGGCCCGCCCCAAAAGCATTATAGGGTCGGCCCGCCCCTGTCAGGGTCGTGACCTTTAGGGTCGGCTAGTTAGGGTCGTCTGACATTTCCAATAAGCTATATGGGCGATTTTGAGGTATTGTTGGGTCAGTTTTGGCCGCCCCAATGGCCCATATATGTTGTAGTGATTTATAATTATGTGATCATAAGTCATAACAAGCATAATTATGTGATCATGAATTCATGACTCGTAACAAACATTTTTATATCACTTGCATTTTAATTATTTGATTGCGCATCAGTTAATTATTCAGGGATGGACAAAATTAATATTTTTGGAACTTGAAAAACAATAAACAAATCATACATTATCCTCGCAAACTATCTCAAACTAACAAACCATAATTTATATCTCAAACTAACAAACCATAATTCGTAAGGTGTGAAACAATTTACTATCCCAAATTCACAGAAAAATAAAAATAACTTATTATCTATAATAATTTACCCATTATTTATTTTATATCTATCTTTTAATTTTTTCATGAAACTACATCATCATCATGATTAATTATGATGACTGATGATTGATCATTAAATATGATTATGTGATATGCCTTCATCCTATAAATTAATTTTAAATTTGATTTTTTAAAACATATATTGTGTATGACTAATCTTCAATGTTACAAATATCGTGTAGCGGTCCGTAGCACGATGACAATTTTTTTATAGTGATAGCGAGTAACGTGCGTTATAACGAGAGCTATAGAGAATAGTGTAACTTGTAGCGCATACAATATTTAAGTATCAATATGTAATAAAAATAATTTTTAAAATAACAAATATTTATATTGAACATCTCATATAGAGATTATAAAATAATTTACAAATATTTGAAAACGAGTATGTCCAATAAGTCAGAACGTCTCAATCTAGATATGATAGGGGTTTTTTGTTTATTTTTCAACCAAAAGTGATTTTAATAATTATTACTTTTCGTGATATATTTTTTTCAATTTAATTCATTTGATTTTTTATATATTTCATCTAAAAGTCTTTTATTTGGATGTAGTGCGCTACAAAGTTGCATTGTACAGCGTTTTGACTATAAAATAAATTATATTGTTGTAGCTTAGCGTTTAGCGAAGTTATTTACAATCATGTTATTCTTATCTGTTAATTTTAACCGTTACATATAGTGATGTGGTTTGATTTCATTCATTATTTGTTTATTGATTTTTAAAAATATCATATGATATTAAGTATAATTTTTAATTATAATTTTGCTTATTTAAATTTTGATATTACTTTTTAATTATTTTCACTAGTAAATGCAATATTATGTATAATTTTCATTATTTTTTATCAATAAAAAAATAATAGTATTATATAATTATTGGTGTGCATTCAATAAATATATATGTGGTCCAATATTTTATATATTGTATTGCACAAACTATCGTAAGCACCAATGTTATTATTTATGCTGTTTTGTTTGTAAAACTGAATTATACTTCATATATTATAATATTGTTTCACTAATATATATCTTAATATTTGTTAAAATGAGTTATTTTCTATCTGAATATAATATAATTATAAGATATATACACGTACGAATATGCATAAATGGGTTCCGACAATATATTTAGAATAATGTAATATTAAAATAATGATAAAATTAATACATCATATTAAAATTAAAAATATAATTAATTTATCCGAAAAGCATTTGTTTCGGCATTTCTACTAGTTGGGTCATCTTACTTCGTATGATTGCAAAAAAATCAACGAGACATAATTGAATTACTACTGGTCTCTAGTCTTGTTCAGTTATGAATCAAAGGGAGAATATGATTCAATTTCTTCCCATATCTCATCTATTAATTGGTAGTAGAAGCTGCAATTATCATAGTTGATTAAATATGCCTAATGAAATTATTTACGATCCAAATAACAATATCATTCTGGTACTTATATAAGAAAATCAGACGAGGAGTTATGAAATGTATTTTGCGTGAATAGAAAAAATAAATAAAATATCATTATCATTTTATGAAATGTTATATGTGTGAAGAACAACCAACAAGTTGGATCGAGTTTTGTTGTATTTTGCATGAAGATACCGACTTGTAAATATTATTTCTGATAAAAATATATTTTAAATATTACGTCTTGTAAATTTAACATGTTTATCCGTATATATTTAAACACTTTCGATTCCGAAATATACACTTTTACAAAAAATTGACAATTATATTAAACCCCATACAAACAACCACAAACAATGCAGAACTATAATTATGATTGTTTAAAAATCGGACCGGACATCGACCCGGTCAAGCAGCTAGATAAAAGTACATCACTTGTCAAATTGGTTGTGAAAATTCAGTAAAGAAAATACGAGCACAGTAATCAAATTGGCCGTGAAAATAGTAAAATTGGTGTGAAACAGTACAGTTTCGTTTCGGTAACTAATCAAATTCACGTTTTTTCAAATTGGCTGTGAAAATACGATACTAGTGACAACACAGTAAATAAAGTACCATCACATTTACTGAAGGTTCAAGAATGAATCAAATAATGATTTAAGAGTTACGGGACGAAGCTCTTTTCATGACTTCAAACAAATTGCGAGACAGAAAATGAAATAAACCGAGTGGTTTTAGTGGTCCGGTCCGGTTTTATTTATAAAACCGGCCAGTTCAAGCGGTTTAGTCGGTTCGCATGTAATCCGATCATTTAATCAGACCAACCCGTTTTTTTAACCGGTTCCGGTTTTTTTTGGATGAACCGGCCGGTCCAGTTTTTTAAACATATTGCAATGAAATATACTGAGCTATAGCCATTATCGATATAATTAACCATGTCTACTATATCAAATAATTCGAGAAATTTGTACATGATCATCCTAAGTAATCTAAAATTGTAACAAGGGCCAATTTCATGTGTGCCCGTAAATATCATGAACGCCTCTACGTAATTGAGAGAAGGCCTATATGGCGTGTTGTATATATGATACTAAAATCTACCTTAAATTTATCTTCCTATTGAAACGAATGAAACAATAAGGTAACAAATAGAACTTATATCTTGGTGATTTAATCTCGCTTCAAAGATAACCGCTCTGCATTTTCACAAAAATAACAATTATAATCCTATTCTGAAAAAAAAAATAGCAAGATATAAATTGAAAAAATAAATAAAGGATATATGTGAAGAAAAGCGTACTAATGAGTTCATAAGTAACGATCATAGAAGTCCCCCAAAGAGACATGTTTAGAAATCGAGGCCCGAAACCTCTATAGAAACCTCTCCATCCATCTTCTTCTAGAAGATTCCGAGCCGTTTTATTTACTGTTGGCCTCCCCCTTCCATAATTGTCCATCACCTTTCAATTATTTATCAGTAAAATTACAAAATATATTGAGGTCTATATAACAGAATATTATTTATACAAAGTGAATATTGAAATAATAAATGATACATTGGTACCTGGAGTCTTGTTTTAATGGTATCGATTGGAGTGGTGAGAATCGAAGAACAAGCACCGGCTATCGTACCAGCTGTTGCCTGAACCGATACCAATTCGAATTCAGATGGTTTTTTCTCTGATTCGATTCCGTTTCCATATCCCAAGCTCCTAAATTAGATTGAATTGAGATAATTTTAAAGTAGGTCTTTAATTGGAAATTATATATGCTCATGCTCAATTAAGCACTAATCGAGGGCAAATTCAGTTTAAATTCAGGCCTAATTCCACAATTGTAGCTTATCAAGCCAAATTTAGTCAAAGGGGCTTAATCGTAAATATACCTACTTCCAAATGGCGTGTTGAGCGGCACCATAAGATCCCCACCAAAGAGCTGAAGCAGGCGATTGGGTAAAAATAGTAATCCCAAATCCTCTATATAAACCTCTAATTCCTTCATTTCGTACCACTTTTCGCACCACATCAAATGGGCCATTAAATGTCGTCATACCAGGCAAACCTTGTACCATTAATCTCTGACAAATCACGTCTAAGGGTACGAAATAAGCGCAAGAGACGACGTTAGAGACGAGACCCGCAACGCTATTGGCCACGGTAATTCTCCCGGCCTCGGAAACATCCATCTTTTCAGAATACTTCAAGACTGCCTCCTTGGACATCTCGAGAGATGTCAATGCAATTACCCGACCCGGTAAGGCTCCGACGGCACCGGTACCGAACCCGCGAAAAATACCCGAAATGCCATTGGATTTTAGGATTTGGTTGAAGGTTTGGAACCCGTTAAGAGACGGGGATCTGTAATTTGTTTCGGGTGAAGATACTTGCATGCGGGTTTTGATAACTGCAGTTGGGTGGAGAATGCCTTGTTGGATCGTGAAGAGAAGTGCGCCTATTAAGTGAAACCTCGTCTTGTCTAGCCTGTGAATTAAACAATGAAAAATTTGCTCAATCAATCATGGCGAACTAAAAAAAACATAAACTTTACAAAAATGAGAGAGAGAGAGAGAGAGAGAGAGAGACCTGTCCCATTGAATATTGACTTCGGATAGGGAGAGATCATGCGTTTTCGTCTCCACGGCAGCCATCACCGCCGCTCTCCGACAAGGGTTTGGTTTCTGCAAAGGAGAGCTGTGCGTGTGCTTTCAAACTCAAACACGAGAGAGAGAGAGAGAGAGAGAGAGAGAGAGAAAAAGGCGTGCCGTTTAGAGGGAACGAAGAAAAAGGGAATCAAAATGCGGGTCAATTTATACACGAGAAAAGAGGAAGAGACGTTTCCATCTCCTCTGCAATTTATTATTGTATGTCGGCACAATTTTTTTATTCTTTTGTGAGTATATTCTAACTTTTGGGCAAACTCCATGCATCTCAACGCAAATTAAGACCGACAATAAGCTCTTAGCTTGTCAAAAACTGGGTTCGAAGAAAGTTTGGAAAAAATTCGTTCGAAAATTGACTCGAACAAGTTCAAGCCGAGTTAGCTCGAGCTGGATCATACTCGACTTGAACTGAGCCAAATTCGAACATCTTTTACATATAAATAAATAAATAAATAAATAATTCAAGCCGAGTCGAGCGAACTCAGGTCCAGAGTGGGCTTGAGCTGAAAAATACAGCTCGAACCCATATTTTGAGACAAGATAAACTGGTCCGAGCCAAGTTTGAGCGAAACTCGAGTTGAGTTATGTTCATTCGAACTCGGTTAGTTGCCAGTCCTAACGCATATGTGAACTTTCACAATATAAAAACACATGGAAAATTTTGTGGTAGGCCATTTTTTTATGACATGATTTTTTTAAAATGATACTTTGAATATTTGTCGACTAGTGAATTTGTTTATAAAATTCAATAACGAAGTGTATTGTTATAATTAATGCTAGGCAGGACTGGAAGATTTAATCATAGATATAAAAAATCTAATTAATTAAAAATACTCAAATTATTTTTAAAAAAAATTATCATAGAATTCCCCATAAAACATACATGTATGTCATCCAACAATCTAGTTTGGTGTTGATACTTCAATCTAAGTTATGTTACATGTTTTATAATTATGAAGTTTGTAAATTTATAATGACAGAAATAGTTGTATTTTTTATTTTAAAGAAAAAAAAACAAAGATAAATGACGAAAGAGACTATAAATATAATACAAACTTAAAGAAATTTTGATTCATCTTCTCGTAACAATTTTCTTCGTTTTCTCATATTTCATCAGCCTCTTGATTTTTTTTTAAACAAAGAGACATGAGAGTATCAGAATATGTCGATGACGATGACTGAGAAATGATAATTCTTTTATTTTTGAATGATCCGAAAAACAACGACCGGTCATCCTCTCATTGTGAAAGATCACCATGGAGAAAGCCAACGTTTAAAAAATATTCTTCATCGCAACTCTTCGGCGAAACATTCGAAACTATAATGAGATATTTTACTAAGACTTGTATCCTAAATAATTCACGAATATATTAATAATATTTTACATTGCATTGTTAAGATTCTCGATTTATTGTTCGATTTGCAATATATATATATATAAGAAAGATGATATTATTTTAAAGTAATTAATGACGTGAAAATTATAATAGTTATTTCATAAATATTTTCGATTTTTCTTAAAAGTACATACTATGAAAAATATTTTGTCAATACTAATATGAACAAACATTTGGTACTCGACCAATCATTTTTTTCTATAATATATTATTATTCTTATGTTAATATTCATAGTTTTTTTTTGCTGCTATATTAACTATTGTTCTGATCATGACATTTTATAAATTAAAAATTAAAAATATAACCTCAACAAAAAACGAGAGCTAGAAATTGAGCATAACAATCTTAAAAAACGAAATATATATTATTTTATTTATTTAAAAATACCAAATATATATATATAAAAAATAAAATATATGCTCCGGCCTTGTGAAATAAAAAATATAATATATGTATAAAAATAAACTATAAATAACATATTTAAAATTTAAAATTCTATAAATATAAATGTTTTATTTTTTTTCTCCTACAGCAGTTGGAAGATTCTCGAACCAATGCATTAACAACACTTGGATGGTAACTTTGATTATAATTTATTAACATGACATACACACGATCAATAACGAATTTAAAATAATTATCACAAACATCACAACGACCGTTGGACTATATCCTATGTTACGCGGATACTTTAAAAATGCAGAAGTATCCTGAGAATACGTGTATCCGATACGGATACGGGTGCGATGCGGCTCGGATACGTATCGGATACGCCGCATGGCGTATCCGTATATTTTAATATTTATTTTTTTCGGATACGGTGGGAGTACGGCAGGATACGGCTGGGGATACGTCCAGGATACGGCTGGGATACTCCATTTAAGATACTTCGGCATATTATATATTTTGGTCCATAATATTTTTAAATAAATTATATAGGATACTTCTAAAATATTTCTAGATTAGTTCTAAAATATTTCTAGAACAAGTTTATGATAGTTTTATGAATTGTTTGGTTGATATTATTTATTGTCATAATATTTAATTTAAAAACATTATTAATTTATTATTTAATTTATTACTTATTTATTACTTATGTATAATATAAATATATTAAACTAATAATTATAGAGCCGTATCCGTATCCGTGATTTTTTGAAAATTTTCGTATCGCCGTTTCCGTATCGTATCAGATACATCGTATCCGTATCCGTGCAACATAGACTATATCCCAATTTATTTTTCCCACGTCCGCTGAACAAAGCCACCCAAGTGATTGCAGGGCTTACAATTGTACACATATTATGGAGATGGAACTTTCTAGAAATCCTAGCACGTCAATAGGTAGATCACCACGTGGCTTCTTCTTCTCTGTTGAATTGCAGGAGTATTGGAAACAGTCTACGTAAGAACAGTGAATAGTCAGGCCTCCCCTAAATTAGTTTTCTTTTCTCTAAACATCACTCGTCACACATGACACCACACACTTTCTATTACACGCAAGTTAACAAACCGGAATCCAAATCTCGTATTTTATGCCTAAAACCGAGAATTCAAATTTCGAATTTCAAGCCTAAATCCGAGAACCCAAATCTCGTATTATATACAAAATCCAGTGTTCCGTATCCTGACTTCATACGCAAGTTCATGATTCCAATTATCGAGTTAAATTTTGAATTTTTCCTTATTATATTATCAAGCTTACTGCTTACCGTGTGCAAATATTTAGGATATATTGCAATTGCAATATTAATATTGTTTATAATAATAACATAATTAATAGAAGCCAATATTTATAATAATAGAAAAATTACGCAAACCCCATAAAAAAGCTTACTTTTACTTTTTTTCAATATAAAACCTACTTTTATTGTATATAAAGCGGCAGATAAAAGCGACCATGAAATTGAAATTTCGGAAATGACCTTTATGCCCCTTAAGTTATCCTAATATAGCAAAACTTAGGAACTTATTATAGCAATTAATACTGACAATACAAGGGTATTTTCGGAATACAAAACGCACAATCGCGCGGTTCAATGGCAAATATTGTAATTATGGGTTCGGAAAAAGGGTAGTTTGGGAATACTGAAAGTCATTGAAAAAAGGTCATAAAATCCGAAGACCCACAAAATAAGAGCGCTTTCAATTTTCTCTCTCTTTATTCTTTCTCTCTCTAAGAAATTCTCCAAATTAGGGTTTTTTACGATCCGTACTTGGAAAATCTTTTAGATTGAGCTGTTTGCGTGGGCAAATCGTAATCTGGTCTGTGTTTTTCATTTCGGCGCGGTTGAATTTCTATTTCGGTGAGATCTCGCTCTTCTTCTCCTTGTTTTTGCAATCTTGTAGATCTTTTTTGGGTATTTTAGCTTATTTGATTGGGGAGTTGTGTTTTATTGTGAGTATCGAGTGAAATTGGAGTTTTCTATTTGTTTTGTTGATTTTTTGCATACTTTTGACTGTTTGATTTGCTCTCGTGTCATGAATGGGGTTCTTAGCATTTGGCAATTGATTAGAAGTGACATTTTTGTTGTTCTGAGGGTTCATTACACAGGACAAAGGTTCATTTCCGCACTTTTGGGTTTTAGGTTGGTAGAATTGTAATTTTCTTATTTTTGTGAGTTTTTTTGGTATTGACAAGGAAGCTTGATTGGATCTAATGGTTTTACAGTATCCATTTCTAGGATTTTTTTTATTTAGTTGATCAATTTGGTTTGTTTATTGTTCGAATTTCGCAGATTTCTATTCACCTCCCGGTCTCAATACATTCCATCTATTCTCTATTTAGCAATTGTTAAATTAGGCATTTATCCAAATTCTGGTCTATGAATTAATCCGTTACTCGTGGCTTTTCTTCTCAATTGTAAATTGCACTTACAATTACAATTCCCATTTAGAGTCGATTTGAAAATTGATTTCTTAATCTAATCTAACACAATCTAAATTTCCTTCCCTCTTTCAGATTAATCTATCATAAACATTTCGATTAAATGGGAAGTGAAGGTGCACCAGAGCTGTACTACGGAACACCAGGAGTGTACTATGCAGCTCCAAACTTCATTAGATATGATCCCAACACGGGATTAAATTTAACAAACGAAGCTCAAAACATGTGGAGCTATGGCATTGTCGATGCCCACCAAGATCCTCATTACTCGGTACGCCTTTTCAAAACCCTAATTCTTTCTCTGATTTTCTTTGCAACTTCTCTCCTCTTTACATATTCTTCTATTTCGATGCAGGGTATAGGTGTACAGACAGACGGTATGTACTACCCGTCAGAATACATGTACCCCCAATCATATGATGTCTACCAACAATACCAATTCAATCCAGTTGTCGGTGCCGAGAATCCATTTCCCGGTTCTCAAATCCCCCAACAATCCTACCTCACAAACACTAATTACGTGCACCCAGTAATTCTCCCCACTACCGAGCTCGGATCCGTGGCGAACCAGGTCTACCAGCCCGGCTCAATCCCAACCATGAACTACACCAACTATGCGAACATGGCAAATTCAGTGACGAGTTCTCATAGATCCACTGGTAGCGTTACCAGTAAAACGGGTCCTGTTAATGAATTTCAAAAGTCAACGGTACAGGGATCGGTACCAACGAAACAAACCAGTACCAGAGGGGTCTTATCTTCTAGCACCACTCCTCACACTCAGGTACCAAATTCTTCTGGTGCGTCAGTGAAGACCTCTCCCCTCCTGTCAAAACCAACTGGAGGCCACCAGGTACCTCCGCGGAACTGGACGCATCCGGCCCCGACCATGACCACCCGATCCAAACCCAACCCGACCGAAACCCTAACTCTGAAATCCTTCACCTCCGCAGTCCAAGCCGGCGACTCGCAAGGCAACATCGTGTTCAACCCTTCGGACTATAACAAGCCCGAGTTTCCCACAGAGCACAATTGCGCGAAATTCTTCGTGATAAAATCGTACAACGAGGAAGACGTGCATAAGAGTATCAAGTACGGCGTGTGGAGCAGCACGCCCAATGGGAACAGGAAGTTGAACGCCGCTTTTGACGAGGCGCAGAGGATCGCGGCCAAGAATAATGGGACTGTCAAGTGCCCTATCTTTCTCTTCTTCTCGGTATGTTAGTGTTATTTACATTTTTGCCCCTCTAAAAACCGAAAATATCATGCGTAATTTTGAGATCAATCTGATGTAATGTTTTGTGGGAACAGGTGAATGGGAGCGGGCATTTTTGCGGAGTAGCGGAAATGGTGGGTCCAGTGGATTTCTCGAAAGATGTGGACCTATGGCTGCAAGACAAGTGGCCAGGCAGTTTCCCTATTAAATGGCACATTGTCAAGGACGTCCCGAATACAACCTTGCGTCAGGTTATTCTGGAAAATAACGAGGGTAAACCCGTCACTCATAGTCGCGACACTCAAGAGGTATACTTTTGATCCAACTTTGCAAAAATGACCAATTTGCAAAAAAGCCCATGATTAACTCTGTTTTGTTCTTTTAGGTGTTGATGGGGCCGGGCACGTCAGTGCTTAAAATCTTCAAGAACAGTAACGCGAAGGAGTCGGTACTGGATGACATCATAAAATATGAGAATATGGAGAGGGACTTCCACAAGGGACGAACCAAGCTCCTCAGCTCTGACGCACCGGTTTTTGTGCCCGTATCCAAGAAGAACCAGACCGTAGAAAAGGTGGATGCGAATCAGGCTAATGCTAATACAGTACCAAAGGAAAACCCTAACCCTAATTTGCTTGGGGAAAAACTTGATGACAAGGTGGAGGATGCGAAGAAGCAAGAGAATATTACTGTTATTAAACCGAGTGGTAGTGGAAACCCTAAACCTAATTCGGATGTGAAGGAACCTGCTGGGAAGCCAGTTGGTACGAAGAAGGAAAACGTTACAGGTACTAAAGCGAATCGCAATGGAATCCCTAACCCTAGTTCGGGAGAAAAAGAACCTCTGAAGCAAGTTAATGGCACGGTTATTAAAGCGAACAAAGAAAATGGAAAGGTTCAATTGAAGGAGAATGAAAAATTGGTGGATAAAATCGGGTCTCTAAGCATAAATGCAAAGATAAGTGAGAAATATACTGGAGAGTCCAGTAACCAGGGTCAGGAGGTGGTCACAATTGGGTCGATGCATGTGAGGGTGGTAAAAAATCCTAATGAAAAATAGTAGTAACGATCCCTATCATTTTTTTAAAAAAGGGACGAGGACAGGTGGCAGTTTATTATAGGGGCGTGGAGTGACTTGCGTCAGATTGATTGACCTCATTTTTTTTTTTTTCTTTTAATGGGTTCTTTTTTTTTTTTTTTTTGGTGAGCTTTACCATCTCGATTTTTAGAATAATTGTCTTTTTTATAGGGGGGTATATTTGGGTTTGGAGAACAAAAAGAAAGAAAAAAGGAAAAGAAAAAGAGATGGTTCGTTTGGTCTAGTTAAGCATTTGGGGGTTGGTATAGTTTTTTTTTAAATTTCTCTTTGTTGGTTATTTTGTTGGTATTTTTTTATTGTTATTCGAAAAGGAGAAAAGAGTATATTGTGAAGCTATGAAAAAAAGAAAAAAAAAATTATGATTGTTTCCTTTTTTTTTTTTTTTTTTTTGCCAATAGATCTGATTTGGGCTTGTTTCACAGTAATGCCCAATTTCAAATCCAATTGAAGAAAAAGCCCTTGTGCAAATTCAAATCTGATAATGAAAACCAAGAAATATATGCGGATTTGAACCTTTTAATAAGTCGATTTGAATTTAGATACTGGTAGGTTTGTTAGTTTAACGTAATTTGACGATTTCGACGAATTCAGTTCGATGAACGAGAATAATTTGATTGCAGCTAGAATACGAGTGGAGCCGCATCGAATTCGAACTGAGCTGCAGCTTGAGTTAAGTTTAGGTTATTTGACTTGATTTTCAATATGAACCCAAATATTAGCTGGTTTGCTCTTATGATAATGATGAGATGAAACCTTAAGGGGTCGTTTGGTTCGTGTTTTGGAGAATGTCTTGGCATTAAGTATGTCAAGGAATCTCATGCAAAGCATATCATTTAATGGCATGCTCCAATATCTTGTTTGATTGATACACTTATTTATTCCATGATATATTCTAAAAATGTAAAAATGAGTTTATTTATAGAAATCTTGAGCTATTTATTTTTGGAAATTAAAATAAAATGTACTCCCTCCTCATTGGGAATGAAAAAAAACCACCAATTTTGGTGGTAATATTATTCTCATCAACTATTTCTTAGGGAATGGAGTATGACATTACTTTATTACCGAGCGTCTAAACCAAACATGGAAATGGAATCCATAAGAAAGTATTGCAAGACATTTCAAATCCAAAACTCCAACCAAACACCCCCTAACCGATCTTGTACAATCATTTCTTCTCATTTTCCCCGTCGTCTTTTTTTGGGAAAGAATTGAGCTGATTCGAACTAGCCGAGTTGCTTCGATTTCGATTTGTATTGATGGGAACTCGACCTAACAAATCAATCAGGACCTGGGAGGAGCCGAGTTTGCTGGGCTCGAGCTCGAGCTGGAGTCGGCTCGGGTAAGATCTGCAACACTCCTAAATTTTGGATCTTGCAATTTAGTTTTGAAATTTTCTTTATTAATGCGTAAAAGATAAATCATTTCAAATAAGCAACGAAACGAATGCAAAAATAATACATCATTACTATATATTCATCAAAAGAGTTATCCATGCATAACCTTGCATTTTTTAATAATAAACCAATCAAAAATTTGACACAAATACATAAATTAGTGTCATTAATTATATCACAAATCAAAGACAAACTTATGTAATTGTGTTAAATTTATGATAAATTTATATGTACTGATCATTACTCCTATGTAATACACCAAAACACTATTCAACTTAATTAATTATCCAATACTTTCTATATTTCTCGAGAAGGAGACTCGTCGTTCTCAAAATAAATGATTTCATTTGAACTTGAAGTTTTGAGTACTTAGATGATAAGCCAATCATTGATGTTGTCCATTCCCTCAGTGAAATTTTTTTGGTAAGATTACTTTTCAGCTTTTTCAGTCTGGTATGTAGATGTACTGTTGTCAAATTAACATATTATCTGCTATGAATTGTGAATGTAGATTTCTTCTATGGCCAATTTGGATTGTGGTGATAGGGATAGATGGAAACTCCAAGTATTTGGATGAAACTCTCGCAACTTGAGATTTACGAGAAGCATCGTTACGACATTTTAATCACTGGCGGGAGCAAAAAAAATTATTTCCCTCCTCGTTTGCCCGTCTCTACCCTTCTCATTTTTGTTATATTTTTTTTTCGAACCGGTCAGGATATATATAATCTTCATTTATTTCGCGGGTATGTTGTTCTATGCCATTATGACCATGGAAAACAAGTTTTCGATGCCCTTATTGTTATCGGCATGCCGATATCTAACAATACATAAAAATATTGTTAGTATATTTTCTAAATTTAGTTCTAATTTTCAAGAGGGTTGGATTTTCGCAATGAGATTCTCGGAGTAGGTGATAATTTATGATATTAAGTTGTTTATGTAGTAGTTTTGTAATATATTTCTTTTGTGATTCTGATGTAGTTGTTTCATGATTAAATTGAAAACAAATGTGAAAGTAAGTAATGGACGTTGAATTTATTAGAAAATTTTGGTACATTAAATCTTGAAATTCTATAATTTGATCATATCAATCGGAACATAAAAACTGAAAGTGATAGTTTTAGCTTCGTGTATCCAAATATTAAAAATTGAACACACGTTTCTGGAAGTTATACTCGCAAAGTTTGATTTTCTTGTTGTGGTTTCTAATACGATCATCCAAACAATCCTTTGTATTCATAGTTTTTTTTATTTAGGTTGTTAATATTGTCGTACACATTTTTATTTTATTAATTTGTAACAATAAAATAAAAAACAACTTATTAATCTAAAAAGAAGCTAAATCCACATATCTGAATTTCATATTTTTTGACATTAGCATTTTCAAAAGCTCAATTTGTAAGAATAGCTAGCAAATTTTGTAATTTGCAAATTCAACTTTTCGCCAGAGTTTAGAGGTTGATTTTGTCTGTTAAGAGATGGTTAAAGTGGTTTAGTACGTTGGGGGATGAAAAATTCAGGATTTGGTGACTTTCGAGGATTTAACTTCTTTCGTGACAATTAACCATGATTAACAACCAAACTCCACCTCTGACGAAAGATTTGCAAATTACAAAACTTGCTAGCTATTCTTACAAACTGGGTTTTTTATGAATATTAATACTACATATCAAAAAAATTCTGAATTTCAAATTTAGTACATATATACAATTTCGACTTCGGTTTAAATCCAAATCCAAACACTATAATTTAGTGAATTCTTTCCAAAAAATGTGTGCTCATAATATTTTGGGCATTTTGAATGATTGATCGACATTATATATGGAAAATGAACCGAGTTTAGATGTGCTGGTTTATACTTATTTTATTCGTGTTTGGTGTTTGGCACTAACTTATTAATTAACTCGGTTAAGTTTGAAAACAAACACATGATCTTATTGAGAAAAGAATATTTTGACTATGTGCCCATATATATATTTGTATGTCATGTCCATATGCAAGTGTCAAGGACAAGATAATTTTATAATGCTTATAATAAGATTTTTCTTCTTAAAAATATACCCTACTTTAATATCCTCGCTTTTATTGAGCATATAACGTAAAAGTGAAACAAAATCTACATTAATGGCAATGCCA
Source organism: Luzula sylvatica (assembly GCA_946800325.1). Taxonomy (NCBI): domain Eukaryota; kingdom Viridiplantae; phylum Streptophyta; class Magnoliopsida; order Poales; family Juncaceae; genus Luzula; species Luzula sylvatica. The sequence continues at coordinate 47,236,933 of OX326959.1, read as the reverse complement.
AGGAAAAAGATTGAAACCAAAGAAATGCTATTCAACCAAATCGGTCCATTTTGCCTTTTTCAGTGCAATCAATATGGTGGTTACATTTAGAGGACCATATCTCTACCCTTGTTCCCCCCACGACATCATTTATATCTCTAATTAATGATTAATTAACATATTAATTAATCAAATGACACTTCATTAACGATTAATTAATATATATTTAAAATACATATATACGTTAATAATTCTTATTTAATATTAATTAATTGTTAATCAATTTTGTTAATAATCATGCTAATTAATCGTTAATTAATGATTAATTAGTGATATAGATGGTCTGGTGGGGAAACGAGGGGTACGGCATAATTATCCTTACAATTATTGTTTGTTTTTCTGATTACATGTATGTCGTATAGTGAATATAATAAACTAATGAAAACTAAAATGACTTGTAATCCTCTTCAGTTTAGTTCATCTTCTTGGTAAATTATCTATTATTTATCTGGAATAAAAAGCTATTTAATGAACTTATGCTCATTCACACACTCTAATTGTGTGAAGCAATGTATATCATAAATATAGTTCAAATATTTCAGTGATACTTATTTGCAAATGGTTATTTCCAGTTCATTTAAAATTGGAGAGTTTAAAAGTTTAAAACTTGAGAAAGACGATCAATCCCTCTAACCCGGAACAACTCTGACGGGGCCATCCTATCGTCCATTTCACTACAATGCTCTGTGCATTTATTAGATGAATTCTTTGGTGTAGAATGTTGCAGAATCATTAGCCAGTGATTAGACTATAGTTGATAGAAGAATTATTGAATTTAAAATAAGACTAAAAATCCTTAATGAATTTTTGAAATATAATATCCAATACGTATGATTTGTTTGATTTGTATCAAAATTAATAACAAGTATTAATTTTTTAATCTTACAAATTTTCAAAAAATAAATATATTGTTTATTACAAAACATTAATATTGATTCATGTTATATGTCTCAAAAAAAATTAAGTTTTACTAATAATTTTTTCTTTTGGCTTACAAATTTTGAAGAAATAAATATATTATTTATTATAAAACATCAATCTCGATGTATTTCATGTATGTCGATATGAAATCTCCTGATGTATTTCTTCTGCTAAATTTCGACCAGTCTTTCAAGACGGAGTATTTTCTTCAATGAGATGTCAAGAAATCAATATTTCGTCACCGGACAATTACAATCAACAATGCATAGGAGAACCCACGATCAATAATCAAAATAGAACTTGTTGGTCATTTTCATTTTATTTCATTTCTAATTATTTTTTCGATTCCGTTCTTCTTTTACTGGTGCATTTAATTTCTTCAATTTGACATCCTTCTATAAAAATTAAATTTTTATGTAATCGTGATTGGTTATCATACACGAAAAAGACTAATTCATAATAAAAACGTAAAAAATGATTTCACAATCTATATTAAATCTCAAATCTCATTAAGAAACGAAAGTATTTTTTCGATTTATATAGAGTGAGTTTTTTGTCTCTCATTTATTTTCGAAAAAATCGATTTTGCCGGATTCGAACTCATGATCTCTTTTGAGATATAGGGAGTGTCTAACCGTTTGAGGTAGCAAATTTTTCAAAAAAAAAAAATCTTAAATTTCATTTTTTCATTACTCTTGATAATTTTTCTTTGTCGAAAATTTAATTAATTGCTTATTTCTAAAAAAAATTACTTGGACTTTTGCTCAATAGTCAATACAACCAATTTAATTAAGGGAAATTTTCAAAAAACCCCCTATCTTTTTTGGATATTCTAAAAAACCCCCTGTCTTTTTGGAAACTCCAAAAAACCCCCTCTACCTAATTTTTATTTTCAAATACCCCTCTATAGGGGTTAAAACTAACCAAGGATGGTGTTAATTTTTTTTTTGACCAAAATACCCTTCTATTTTCATATGTATATTTTTTGTTATTTTTTCATTAATTTTATTAGTTTTAAAAAAAATTCATAAATAATTTTTAACATATAATGATTTCACAAAAATAAAATTATTAAATGTTGTGTTTGTATAATTTTAATATTTCATTTATTATTCATGAAAAACTAACATCAGATAATAATAAAATAAACAACATGAAAATATACTGAAAGAAAAATATTTTTTTAAACATCTATTTTAATTTTATTTTCGTTCTTCTTTTATGTATGCTTTTAATAGATTCATGATATTTTATTTTTTTAATATTTGCAAGGTGTTCTTTTAATATTGTTGTTCATCTTATTATTATTTTATGTTATTTTTTCAATAAAAAGTTATGAAAGTCAAATATATGTAATGTATGAAATATTATATATATATATATATATATATATATATATATATATATATATATATATATATATATATATATATATATATATATATATATAACATATGATAATTATTTTTTTAAAATTATTATAAGCAAAAAAAATAATTAGGACTTTTTTAAAATTAATGCAAATAACAAAAACATTATTTTAATTACTAAATATGTAAAATGAAGGGTATTTTGGTCATAAAAAAATATTTAACACCATCCATAGTTAATTTTAACCCCATAGGGGGTATTTGAAAATAAAAGTTTGGTAGAGGGGGTTTTTTGGAGTTTCCTAAAAGATAGGGGGTTTTTTAGAATATCAAAAAAAGATAGGGGTTTTTTTGAAAATTTCCCTTTAATTAATTGTTGTTAAACTTAAGAAGGAGCCACACAAAATCACAAAGGAAGTGTCTGCTGTGAGCCGCTTTCTTCATATCACTTTCAGAGACAGCACCGTTCAATTCAAGGGGACCTATCAAGTAGGTACAAGTACAACCCTTTCCACACTAGGCTCCATTCCACTATACCGGACATATCCCTTCAAGCAATACATTCACACTTCTTTATGAAACGGAGAGAATCCGTTGCTGCAAATGGAGGCTTTATGAGTGAGTGATTAGGGAATCGTTGACACATGTCTTTTAATATCCCCAACTTAATTAGTTGTATCATTAACTATATAAACAAGGGAAGATTAAGATTAATAGCATGTGGTTCGTGGAGTTAAGTGAATAGTAAACGAGAAGTGTTTTGTTTAGTGGGGTTTAAAGAATCTCGTGAATATGGAATTTGGTGACAGTCAGTGACTCAGTCTCTTCACTTTCAATTCATCCCTGTTTTTTTTTTTGGGATCAATCAAATATTATACATACTTTACGGAGGTTATATATGCAGTTCCGAAACATCAAATTGATGTCTTGATTAGATGAAAATGGAAAATTGAGTGAGTTGATTAATATTATTAATTGCTAATTGAATTGAATTGATATGTTAATTAATATTTACAATATTAATATATTATAATTATGGATGCATTAATTAAACCTGTCAATTAATATTTAATTGAATGAATTTGACGACAGTAAGTCTCTACACTTCTATGTTGCTCGGATACGCCGATACGGCGATACGTTTACGCGTATCGGATACGACGATACGACGATACGACAATTTAACATATGATTTAGGATACGATATATATCGGATACGGATAGATTTTGATTTTTCGAAATATCCGCGCAACATAGCTACACTTACAATCCATTCTTGTTTTTCTGGACATAGTTTGTATCTCTGAAGTTTAGGCGCTCCCGGAGCATGGGTGCACATCATTTGGAAATTAAGTTAAAGGTTTTTAATATTTTTAAAGCGTTTTCGGCGAACAGTAAACGAAATACGATAATTACAGAAAGTATAAACTAGCTGATTAATAATAAGAACAACAAAAATAATAATTAAAAAAATATTATCGTTGGCTAACCATCTACAATTAGATGCATTATAATTTGTTGCATTCATAAGAATCATAACTATCTCTCGGGTCTTGAATTGTGAATGCAAAATCTTTTATTTCGCTCATTTCATAGTTTCAGTTATTTAATAATTAGCAAATGTATATTCCTCTTTTTTTTTTCTTTTTTTCCAACAGTAGACCACTTACGTCGTGTGTTTAAAAAGTCCGATTAAATCGGGTACATGATCGTACTGTTGTTTTTAAATGACCCAAATGTGGTGAATATGTTATTATTAGAGGTTAACTTTTTTTTTTTTTTTTTTAACGATTCTCAATTTGAATATGCTTTATCAATTAACTAATAATTTAATAATTTAGATAGTGTGAAAAATAATTGATAAAAAAAATATGTTTTATCAATTAACTAATAATTTAATAATTTAGATAGCGTGAAAAGTAATTGATAAAAAAAATACAATATCAAATAATCAAATTGACACATAATATGATTACGGAGTTCGGTAGATATTTGATTACTTCAACTCTCCTTTACTTGCTAGTTATATTGCACGAATACTTTAAAAATCAAGTCGTATATCGGATATCGATACTCGTCGGATACTTCACGCGGTGTATCCGAATATTTTATTTCAAAATAATAGTGGATACTTCTCGAATATTTCCGAATATTTACCGGATACTTCTGACGTATAAATAAATATATTTGAAAAATAAAAATCAAAATTTGAAATCAAAATAAACGAGTAAGATATATAATTAAATAACTAAATATAACAAACATTTATTTAGAAAGTTATTTCTGTAAAAAAAAATTTAGTATATTTTATGCCTAATATATAATATATAATTAATAAAATAATAAAATATTATATATAATAGACGTATCGTATCCTATGTTTTTTTTTTTAAAATTATCGTATTGCCGTATCCGTATCGTATCGGATACAATACATGTATCAATATCCATGCAACATAGCTTGCTAGTCGACCGAATCAACGTTCACAAGTACCTACGTCTCCGAGATGCCACACGGCTAGCTTGCGATTTTTGGGCACTGTATTCACTTTCCTAAATAAATGGATTACAAGATTTCCAACATCGATTTACAACGTTCTATTGATGTGAATTAGGCGCTCACATAACGTTCTAGCCTAACACAAGAATAACTAGGAAAACTTATAGATTCGGTCACTCGAATACTTGGGGATAGCTTTGAAGATTTTGAAGATAAATGATTTGATCTATAAAATATCTTGATTAATTTTAGAGGTCTCTCTCTCTCTCTCTCTCTCTCTCTCTCTCTCTCTCTCTCTCTCTCTCTCTCTCTCTCTCTCTCTCTCTCTCTCTTTTGAATAATTGATTTTGCAAATGAAGAGTTAGAGTGCAGAAATGTTAAGGATGAGATATTTATAGAATTAGTGGTACTCATCTCAAAATCATGTTGAACATGCCCATTCGTCTGAACGCATGTGTGGTCCGTTCAGACGATGTCTCATCAACTAGTCGTTGTAATTCAAAATGTGTACTTTATCGTACTACGAGTTTAAACGCCCATACAGTGAGTTTAAATGAATATTCAAATTCCTGAAGTTTCCAATCACATGCTTTTGAACAAACTGTGAGATCCGTTCAAACGAAAAGGATTATGTTTAATCCCTGTGACATCTTCCGTCCAAACACATCACCAAGTGTTTAAACAATTAACCAATCGTCCAAATTCTATGGCTATCCGTTTGAACGCAAACTACTTATACTGTTGCCATATCACAATGCATGCAAAACACTAATTATCGCTCAAACACATATATGTGTCTGTTTAAACATATGGAGTGAATTTAAACGTATAGTTATATGCTTGGACGGTAATGTAACTTAGTTTTGATATTGCAATTTACTAAGTTACTAGCTTGAGGAATTTGATGATTTTGTATCAAATAGAGATTAAATTAATCTAAGAAAAAGTTTGGAATAACCTTGAGATTCATGCGCAACATAGAGCTATTCCCCAATTCATGGAAGCCTTGAAACGAACTCTTGTGATCTTGAATTTGTAGTTTTGTTCCTCTTCAATGATCTTGATGAACTTTTGTGATATTGATCGATCTTCAATGATCTTCACTTGATCTCGATCATAGCTCGTTTGATTTTCATTACTTGAACTATTCTTGAGCTTCTATCTTGTGTATGTTTAGCTTGTTTTATTCATCTTCTTGATTTCTTTGGATGATTATAGCGCTCCATAATACCCTTAATAGTATTTCCCTAATATCAAACAATTAGAACAAATCATTAATATTATCGGTATTATTGTGAAACAATCAAATATAATTTGAACCAACACATACATCCCTGACTAAATAGTCTTCTCCAAAAATCACAAGAGAATGAACATGTAATAAATAAATGACTAACATTCTCTAATAAATTTTGACTGCACAAAGAACAAGATAAATTATGTGACGAATTTATACGATGTAAGATTTCACCAGTGAGAAACTTGTTTTGAATGAGCGAATATTTTTCGCCTTATGTGGAGAATCCAAAAAGTACACGGGGTTCCTTAAAATATTCAAAATAATGAAAGAGTTTTTGAAAAAATCCCCTATTTTCTTTGTACTTTTTCATGTTAATTTTTTAAGAAATATATATATATATATGTTCGCATTTGATTTCCTGATCTTAGTTTAATTTAAAGAAATTTAGGAAATATTTTGCAAATAATAAAAATAATATAAGAGGAATTAAGTAAAATTAAATAAGAATTTTCGGTAAAAAATGTTAATTTTAACGTCAACATAGATAATGAAAGAATATATACTTCATATACGATTTTTTGCAGCACTGGAAATTAAAATTTCATAATACTAAAAAATAGGTTTTAAGAATATTCCTACTTTTTGTACAATATTAATATAAATATTTTTTTCTAGTACCTCTCTCAAAAATCTTGGTGACGTGAATATGATTTAACACCTTAAAAATTAACACATAAATACATTATTTAACATTTTAATATATGCTTTCATTATTTTAATTTATGAATGGACATCCAATTAAGATGTCAAATCATGAATTAAGATATTAATTATTAATATATTAAATCATATTTACGTCATCAATATTTTTAAAAAAGAGGTGGGATATGTCCAACATTTTCATATACATTTTCATATATTCTTTTTAATAATGATCAATTATCATATCTTTGGACTTTCCCTCTTCAAATCAAAAGCAGTATGTTTATAGCTGGTTCATCATGTACGTGTGCACCTTTTCCAACTACATTTTTAATTATACTCACTCTCTTGCCACGCACACAGCGACAAAGTTGGCACACTTGCATTGAACCCCATCTTTTCTCTGTCCTCCTCTCCTCTCTCTTCTCCATCTTGTGCGTTAAATATTACCCCAAACAGAGCAGAACAGTACATGCTCAGACATACCCTCTTCCCATTTATTCCCCATTAATAAAACAGTCAGAACTAGAGAGAGAAACACAGAGCGAGAGCAAGAGCAAGAGCAAGAGCAAGAGGGGAAGATAAAGATTATGAGAGATATGAGAGGAGGAAGCATTAGCAATCTCCTTCACACAACAACATGCATGTCACTGCTAGTTGTTATTACAATCCTCGTTTCTTTTAGATTCATGGGTGAGTCTTTGAGATTCGTGCGGAAGGTGGAGGCAGGATGTGCAGCTGGATCTCCAGTCATATTCAATTTCGGCGATTCGAATTCCGATACTGGAGGAATCATGGCTGCTTATGGGTTCCCAATTCCTCTCCCCGAAGGTCGAGTCTTTTTCAAACGATCGACTGGACGGCTCTGCGATGGCCGCCTCATTATTGATTTCCTATGTAAGTTTTTAATTCAAAATTGATTTTTCAAATTTCAGATGAAAAATGTATGTTCTTTGTCATGATCATGTCAAATATGAAAGAAGAGAAGTTGAATGGTTTATGTAACCATTAAAATTATTTTCTGAAATAGGAAATTTGTTTTTTAAATTTAAAATTGAAAGTTCCAAATTGGTTCAATTATTTTGAATCTTGATAATTTGACAAAGAACTTGCAAGGATCTACTTTTTAGGCCGAATTGCATTTTGGTCCTTAAATTTTTTTTGTGAAAAATTATTTAGTCCCCTAAGCTATTAACTTTTGCAATGTGGGTCCTAAAACTACCCTAAATAATGACTAATGGTCCTTTTTTGATGCCCATGAATGAGAAGTCCTCTTTATATATTCGAAATATTTCAATCACGTGGCTTTATTATATGCTAATTGCAAAAGCTAGGTGTTTAATATGAGAAAAGTTTGAAGCTAGGAATTTGTTATATGAACAAATTTTAACTATATGAAAAAGTAATAAGAAAAGTAATAGAAAATCGGTCTCTAGTTCTATAACGCTTGTATTTAAAAAACCAAGCATAGTGGAGTTGTTTTCAAATTTGGTTTTGTAATCCAAATTGGAATTCAAATTTGATTTTGAAATTTCGCAAAAGACGTGTTATTTTCGTGATCTTGTTAAACATGTAAAAAGAGAAGATGCAAGGTTTATATAACCACTGGATTTTTTTTATGGGTTTAATTTTCATTGACATTTAACAATGATTGTCGGATAAACATTCTGCTCCATTCAAGAAAACAAATCACTGCATTTTTAGTAGAAATTTTATTTTCAAATTGTAAATCGAGACTTGCAAATTATTCCCTTTCTATACACTCGAGAAAAAACCAGAGAACAGGAATGTTCCAGTGGAAATTTGGAAAGGATTTACTTTTTTACTTTTTAGGCTAAATTGCACCGTCACCTAATAAAACCTTTTAGACTAAAATCCCCTTTAGAATTATTTGATCCCTTACGCTATTAATTCGTGTTCGGCCTTAACTACCCAAAATAATGACGAGTGGTCCTTTATTAATGTCACTTACAGGCCATTTTATTTTATGAACAAATTTTATCTGAATGAAAAACTAACAATGAAATTAATAGAACAAATGGTCTCCACAGTCCACAGTGCTTATCCTTTAAGAATCAACAATAATGATCTAACAGTCCTACCACACAACCAATGTTTTCTCTTTTATTCTTTTTATTTTTATATGATAAGGAGTCAGAAATGTTGCAATCCAATCCAAGCAAGATTTGGAAGTCATGATTCCATACATTGTCTATACATGGTCCATCATGTTATCATGGCCGGCCATGTCGCCATGGAGCACATATAGAAGATTTTAATTTCGCAATGTCATTTATTTATTTGTAACTTTTTTTGATAGGCGATAGTTTGAACACACATTTTTTGAGCCCGTACATGGAGGCGTTGGGGGCTAATTTTAGCAATGGTGTTAATTTCGCGATTTGTGGCTCGAAAACACTTCCGAAAGATCAAGCATTTGCATTATATGTACAAACCCAACAATTTCTACATTTTCGAACTCGGACCTCTTATCTCATGACTCAAGGTAAAAATATGAAGTTTTGTTTTTCAATCATCTCCATTTCTATCATATCCCTATAAATGAGAAACAAGCCATGTATTTTTTATGAAGTACCCAAATGGACCTCCTTTGATGTTACTTCTTCCTCATATAAGCAAATGCACAAGGAGGGATAATTTGGTCTTTCCTCACAAAAATACGAGATGTTTGATTTCATAAAAAAATGCCATAACATTTATTAAATGTAATAGGTATGGATGGGTTGCTGAGCGAACAACAATTTAGAAATGGATTATACATGATCGATATTGGGCAAAATGATATATCAAATGCCTTCACGGAATCAAATGACAATTATCCGTATGTTCTTACTAGAATTCCCCATATAGTTGCCGAAATAAAAGATGCTATCAAGGTATGTTTTCATCTTCTTCTTTTTTTTACATTTTTTTTTTCGTATTTAGCACTAGAATCATTTAATTTAAATTTCAATGTTGACCATTGATGTCTACTAGTAGTATGATAGTATTTGAAATATAGATAATTATATTCAGGCATATACCAAAATTTTAGTGTCATTTTATCTTTCTGTGTAGTTATTGTACCAAAGTGGAGGAAGAAAGTTTTGGGTACACAATTCAGGTCCTTTGGGTTGCGTACCCCAAAAAGTTTCGATCCCAACCAATGTGAAAACAGATCTCGATGCACACGGATGCGTCTTGTCGTTTAACAATGGTGTAAAAGAATTCAATTCTCAACTGAGCACACTTGTGGATGCATTGAGTTCGGAAATGATGGATGCTACTATTATTTATGTCGACATATTCTCGATCAAATATAATCTCATTGCTAATTATTCGCAACATGGTAAGTTTAAGCTTCTTATTTGCCTAATTGCCAATCTAAGTTTGGTTAATTCAAATTAGTTAGTTGATAATTATGCAAAAAAAAAAAAATTAGCTCGTATATGATTTCAAATTTGAACTCTTTTATTGTTTATTTTTTAGGGTTTGATCATCCACATATGGCATGTTGTGGACATGGAGGGCCTCCACACAATTATAACCCGAAAATAAGCTGCATGGCGACGGGATTTACCTTATGCGAAGATGGATCGAAATATATAAGTTGGGACGGAGTGCATTATACCGAAGCGGCAAATTCTTTCGTAGCATCGAGAATTCTTACGGGCGAATATTCACGACCGAAGCTTAATTTTGATTTCTTCTGCAAAGGTTGATGAGTTGGTCCCTCCATCTTTTTGACATTGTGGAGAAAACCTTGTATTCAATGTAGTTTAAATCTCAGTAAATGCAATTTGAAAGGGCTTGATGAGGTTAATACAAATATTTTCGACTTCTAATTTAACAAAAAGTAGATGATAAACATGAGAAGAAATACAAATACACTTATAAAGAACTTGAATTGTTGTATACAATTTGATTATTATTATTTCTTTCAACATCCAGTGTTGAGATTTTCTTGTAAAGATTGAGGCCTCCCTTCTTGCAAACAATAAATAGGTGGAATTGTTAGGGTAGCCAAATTTCCATAAGCATTCCAACAAAATGGCCCCATTATTGTCTCCCCTTCATAGGGCAATAATTCCACCTCGGACAATGTTATGTTGCTACACGGCATCGAGTCGCTGCACGCAAAATGTACAGGCGGACTTTTTATATTATACGTACCTTTTATATTACTGTATGACACATCTGACACGTAGATTGCCAACGTTTGATTCTTGCACTGTTTGTTTGTACAGTAGTACTGATCGATGTTGATACAGTTTCGAACGTTTTCCATCACGATGGTATCGAAAATTATGCCCGAGACCGAGCCCGTACCGCCCTGCCAAGTCTTGATGCGAACTCCATTATCAGAGTCATGGATCCTCGTATTTCGTACGGTTATGTTTGAGACACAAGCTAGCGAATTTTGCGCGCCTAAGCTTCCGATACTGCATGTACATTTCACTTTTACTATTACAAAAGGTTGATTTTTGTAGAATTATCTACTATTTTTTGTTCGAGAAGCAAAATCGGGTCTTAGAATTTCTGTATATAATAGAATTACCTAATACCGTGTCCGAGTCCGCATGTGACATTTTCTATGTGCACATCGGCACATCCAGCTCCAATTGATATACAATCATCGCCTGTTTCAAATTTCAAATTAGAAAAAAAGATTAGCAAAAAGTTCAAATTCACAAACTCATTAGATTTAGAATAATTTAGTAAGCATGCATACCATTATTTATTCTTGAATTATAGATCTGAACTGATTTTGTGTTCTCAATGTGAATTCCATCTGTATTTGGGCTGAATGATGGAGAATTTATCCACATTTTGCTGATGAGGACGCCATTACATACATCGAATTTGATGTGAAATTGGGGGCTATTTACAATTCTCAGTCCTTCCACTGTTACATTGTTGCTCATGAAAAACCTAATCAACTGAAAAATATAATAAATGAAATTGGATCAATGTTCATTACATATAGTTTACCAAGAAGACCTTATATTTATTTTACAAATCCACAATAAAAATGTCATTGATGTCACAAAAGAACATTGGAAATATCACAAATATCTCACATATTATGTATACCTTCAATTTTACTCATTTTCTTTTAATTATATGATATTATATTATTTTATAGAGATATACTCACAAATGAAATTATGCCAAAAAAGTATATACAAACATCACAACAAAATGCTTCTTACCACTGGGCTGTCACATGGCCCAGGCAATGTGGATCCATTTGGGCCCTGAAATATATGTGCCAAAATCTTAAATTAGGCCTTAAAAAAAACAGCATTAACACTTTCATGACAAAATATTTATGTTAAAACATTTATAAATACCCTATGGGGTTTACAAGGGAGGTTCCACCAGTTTTCACCATTTCCTTCAATGGTACCTTCTCCTCTTAAAGTCATATTATTTGCTCGATAAAACACGAGCCATTGCTTTCTACTGTCTGTCTCAGGCCAACAATCAGGCCCATCTGGCGGCATCAATACTCCGTCAATCTATAATTTCAATATCGAAACCTTGTTTATAGTTTATATCATAAACATACATTATTTCAATACTAAAGAGTGTCTCATACTTAAAGTACACATTTCTCTATTTGAAAGAGAAGTGAGAACGATGATTGATTTAAATTATAAAATCATATTTAAATACGTACTTGTAAAACAAAACCAGACCGACACGGACCAGTGAATATCGTAGAGGTAACCATGAAGACTCCATCAGCCGGTATAAGTAATATCGCATTCTCGGCCACGCAAGCTGATTTCCATGCAGATCGCATCGCTTTTGTATCGTCACATGATCTATTTCCGATTGCACCAAATGATTTAATGTTGAATATAGTTGGAGTTATAAGAGAACCGTTACTAGGATTCGGTGTTGCCGAGTCGTTTGAAATTGGCGAGGGTAAAGAGGGAGAGGGGAGTGGAGGGTTAAATATCATTGGAACTGGAGATATATTAGGGTTCTTTGAAGTAACATTGTTTGAACTTGGGGAGGGGGAGGGGGAGGGGGAGGGGGGGTTTGAGTTGTCGTTACTAATCGCTGGAGAAGGGGAAGGGGAAGTAAAGGTCGAGTTGTTTGAAGATGAATTGTAATAACTAGGTGATGGTAAAGAGGGAGAGGGGGGTGGAGGGTGAAACATAATGGGAGTTGATGGATTATTAGGGCTTTCGATAATTGTAGTGTTGTTTGAAGTTGAGTTCTCACAACTAGGAGAGGGAATTGGAGGGTAAAGTACAATAGGTGTTGATGAATTATTAGGGTTTTTTGAAGTGGAGTTGTCATAACTAGGAGAGGGTAAAGATGATAATGCAGGGGAGGATAAAGGAGAATTGGAAGGAGAATGCAAGGGGGAGATGATTAGAGAGGTGGAGGGTAAAGGGGAAGGAGAGGAGAGTGGCGGGTTTGAATCGCATGAAGTATTAGAGTTGCTTGAATTGTAATTACTATAACTAGGAGCGAGTAATGGGGGCAAAGAGGGAGAAGGTGAAGGTGAAGGGGAGAATAAATAGGAGGGGGGTAATGTGGGTATAATGCTGGAGGGCAAAGGGGGAGATGAGTCTTCTAAAGTGGAGTTCGCTAAAGTTCTTTCATAATATGGAGAAGGGGATGGGGAGGGTAAAGGAGATAAATGAAAAGATGGCAAACAAGGAGAGCGCGAAGGCGCGGATAATGGAGGTAAAGAAATGTAATTGATTGTGTCTTGATGGTTATGATCTTTGCGGCATGTCGCAGGTTTATGATAGTGATATCTACAATCGGTTGATTGCAATGATGATATAATAATTGTAATTACGATGGATGAAAGTAGAGAATTACGAAACATCAACATCAACATCACGAGTAGATAAATTGAGAGAGCGAGAGATAGATTAGCTAATATGAAAGTAAGAGAGAGTTAATTAGCTAAGCTTGTAAAATAATTGTTTAGGGTAGATTGTTCTTTGTTTGGAAGAGAGAGAGAAAGAGGAGGAGGAAAGGAGATCGAGAGAGGAGAAGGGAGAGAAGTGCTATTTATTAGTGTTGCCAACTTTTGCCATCTCTCATTTTAAAGTAATCTATTTTGAATTTTGGTTTTGGTTTTTAAATGATCTAAAGGGTTATTGTTTTTAGGAATATGGACACATTGGTTATGGCTCATAATTGAGAAGTTTCAAGAATCCAGATCTCATTTTTTTTCCCTTCTGTTTTAGTCCCAACATAAAAATGCTTATTGAGTTTGAACCCTTATTCATTCATTTATGAGAATGTATTTCATCTTACACCATTAGTAATGATAACAATATACTAGTTATTTCATATATAATACCCTTTTAATTATAGAATGGAAGTATAAATATAAATTTTGGTTACGTAGAAGTGTTTCAATTTATAAAAGGAAAATGTTTTGGACATATCCCCGTGTCTTCTCCAAAAAAACTTGTGGCATAGATATGACTTCACACCTTAAAAATTAACATTTTAATTAATAATTTAATATTTTAATTGAGTGTCCAATTATTAACTAAGATAATTAAATCATAAATTAAAATATTAAATTATATATGTATGCGTTAATTTTTAAAATGTTAAGTCATATCACGTCATCAAAAAATTGGAAAAAAATGATAGGAAATGTACATCTCTACTCTTTATTAAATTTCTAACTTTAGAAAAAAAATTGTGTTGGGCGGTTTAAAAGGGGGAACAAATGGCCACCTTCCTCGTGAACTCTAGCCCTCTTATACTTCTTATTTTATAGCTGTACACATAGTAAAGAAAAATATTGGACATATCCCCATATATTTTTTTTATAATTTTGACGACGTGGATATAATTTAACATCTTAAAAATAATATATTAATTCATAATTAGACATTTTAATTGAATGTTCAATCATAAATTAAAATATTTAAATCATAAATTAAGATATTAAAATCATGTATTTATACGTTTATTTTGAAGACGTTAAATCATGTCCACGTCATCAATATTTTTGAAAAAAAGTATTAAAATGTGTACATCACTACTATATAGCAAAACAATATATATTTATGAATGATCAAAATGAGAGGCCCATATCAAAAGGCATACAGGTAGAAACACAAGAGACAACCAAGATTAATTAACAACATATTGTCACGGGACGTGCTATATTTCTTGCATGAATCTCTCTCTCTGTCTCTCTCTCTCTCTCTCTCTCGCGCGCGCTCGCTCTCACTCTCACACACACACACACAAACACATGCATGTATTGCAATCACAAGGTACATAACAATTAGAGAAATTGTACCTCGCCATCAAATTTCAACACAACAACCTCAATTTTCTAATTAACCCACTTAATTAATATCCCAATTAACAAAAAGCATTTAAATACAAAATTTTAAATATTAATTATCATTTATTAATCCAGATAAATATTAATTATCACGTTAATCAATTCATATGTGTTAATTCATAAATTAATTAAGTGGATTAATTAGGAAATTGAGGATGTTGTGTTGAAATTAATATGCCTTCTAACAATTAACAACCAATAAGGTTTGGTTAATCCGAAAAGACTGATAGGCCAAATCTTAATATTAATGAAATGTTACGTAACTTTTAACCAACCCTAGTGGGTACCTATCCTATATAATTGATTGCATAATTTATTCAGTGGACACGTAATTTGCATCTTAATCAGGGTATACAAATCACATGAAATGGTAGCATAAAGGTGGGATGGTAATAAAGTGTGGGAACGAGTGTCTGTTTCTACTAGGCTTGTTACGTATGCACATATGTGCATAACATAATTAACGATATCATGCTTTTTATTCATTTTTAGTGCGCACTTTGTTATCTCTTCTTTTTTGTATTTTATTTATATTTTGTACGTACAATATAGCCAATTGGAGTGAAATTTGGATCATTGGTTTCTAACTATATGGTCCGTTTTGATAAAAAAAAAAAAAAAACTATATGGTCCGTAATTTAATTTAATTTAAGTTTTAACTATGACAAATCCTTGCTAATTAGATTCTTGGAGTTTTATAATATTAACAATGCATATTGCCAAATATTTTGAGTGTTGCTCTCTTATTTAATTTGCTAGCGGAAAGAAAATGTCATCTTGATTCATGACTAAATAATATGTTAACACGTCACGTTGAAAATAAATTTTCGAATACATAAAATTTAATGATTTGTGGACCTTAACAAGAAAAAATTTAATGATTTGTGGACCTTAACACGTCATGGTTGCTAATTACATATATCATGCAAATAAAAAATTTTATATATAAAAAAAAATTTTATTCTTAATTTTTGTCATCATAAAAAAAAATTAAATTGTAACGTGTCATATATATTTAAATATGAAAATTAATATATATTGGTTAGATTTAATTTTTTCATAATATTAGAAAAATATTTTTGCATTATTCATGGAAGATATAAATAATAGTATATAATTATAATAAATATCAATCACCACAAATAGGAATATAACGGTCATTTGATAAAAAAAATTGAACTAGCTCTCAGTTTAGCCATGTTATCTCTTGCAATAGCGTCACTCTTTTTTTAATGCATCAACAGTAAACTGATATTAAAAAAAATTACTCTCCTTCAAAATGTACCGGCCGTATTCTCCATATTTGTACTATTGTATTTAATTAACGTGATAATAGAACATATCATTAAATATTCATATTGATTCAAATTTATGAATTCGAATAAATATTAATTATGTATTAAGTTAATAAATAACGGATACTAATTATCATTTTAATTAAATATATTAATTTGAACATAAAGGACGTTATGATAAAATCTAGAAAAATATATCACGTTTCGAATTAAAATCATCCTCTCAACTTCAATATTGTTAATTTGGTTGAATGGATTCTCTCTCACACCGACACAGTCAGAAAGCATGCAAATTGCAAATGAAGAAATGTGTAATAGTCTCTCTCTCAGTGCTCTCTCTAACCCTTCTACTCACTCTCCTCTACTTCTACCCAACCACCACCACCCCACCTTCGCCCAGACGCGTGCCACACGTGCTCCGGCGCCGCCCATCACGTGCCATTCACGTACCTCGCACCACCTCTTACTCTTCCCTTTCTCTCCTGTTCTCCTCCAATCACACTCTCAATGACAACACGCCACGGGTCGTGTGGACCCACATGCGAGATCTTCTCTCCCGTCCTGACACACTACCCGAAGTTGCAGAAGCTGCTCGGGAAGCATCAATTGCATTCAAATCTCTTCTCAAATCTCTATCCGAGCGAAAAGATTCGAATATTGGTAATGTGAATTCCGAGAAAGAGAAATGCATATTAGCTGTTCGAGGAACGGGTTCTGAGATCGAAATACCATGTGGGTTTGTACAGGATTCGGCTGTGACCTTAATTGGCGTTCCCATTGGGAGAAATGGAAGCTTTGAGTTTGGAATTGAAGTAATTGGATCTAATTTAGGCGAAGAAAGGGATGCCAAGATACCAATTGTGCTTGCTTGGAATGTGACTTCAAATTCAAATGGATCCATGATTCACCAAAATCATTGGTCTCCACCAAATGGTTGGGGCAAGGTAGAATCGTGCCCCGGTACCAACAACACCAACGAAGGTACGTTCTCAAAATTTACTATCAAAGGGATATCTTTGTAATTTTAGTAACAATCAATCAATTTCTATTGTACCAGTGCAGTCGATGGACTTGTTCAATGCAATGAGCAGAACGGGTCTGAGTCCATTAAAAAAAAAAAGAATCCGTTAAGAAGGGCCCACTTGACGGATGGATTTCCATTTATGGAAACCCATCCTTTCACTGCCACATTGTGGACTGGTACTGAAGGGTTCCATGTCACTGTTAATGGAAGGCACGAGACTTCGTACCGGTACAGAGAGGTATGTACCAGACAAAATACCAATTTTTTGCAAATTTTCCTTTAATTTATTACTTTTTTCAACAGAGGCTAGAGCCATGGACAGTGACCAAAATCAAAATAAGAGGCGATATAAATCTCCTATCAATTCTCGCGAATAATCTCCCATTCTCAGAAAAAGAAGACTTCCCATTCTTTCTCCCAAATTCGACCCTATCAAAATCCCCCAAAAATAATAACAAAAAGGAAATTATTTTATTAATCGGGGTATTTTCCACCGCGAATAATTTCAAGCGTAGGATGGCAATCCGACGGACCTGGATGCAGTATGAAAATCTCAGATCTGGCGACGTGGTTGTCAAGTTCTTCACTGGTCTTGTACGTACTTTACACACCAATTCTATAGTTGATAATTGCAAAACAACCCCTCCAATATTCAAAATTGCAGAAAAGCCCACTCTTTTTTTTTCTGACCAAATTATTTTATTGGTTATTGATTATTGTTCTAATGAATTTTTGAAAATAATGTTTAGCATACAAATGAAAATGTGAACATGGAGTTATGGAGAGAGGCCGAATTATATGGAGATATACAAATTATGCCTTTTGTGGATTATTATAGCTTGATCACACTCAAAACCATCGCAATTTGTATTTTGGGGGTATTTTCTATTTTTTTTTTCATTTTAAATATTTGAATCATTATATTTAAAATGTTACACTTTTGTGTTTTTTCAGACGAAAATTCTTCCTGCGAAATTTATAATGAAAATGGACGATGATGCGTTTATAAGAATCGACGAAATATTATCTAGACTAAGTAATATTGAGCCAAGAGGACTTCTATATGGTCTCATTTCATATCAATCTTCTCCACATAGAGATAGAGAGAGTAAATGGTTTATTAGTCCTGAGGTACTTAATTTAATCTACCTATTTACAAAAAAGCCCTTGGGTTTGTAAATATTTATCAATATTGGCTTTTTTTATAGGAATGGCCTCATGGAATGTATCCACCTTGGGCTCATGGACCGGGATATATTATTTCTAATGACGTTGCTGAGTTTATTGTACAAGGTCATGAAGAAAGATATCTCCAAGTAAGTATATTTATATAATATATTCTACGAAATTCAATTTGTAATTATGTCCCTTGGATTTTAGTTATTTAAACTAGAAGACGTGGCGATGGGAATATGGATAGAAGAGTATAAAAATACGGGCCAAGAAATAAACTATGTGCGTGATGGGAATTTTCATAATGATGGGTGTGAATCGGAGTATGTTTTGGCGCATTATCAATCTCCGCGATTATTGCTTTGTTTATGGTCCAAATTGCAAAAAGAACAAAGACCATTTTGTTGTGAATAGGAGTGTGTATTCTTGCAATTTCATTTTAGTTTGTGGTCAATGATCATGTAATCTCTTGTCGTAATTCTAGATCTAGTATTTTATTTTATTTTTACAACAAAAATATAACATTTGTTTATTGTTTGTAATATATTTGCATTGTAAATGTTTTTTCTTTCTTTCTCAAGTATCTAAAATTCATTTAAGAGTAAATTAGTATTTGCCAATATTACATAATTTTTTTGCAATAATAAAAAAGAAAAATAAGTTGAAATATCCTAAAAAAAATGAAGGCTTGGCTTTGAAGGGACCAGATTTGTTCTTGATTCTATGGTCCATGGATCCTTCCTACAGTAGAGGAACAGATAGAAAACCTTATCCTGTTATTATTATTATTATAAATTATAAATTATAAATTAGAATCTCAATAATAACTTGCATTCACAATCACAGTATTTACTATGCTTTTTGAAAATATTTTATTAAAAATTTATAACACTACATTGAATTTGCTTGTGGATTTAGGCAAGTGTAGTTCATCAGATGGCAAACATAATTGTGTAGCCAAAATATGTGAAGATTTCTTTACTTACCCTTCTAAAAAGCCAAAATATCATATTACCCTTCTAAAATTAAAATCATAATATTTAGTAATATAGCCTCTCAAAAACCTTAAACATCATAATTAAATATATATGTAAAATTTAAAAAAGAAAGTTAACAATTTCGATATTTTGATACCGGAAAGGATAAATATGATATTTTAATTTTTCTAAAGTAAGTATGATATTTTAAAATGTTAGAAGTAACAGTAAAACATCTTATCGGGCGTATCAAACGTATCCGAAGGTTATTCAGGGTTATTCAGGGTTTCCAAGTAACAATAAAATGTTAGAAGTAACAGTAATCCATGCCGCAAAGAACTTTTAAAAGTCCATATTGCCCCCAGATGAATCGGAAGGTTATTCAGGGTTTCGAAGCCTAGAGGGGCAATTAAGTCATTTTAAATTCTTATTGTAATTATTAATTACGTCTCTCATTTTGCTTCCAATTAAACTTCTCTTCTTTGTCTCTCTAATAAAGAAATAAAATAAGAAAAAAGAGGGGAAAATCTGAAAAATGGCGATGGCGAGTTTTGCTAGACGTAGGGTTTTGTCGGCGGGGCAAAGCGCTTTATTGTCCCGGCGAGGATTCGCTGCGGCAGCGGCGGCGGATGAGAACGATGTGATAGTGATCGGAGGTGGCCCTGGCGGCTACGTTGCGGCGATCAAGGCCGCTCAATTGGGTCTGAAGACGACGTGTATCGAAAAGCGGGGTGCGCTAGGAGGGACGTGTCTTAATGTTGGATGCATTCCATCTAAGGTAAAATTTCCAATTGTTTTGTTACTATATGCTAGATCAATGTTAGATCTTGATATAGTACTGACTTCATGCTTTTTCTCTTCTCCAGGCGCTACTGCACAGTTCCCACATGTATCACGAGGCCAAACACTCGTTTGAAAAGCACGGAGTAAAATTCTCTGACCTCCAAATTGACCTGCCAGCGATGATGTCCCAAAAGGACAAAGCTGTGTCAGGCCTAACACGTGGAATCGAGGGGCTCCTAAAAAAGAACAAAGTAACCTACGTCAAAGGCTACGGAAAACTCATCTCCCCCTCTGAAATCTCCGTCGAAACCCTCGACGGTTCCACCCAAACCGTCAAGGGCAAGAACATCATCATCGCCACCGGCTCTGACGTCAAAGCCTTACCAGGCATCCAAATTGACGAGGAGAAAATCGTCTCTTCCACCGGTGCCCTCGCCTTGAAACAAATCCCCAAAAAGCTCGTAGTAATCGGTGCCGGTTACATCGGCCTTGAAATGGGTTCGGTTTGGGGCCGACTCGGGTCCGAAGTTACCGTCGTCGAATTCTCCCCCGAAATCGTCCCGACAATGGACGCAGAAGTGCGAAAACAGTTCCAGCGAATGCTCGAGAAACAAAAGATGAAATTCATGCTGAATACCAAAGTAACCAGCGTGGATTCCTCTGGCGAAGGAGTTACTCTGACTCTCGAACCCGCTAAGGGAGGAGACAAGGTCACTTTAGATGCTGACGTCGTGCTTGTGTCGGCAGGGAGGACTCCGTTTACTTCGGGATTGGGACTGGAGAGTATCGGAGTGGAGATGGATAAAGGAGGAAGAATTTTGGTGGATGGAAAGTTCAAGACCAGTGTGGATGGGGTGTTCGCGATTGGAGACGTGATACCTGGTCCGATGTTGGCGCACAAAGCCGAGGAGGACGGAGTCGCGTGTGTCGAGTTTATAGCCGGCAAAGAGGGCCATGTGGATTACGATCTGGTGCCAGGTGTCGTTTATACGCATCCTGAGGTTGCTTCTGTTGGTAAGGAATTCTGCAATTAAGCCCTTGTGATTTAAGTAAATTGCAATAGTAATTTTTTAATGGTTTGTAGGTAAAACTGAGGAGCAAGTGAAGGCAGCGGGGATTTCGTACCGAGTGGGAAAATTTCCGTTCATGGCGAATTCTCGTGCGAAAGCGATTGACGACGCTGAAGGACTAGTGAAGATATTGGCTGATAAGGAGACGGATAAAATTCTCGGGGTGCATATCATGGCTCCCAATGCGGGTGAGTTGATTCATGAGGCGGTGTTGGCGTTGAATTATGGTGCGTCTAGTGAGGACATTGCCAGGACCTGTCATGCTCATCCTACGATGAGCGAGGCGGTTAAGGAAGCTGCGATGGCTACTTATGACAAGGCCATCCATATTTAGGGTTTCGGGTTTTGTATTGGTTCTTTTTTTTTCTTCGGTTTTATCTTGATTTGAGATTTTTGGCGTGGTTATAATAATACATGTTTAAAGGGAGATGAACCTTTTTTTTGTCGCTTCGGCGATGCTTGTTTATTCTGAAATTAATTTGATAATTAATATTTTTCTCGTATGACTTTTCTGTATTGTCCTTGATTGAGGGATCTGTTCTCTCTTCTCTGGTTCATGAATGTTAGGTTAGAAAGGACATTGTTATGAAACAAAGAAGAAAGGAATAAAGTTAATTCAGCTTAACCAGATTCTAGCGTTTGCTCTACGTCTACCGCCTTTCGGCGAGTCTCTTTCACTAATTCGAAGGAGATTACAAACACGGGTATTGCTTCACACAATAAACTATAATTCGTGTGTGGTTACTAGAAACTAGACTTGTAACAAAAACATAGTAAATGGAGTCACTCGAATTAGCAACAGTTGCTCATGACACCTCACAAAAATGGTTGGGGATGCCTCCCTATTTTACAGTGTTGGGAGACCCCTCACAAAAAAGGAATTATGTGAAGTTCCTTCGACCGCAAGAATGGTGTGTTCGAACGGTGAAAATATATAGACGTTTTTCAATTTCCAACGATAACGGCTAGATGGACTAAAAATGGAATTCTGATGAACGAGCTGATTTAGAAAATAGTTGATAATTAATATTATGATCCGTTCGAACGGCTCAAGATACCGTTTGACTGGACAATTGAAATATATATATTATAGTTCATTCGACCAGCTGGAAATATCCGCTCGAACGAACTGTGTTATTATAAAAAAATTTCACCAGCGTTTAGAATATAATTTATTTTGTTCGAACGAACTGTGTTTTGAACCATTTTTACTTATAAAAACTTATTTTAAGTGGATAAAAATAATTTTGGAGTTTGAAAGACTTTTCTCACAAGTTATATTAAATGTAAAGATGAGTTGAGAATATTAGTTGATGGTGACGTTCTCCTTAGCAATTTGTATCAATCTATTTAGGCATTGGGTAGTTCAAATAACATGTTTTTGAAAACATTTGTATCAAAAATTTCACGACACAAATTTTCACTAGATTCAATAAGCAGTACGAAATTTTATTTTTTGTAATAGGCCCTCTTAGCAATCTATTTGGGCCTCGAGGAGTGTAAAATAATTTTTTTAAGATACAATTTGGAATATTGGAAAGTTTTAAGACACAACCATTCACCATATTATAGAAATATTGGAAAGTTTATTTTTGTTGGCTACTTGGCTTGTTTGATGTGGTTCTAAACAACAACGAGAGCATTTATATCGAAATTTTTAAGGCACAAATTTTCACCAAATTGAAGATACATTTTGGAAGTTTGTCATTGAGAAGCCCAAATAAGGTGTTTATGAGAACAAATTTTTTACAGTCAAATTTTTTTACAGAATAATTTTTCACCAAATTGTAGAAATATTTTGAAGGTTTTGTTTTTCGCAATAGGCACTCTAAGATATCTATTGATGCATTTGAGAGCCCAAATAATTTTCTTAGAACAATAGTACCGAAAGTTTTAATACATAATTTTTTACCAAAATAAAGAAACATTTCGAAAGTTTGTTTCTTGCAATAGGTGCTTAGCAATCAACTTAGGCCTTGAGAAGTACAAATACCGTGTTTTTGACAACAATTGCAAATGAAGATTTATGCAACAAATTTTCAACAAATTATACAAACACTAAGAAATTTTGTTTTCGATTCAAAATAATCTTTTAACGCTCCGAGGAGTCCAGATAATGTGTTCTTCAGATGGTTTGGATTGAATATTTTACTACGTTACTATTCACCAAATTTTACAAACACTAAATTTTTTTTTCTTTTCGATTCATAGCAATCTTTTTACGTTTTGAGGAGTTCAAATAATATGTTTTTAGATCATTTGTATCATATCTTTCAGTACATAACTTTTCACAATATTTTACAAACACTAAGAATTTTTTTTTCGATTCAAAACAATCTTTTAACGCTACAAGGAGTTCAAATAACGTGTTTTTAGATCATTTGTATCGTATCTTTTACTACGTAGCTTTTCACCAAATTGTACAAACACTAAGAAAGTTTGTTTTTGGATTCAAAACAATCTTGTAATGCTTTGAGGAGTTCAAATAACGTGTTTTTTAGATGGTTTGGATCGAATGTTTTACTATGTTACTTTTCAACAAATTGTACAAACACTAAGAAAGTTTGTTTTTCGATTGAAAACAATCTTTTAATGTTCTGAGGAGTTCAAATAACGTATTTTTAGATGGTTTGGATCGAATCTTTCCCTAAGTTACGTTTCACCAAATTGTACAAACACTAAGAAATTTTGTTTTTCTGTTCATAGCAATATTTTTACGGTTTCAGGAGTTCAAATAACGTGTTTTTAGATCATTTTATATCGTATCTATTACTACGTAACTTTTCACCAAATTTTACAAACACTGAGAAAGTTTGTTTTTCGATTCAAAACAATATTTTAATGCACTGAGGAGTTCAAATAACGTGCTTTTTAGATGGGTTGGATTGAATCTTTTACAACGTTACTTTTCACCTAATTGTACAAACACTGAGAAAGTTTTCTTTTCGATTCATAGCAATCTTTTTACGTTTCGAGGAGTTCAAATAACATGTTTTTAGATCATTTGTGTCGTATCTTTCACTACCTAACTTTTCACCAAATTTTACAAAAACTAAGAAAGTTTGTTTATCTATTCAAAACAATCTTTTAAAGCTCCGAGGAGTTCAAATAACATGTTTATATATTATTTGTATCGTATCTTTAACTACGTTACTTTTCACCAAATTGTGCAAACACTAAGAAAGTTTTCTTTTCGATTCATAGCAATCTTTTTACGTTTCGAGGAGTTCAAATAACGTGTTTTCAGATCAATTGTATCGTATGTTTTACTACGTAACGTTTCACCAAATTTTACAAACACTAAGAAAGTTTGATTTTCGATTCAAAACTATCTTTTAATGCACTGAGTAGTTGTAATAACGTGTTTTTGAGATGGTTTGGATCGAATCTTTTACTATGTTACTTTTCACCAAATTGTACAAACACTAAGAAAGTTTTCTTTTCGATTCATAGCAATCTTTTTATGTTTCGAGGAGTTCAAATAACGTGCTTTTAGATCATTTGTATCGTATCTTTCATGACATAACTTTTCACCATATTTTCCAAACACTAAGAAAGATTGATTTTCGATTCAAAACTATCTTTTAATGCTCTGAGGAGTTGAAATAACGTGTTTTTGACATGGTTTGGATCGAATATTTTACTACGTTACTTTTCTCCAAATTGTACAAACACTAAGAAAGTTTTTTTTTCGATTCATAGCAATCTTTTTACGTTTCGAGGAGTTCAAATAACGTGCTTTTAGATCATTTGTATCGTATCTTTCGTTACATAACTTTTCAGCATATTTTCCAAACACTAAGAAAGTTTGTTTTTCGATTCAAACAATCTGTTAATGCTCTGAGGAGTTCGAATAACGTGTTTTTGTGATGGTTTGGATCGAATCTTTTACTACGTAACTTTTCACCAAATTGTTCAAACACTAAGAAAGTTTTCATTTTGATTCATAGCAATATTTTTACGTTTATAGGAGTTCAAATAACGTGCTTTTAGATCATTTGTATGGTATCTTGCATTACATAACTTTTCACCAAATTTTCCAAACACTAAGAAAGTTTGTTTTTCGATTCGAACAATCTGTTAATGCTCTGAAGAGTTAAAATAACGTGTTTTTGCGATGGTTTGGATCGAATCTTTTACTACGTAACTTTTCACCAAATTGTACAAACACTAATAAAGTTTTCATTTCGATTCATAGAAATATTGTTACTGTTTGAGGAGTTCAAATAACATATTTTTAGATCATTTGTATCGTATCATTTACTTCGTAACTTTTCACCAAATTTTACAAACACTAAGCAAGTTTGTTTTTCGATTAAAAACAATCTTTTAATGCTCGAAGGAGTTTAAATAACATTTTTTAGATGGTCTGGATCGAATCTTTTACTACGTTACTTTTCAACAAAATTTTCAAGCACTAAGAAAGTTTTATTTTCGATTCATATCAATCTTTTTACGTTTCGAGGAGTTCAAATAACGTGTTTTTAGATCATTTATATCGTATCTTTTACTATGCAACTTTTCACCAAATTTTTCACACACTAAGAAACTTTGTTTTTCGATTCAAAACAATCTTTTAATGCTCTGAGGAGTTCAAATAACGTGTTTCTTAGATGGTTTGGATCGAATCTTTTACTACGTTCCTTTTCCCCAAATTGTACAAACAGTAATAAAGTTTTCATTTCTATTCATAGCAATCTTTTTACGTTTCGAGGAGTTCAAATAACATGTTTTTAGATCATTTGTATCGTATCTTGCACTACATAACTTTTCACCAAATTTTTCACACACTAAGAAAGTCTGTTTTTCGATTCAAAATATTCTTTTAATGCTCTGAGGAGTTCAAATAACGTGTTTTTTAGATGGTTTGGATCAAATCTCTTACTACGTTACTTTTCCCCAAATTGTACAAGCACTAAGAAAGTTTTCATTTCGATTCATAGCAATCTTTTTATGTTTTGAGGAGTTCAAATAACGTGTTTTTTTTTATCATTTGTATCGTATCTTGCACTACATAACTTTTCACCAAATTTTACACAAACTAAGAATTTTTGTTTTTCGATTCAAAACAATCTTTGAATCCTCTCAGGAGTTCAAATAACGTGTTTTTTAGATGGTTTGAATCAAATCTTTTACTACGTTACTTTTCACCAAATTGCACAAACACTAAGAGAGTTTTCTTATCGATTCATAGCAGTCTTTTTACATTTCGATGAGTTCAAATAACGTGTTTTTAGATCATTTGTATCATATCTTGCATTGCATAACTTTTTGCCAAATTTTACAAACACTAAGAAAGTTTGTTTTTCGATTCAAAATAACCTTTTAACGCTCCGAGGAGTTGAAATAACGTGTTTTCAGATCATTTGTATCGTATCTTTGACTATGTAACTTTTCACCAAATTTTACACACGCTAAGAAAGTTTGTTTTTCGATTCAAAACAATCTTTTAACATTTCGAGGAGTTCAAATAACTTGTTTTTTAGATGGTTTGGATCGAATCTTTTACTACGTTACTTTTCCCCAAATGGTACAAACACTTAGAAATTTTTTTTCCGATTCATAGCAATCTTTTTACATTTCGAGGAGTTCAAATAACATGTTTTAAGATCATTTGAATCGTATGATTTACTACGCAACTTTTCACCAAATTTTACAAACACTAAGAAAGTTTGTTGTTCGATTCAAAACAATCTTTTAATGCTGTTAGGAGTTCAAATAACGAGTTTTTTAGATGGTTTGACTCGAATCTTTTACTACGTTACTTTTCACCAAAATTTTCAAACAATAAGAAAGTTTTATTTTCGATTCATAATAATCTTTTTACGTTTCGAGGAGTTCAAATAACGTGTTTTTAGATCATTTGTATCATATCTTTTACAATGTAACTTTTCACCAAATTCTTCACACACTAAGAAAGTTTGTTTTTCGATTCAAAACAATCTTTTAATGCTCTGAGGAGTTCAAATAAAGTGTTTCTTAGATGGTTTGGATCGAATATTTGACTACGTTACTTTTCCCCAAATTGTACAAACACTAAGAAAGTCTTCATTTCGATTCATAGCAATCTTTTTACGTTTCGAGTAGTTCAAATAACGTGTTTTTAGATCATTTGTATCGTATCATGCACTACATAACTTTTGACCAAATTTTTCACACCCTAAGAAAGTTTATTTTTCGATTCAAAACAATCTTTTAATGCTCTGGGGAGTTCAAATAACGTGTTTTTTAGATGGTTTGGATGGAATCTTTTACTACGTTACTTTTCCCCAAATTGTACAAGAACTAAGAAAGTTTTCATTTCGATTCGTAGCATTCTTTTTACATTTCGAGGAGTTCAAATAATGTGTTTTTAGATCATTTGTATCGTATCTTGCACTACATAACTTTTCACCAAATTTTACAAACACTAAGAAAGTTTTATTTTCGATTCAAAACTCTCTTTTAATGCTTTGAGGAGTTGAAATAACGTGTTTTTGAGATGGTTTGGATCGAATCGTTTATTACGTAACTTTTCACCAAATTGTACAAACACTAAGAATGTTTTCATTTCCATTCATAGCACAATATTCTTACGGTTTGAGTAGTTCAAATAACATGTTCTTTGATCATTTGTATCGTATCATTTACTACGTAACTTTTCACCAAATTTTACAAACACTTAGAAAGTTTGTTTTTCGATTCAAAACAATCTTTTAATGCTATAAGGAGTTCAAATAACGTGTTTTTTGGATGGTTTGGATCGAATCTTTTACTACGTTACTTTTCACCAAATTTTTCAAACACTAAGAAAGTTTTAGTTTTGATTCATAGCAATCTTTTTACGTTTCGAGGAGTTCAAATAACATGTTTTTATATCATTTGTATCGTATCTTTTACTATGTAACTTTTCACCAAATTTTACACACACTAAGAATGTTTGTTTTTCGATTCAAAACAATCTTTGATTCCTCTGAGGAGTTCAAATAACGTGTTTTTTAGATGGTTTGGATAGAATCTTTTACGACGTTACTTTTCACCAAATTGTACAAACACTAAGAGAGTTTTCTTTTCGATTCATTGCAATCTTTTTATGTTTCGAGGAGTTCAAATAACATGTTTTAGATCATTTGTATCGTATCTTGCATTGCATAACTTTTCACCAAATTTTACAAACACTAAGAGAGTTTGTTTTCCGATTTAAAACAACTTTTTAACGCTCCGAGGAGTTGAAATAAAGTGTTTTTAGATCATTTGTATCGTATCTTTTACTATGTAAATTTTCACCTAATTTTACACAAACTAAGAAAGTTTGTTTTTCGATTCAAAACAATCTTTTAATGCTCTGAGGAGTTCAAATAATGAGTTTTTTAGATGGTTTGGATCGAATCTTTTACTACGTTATATTTCCCCAAATTGTACAAACACTAAAAAACTTTTCTTTTCGATTCATAGCAATCTTTTTACGTTTCGAAAAGTTCAAATAAGGTGTTTTTAGATCATACGTATCGTATCTTGCACTACATAACTTCTCACCAAATTTTACAAACACTAAGAAAGTTTGTTTTTCTGTTCATAGCAATATTTTTACGGTTTGAGGAGTTCAAATAACATGTTTTTAGATCATTTGTATCGTATCTTTTACTATGTAACTTTCCACCAAATTATACAAGCACAAAGAAAGTTTGTTTTTCGATTCAAAACATTGTTTTAATACTCCGAGGAGTTGAAATAACAAGTTTTTTAGATGGTTTGGATCGATTCTTTTACAACGTTACTTTTCACCTAATTGTACAAACACTAAGAAAGTTTTATTTTTGATTCATAGCAATCTTTTTACGTTTCAAGGAGTTCAAATAACGTGTTTTTAGATCATTTGTGTCGTATCTTTCACTACATAACTTTTCTCCAAATTTTACAAAAACTAAGAAAGTTTATTTTTCGATTCAAAACAGTCTTTTAAAGCTCCGAGGAGTTCAAATAACGTGTTTATATATTATTTGTATCGTACTTTAACTACGTTACTTTTCACCAAATTGTACAAATACTATGAAAGTTTTCTTTTTGATTCATAGCAATCTTTTTACGTTTCGCGGATTTCAAATAATGAATTTTTATATCATTTGTATCGTATGTTTTACTATGTAACGTTTCACCAAATTTTACAAACACTAAGAAAGTTTGATTTTCGATTGAAAACTATCTTTTAATGCTCTGAGGAGTTGAAATAACATGTTTTTGAGATGGTTTGGATCGAATCTTTTACTATGTTACTTTTCACCAAATTGTACAAACAGTAAGAAAGTTTTCTTTTCGATTCATATCAATCGCTTTACGTTTCGAGGAGTTCAAATAATGTACTTTTAAATCATTTGTATCATATCTTTCATTACATAACTTTTCACCAGATTTTCCAAATACTAAGAAAGTTTGTTTTTCGATTCAAACAATCTGTTAATGCTCTGAGGAGTGCGAATAATGTGTTTTTGTGATGGTTTGGATCAAATCTTTTACTACCTAACTTTTCACCAAATTGTTCAAACACTAAGAAAGTTTTCATTTCGATTGATAGCAATCTTTTTACGTTTCTAGGAGTTCAAATAACGTGCTTTTAGATCATTTGTATCGTATCTTGCATTACATAACTTTTCACCAAATTTCCCATACACTAAGAAAGTTTGTTTTTCGATTCAAACAATATGTTAATGCTCTGAAGAGTTCAAATAACGTGTTTTTGCGATGGTTTGGATCGAATCTTTTACTATGTAACTTTTCACCAAATTGTACAAACACTAAGAAAGTTTTGATTTCGATTCATAGCAATCTTTTTACGTTTCGTGGAGTTCAAGTAACGTGTTTTTAGATCATTTGTATCGTATCTTGCACTGCATAACTTTTCACCAAAATTTTCACACGCTAAGAAAGTTTGTTTTTCGATTCAAAACAATCTTTTAA
Organism: Luzula sylvatica; assembly: GCA_946800325.1. Lineage (NCBI taxonomy): Eukaryota > Viridiplantae > Streptophyta > Magnoliopsida > Poales > Juncaceae > Luzula > Luzula sylvatica. The sequence goes on along the minus strand of OX326959.1, from coordinate 47,206,555 downwards.
TGCCCTGAGGAGTTCAAATAACGTGTTTTTTAGATGGTTTGGATCGAATATCTTACTACGTTACTTTTCCCCAAACTGTACAAGCACTAAGAAAGTTTTCATTTCGATTCATAGCAATATTTTTACGTTTCGAGGAGTTCAAATAACGTGTTTTTAGATCATTTGTATCGTATCTTGCAGTACATAACTTTTCCCAAAATTTTACAAACACTTAGAAAGTTTGATTTTCGATTCAAAACTCTCTTTTAATGCTATGAGGAGTTGAAATAACGTGTTTTTGAGATGGTTTGGATCGAATCTTTTACTACGTAATTTTTCACCAAATTGTACAAACACTAAGAAAGTTTTCATTTCCATTCATAGCACAATATTGTTACGGTTTGAGGAGTTCAAATCACATGTTTTTAGATCATTTGTATCGCATCATTTACTACGTAACTTTTCATCAAATTTTACAAACACTAAGAAAGTTTATTTTTCGATTCAAAACAATCTTTTAATGCTCTGAGGAGTTCAAATAATGAGTTTCTTAGATGGTTTGGATCGAATCTTTTACTACGTTACTTTTCACCAAATTTTTCAAACACTAAGAAAGTTTTATTTTCGATTCATAGCAATCTTTTTACGTTTCGAGGAGGTCAAATAACGTGTTTTTATATCATTTGTATCGTATCTTTTACGATGTAACTTTTCACCAAAATTTTCACACACTAAGAAATTTTGTTTTTCGATTCAAAACAATCTTTTAATGCTCTGAGAAGTTCAAATAACGTGTTTCTTAGATGGTTTGGATCGAATAATTTACTACGTTACTTTTCCCCAAATTGTACAAACACTAAGAAAGTCTTCATTTCGATTCATAGCAATCTTTTTACGTGTCGAGGATCAAATAACGTGTTTTTAGATCATTTGTATCGGATCTTGCACTTCATAACTTTTCACCAAATTTTTCACACACTAAGAAAGTTTGTTTTTCGATTCAAAACAATCTTTTAATGCTCTGAGGAGTTCAAATAACGTGTTTTTTAGATGGTTTGGATCGAATCTTTTACCAAGTTACTTTTCCCCATATTGTACAAGAACTAAGAAAGTTTTCATTTCGATTCATAGCATTCTTTTTACGTTTCGAGGAGTTCAAATAACGTGTTTTTAGATCATTTGTATCGTATCTTGCACTACATAACTTTTCACCAAATTTTACAAACACTATGAAAGTTTTATTTTCGATTCAAAACTATCTTTTAATGCTTTGAGGAGTTGAAATAACATGTTTTTGAGATGGTTTGGATCGAATCGTTTATTATGTAACTTTTCACCAAATTGTACAAACACTAAGAAAGTTTTCATTTCCATTCATAGCACAATATTCTTACGGTTTGAGGAATTCAATTAACATGGTTTTAGATCATTTGTATCGTATCATTTAATACGTAACTTTTCACCAAATTTTACAAACACTTAGAAAGTTTGTTTTTCGAATCAAAACAATCTTTTAATGCTATAAGGATTTCAAATAACGTGTTTTTTTAGATGGTTTGGATCGAATCTTTTACTACGTTACTTTTCACCAAATTTTTCAAACACTAAGAAAGTTTTATTTTCGATTCATAGCAATCTTTTTACGTTTCGAGGAGTTCAAATAACATGTTTTTATATCATTTGTATCGTATCTTTTACTATGTAACTTTTCACCAAATTTTACACACACTAAGAATGTTTGTTTTTCGATTCAAAACAAACTTTGAATGCTCTAAGGAGTTCAAATAACGTGTTTCTAGATGGTTTTGATCGAATCTTTTACAACGTTACTTTTCACCAAATTGTACAAACACTAAGAGAGTTTTCTTTTCGATTCATAGAAATATTGTTACGGTTTGAGGAGTTCAAATAACATGTTTTTAGATCATTTGTATCGTATAATTTACTTCGTAACTTTTCACCAAATTTTACAAACACTATGCAAGTTTGTTTTTCGATTAAAAACATTCTTTTAATGCTCGAAGGAGTTCAAATAACATTTTTTAGATGGTCTGGATCGAATCTTTTACTACGTTACTTTTCGCCAAAATTTTCAAACACTAAGAAAGTTTTATTTTCGATTCATTGCAATCTTTTTACGTTTCGAGGAGTTCATATAACATGTTTTTAGATCATTTGTATCGTATCTTTTACTATGTAACTTTTCACCAAATTTTACACACACTAAGAATGTTTGTTTTTCGATTCGAAACATACTTTGAATGCTCTAAGGAGTTCAAATAACGTGTTTTTAGATGGGTTTGATCGAATCTTTTACAACGTTACTTTTCACCAAATTGTACAAACACTAAGAGAGTTTTCATTTCGATTTCTAGAAATATTGTTACGGTTTGAGGAGTTCAAATAACATGTTTTTAGATCATTTGTATCGTATCATTTACTTCGTAACTTTTCACCAAATTTTACAAACACTATGCAAGTTTGTTTTTTGATTAAAAACATTCTTTTAATGCTCGAAGGAGTTCAAATAACATTTTTTTAGATGGTCTGGATCGAATCTTTTACTACGTTACTTTTCACCAAAATTTTCAAACACTAAGAAAGTTTTATTTTCGATTCATTGCAATCCTTTTACGTTTCGAGGAGTTCATATAACGTGTTTTTAGATCATTTGTATCGTATCTTTTACCACGTAACTTTTCACCAAATTTTTCACACACTAAGAAACTTTGTTTTTCGATTCAAAACAATCTTTTAATGCTCTGAGGAGTTCAAATAACGTGTTTCTCAGATGGTTTGGATCGAATCTTTTACTACGTTACTTTTCCCCAAATTGTACAAACACTAACAAAGTTTTCATTTCGATTCATAGCAATATTTTTACGTTTCGAGGAGTTCAAATAACGTGTTTTTAGATCATTTGTATCGTATCTTTCACTAGATAACTTTTCACCAAATTTTACAAAAACTAAGAAAGTTTATTTTTCGATTCAAAACAATCTTTTAAAGCTCCGATGAGTTCAAATAACGTGTTTATATATTATTTGTATCGTATCTTTAACTACGCTATTTTTCACCAAATTGTACAAACACTAAGAAAGTTTTCTTTTCGATTCATAGCAATCATTTTACGTTTCGAGGAGTTCAAATAACGTGTTTTTAGATCATTTGTATCGTATGTTTTACTACGTAACTTTTCACCAAAATTTACACACACTAAGAAAGTTTGTTTTTGATTCAAAACAATGTTTTAATGCCCTGAGGAGTCAAATGACGTGTTTTTTAGATGGTTTGGATCGAATCTCTTACTACATTACTTTTTCCCAAATTGTACTGGCACTAAGAAAGTTTTCATTTCGATTCATAGCAATATTTTTACGTTTCGAGGAGTTCAAATAACCTGTTTTTAGATCATTTGTATCGTATCTTGCACTACATAACTTTTCATCAAATTTTACACACACTAAGAAACTTTGTTTTTCGATTCAAAACGATTTTTAATGCTCCGAGGAGTTCAAATAACGTGTTTTTTAGATGGTTTGGATCGAATCTTTTACTACGTTACTTTTCCCCAAATTGTACAAGCACTAAGAAAGTTTTCATTTCGATTCATAGCAATCTTTTTACGTTCCGAGGAGTTCAAATAAGGTATTTTTTGATCATTTGTATCGTATCTTGCACCACATAACTTTTCACCAAATTTTCCAAACACTAAGAAAGTTTAATTTTCGATTCAAAACAATCTTTTAATGTTCTGAGGAGTTGAAATAACGCGTTTTTGAGATGGTTTGGATCAAATCTTTTACTACGTTACTTTTCACCAAATTGTACAAGCACTAAGAAAGTTTTATTTTCGATTCATAGCAATCTTTTTATGTTTCGAGGAGTTCAAATAACGTGCTTTTAGATCATTTGTATTGTATCTTGCATTACATAACTTTTCACCAGATTTTCAAAACACTATGAAAGTTTGTTTTTCGATTCGAACAATCTATTAACGCTCTGAGGATTTCAAATAACGTGTTTTTGTGATGGTTTGGATCGAATCTTTAACTACGTAACTTTTCACCAAATTGTACAAACACTAAGAAAGTTGTCATTTCCATTCATAGCAAGAGGAGTTCAAATAACATGTTTTTAGATCATTTGTATCGTATCATTTACTACGTAACTTTTAACCAAATTTTACACACACTAAGAAAGTTTGTTTTTCGATTCAAAACAATCTTTTAATGCTCTAAGGAGTTCAAATAACGTGTTTTTTAGATTGGTTGGATCGAATCTTTCACTACGTTACTTTTCACCAAAATTTTCAATGACTATGAAAGTTTTATTTTCGATTCATAACAATCTTTTAATGCTCTAAGGAGTTCAAATAACGTGTTTATATATTGTTTGTATCGTATCTTTAACTACGTTACTTTTCACCAAATTGTACAAACACTAATAAAGTTTTCTTTTCGACTAATAGCAATATTTTTACGTTTCGGGGAGTTCAAAAAACGTGTTTTTGGATCATTTGTATCGTATTTTGCACTACATAACTTTTCATTGAATTTTACAAACACTAAGAAAGTTTGTTTTTCGATTCCAAACAATCTTTTAACGCTCCGAGGAGTTCAAATAACGTGTTTTTAGATCAGTTATATCGTATCTTTCGCCATGTAACTTTTCACCAAATTGTTCACACAATAAGAAAGTTTGTTTTTCGATTCAAAACATTCTTTTAATGCTCCGAGGAGTTCAAATAACGTGTTTTTAGATGATTTGGATCGAATCTTTAACTACGTTACTTTTCCCCAAATTGTACTAACACTAAGAGATTTTTCTTTTCGATTTATGACAATCTTTTTACGTTTCGAGGAGTTCAAATAACGTGTTTGTAGATCATTTGTATCGTATCTTTCACTACATAACGTTTCACCAAATTTTACAAACACTAAGAAAGTTTCTTTTTCGATTCATAACAGTCTTTTAATGCTCCGAGGAGTTCAAATAACGTGTTGTTAGATCATTTGTATCGTATCTTTTACTGCATAACTTTTCACCAAATTTTACACACACTTACATAGTTTGTTTTTCGATTCAAAATAATCTTTTAAAGCTCTCGGGAGTTCAAATAACATGTTTCTTAGATGGTTTGGATCAAATTCTTTACTATGTTAGGCACCTATATTTCATACCTATATTTTGCCTAGAAGCATATGTGGCAAATTATAATGCAGTCATGTCAAAATTTTAAATGAAAATAATATTCTATAAATTTGAAATTTGACTGTCACTCGTATTTCTAGGTACAAATCTAGATAATTTTTTTTTGCTGCCTATCATTATTGGATAATCATCTATGTGTTTTTGGTCGCAAATAACAAATAAGAAAAACAATTAGTATTTTGATCTTCAAAATAAAATACTTGATAGAAGAAATCTGAGAGATCTTGAAATATTTTACATTTGCATAGAAAATAATAGGCTCCTCTTTTTAAAATGACATCTTGGCCACACAATTAGTATTTTAAAAACATAATAATACCACTTAAAATGGTACATGAACACTTACAACATATTCATTAAAATGGTATATTGACAATAAATAAAGTATTCCAAAAATATATTGATTATTGACACTAAACTGAATACACATGAATAATTTTTTTATGGAGATTGGTTTGAATATTCCATTCTTGATGTAATGTGTGATGAATGATTAAATTTTTGAGAAAATTGATATTACTGGGACAAGAAATCGAGAAAGTAGTCTACATTGTATCTCTTTGTAGAAATTTATCAAATTTGAAATTGATATATAATGCTAGGGTTGTAAAGCACGACTAGCATCCTATCTCCAGTGTTCGGAAACGCCAAGTAGTTTTGCGAGCCCGGGATCGGGAAAGAGAAAGAATAGTGATGATTATCGATGGTTTTTTAGTCTAGTGATAAAATACTTAACACAAAATCACCAAAATCACCAAAATCCGGGATTCAAACTCAATTGAATATTTGAATCACACGTACAAAAATAAAATCAATAATATTCATATTTCATGAATTAAATTTTACTTAAAAAAAATGACGATGGCCCATGTGGGGGTAGATTTAATGGGCTATTCTATGGGCTTTTATATATGGGGAATATTTATGGGCTTGAAAATTGAACTATTTGTTTTGGAAATGCAAATTGTGTGTGCGCTTCGTGATTTGTTCATGTGATCGTTGGTAAAACATGAACTATCTACCTCTTGAAAAGTGTGTGTGGTACATAAGTTGTTCACCCTCCTCTAAAACATAAAAGAAAAATGTACAAACAACAAAAAATATTAGCATAATTTTGAAGTATCTTGACTATTTAGTTTTGTTTATTATTAATAGGAATATTGGTTATCGAGTAGAAACAGAAAATATCTGGATTGTTATTATATATTCATATGAAATATTGGAGAAAACTGAACGCGATCAAATATGTGGATTAAACCTCAACAATACCAACTCTTAATATAATATTGCTGAAAACTTCCTCAACCAATAATTACTATTAATTCCTTAAATACCGATCTATAGGTTTTTCTAGTTGTATTTAATCACGTCTCTCATTTTGCTTCCAATTAAATTTCTCTTCTTTGTCTCTCTAATAAAGAAATAAAATAAGAAAAAAGAGTGGAAAATCTGAAAAATGGCGATGGCGAATTTTGCTAGACGTAGGGTTTTGTCGGCGGGGCAAAGCGCTTTGTTGTCCCGGCGAGGATTCGCTGCGGCAGCGGCGGCGGATGAGAACGATGTGATAGTGATCGGAGGTGGCCCTGGCGGCTACGTTGCGGCGATCAAGGCCGCTCAATTGGGTCTGAAGACGACGTGTATCGAAAAGCGGGGTGCGCTAGGAGGGACGTGTCTTAATGTTGGATGCATTCCATCTAAGGTAAAATTTCCAATTGTTTTGTTACTATATGCTAGATCAATGTTAGATCTTGATATAGTACTGACTTCATGCTTTTTCTCTTCTCCAGGCGCTACTGCACAGTTCCCACATGTATCACGAGGCCAAACACTCGTTTGAAAAGCACGGAGTAAAATTCTCTGACCTCCAAATTGACCTGCCAGCGATGATGTCCCAAAAGGACAAAGCTGTGTCAGGCCTAACACGTGGAATCGAGGGGCTCCTAAAAAAGAACAAAGTAACCTACGTCAAAGGCTACGGAAAACTCATCTCCCCCTCTGAAATCTCCGTCGAAACCCTCGACGGTTCCACCCAAACCGTCAAGGGCAAGAACATCATCATCGCCACCGGCTCTGACGTCAAAGCCTTACCAGGCATCCAAATTGACGAGGAGAAAATCGTCTCTTCCACCGGTGCCCTCGCCTTGAAACAAATCCCCAAAAAGCTCGTAGTAATCGGTGCCGGTTACATCGGCCTTGAAATGGGTTCGGTTTGGGGCCGACTCGGGTCCGAAGTTACCGTCGTCGAATTCTCCCCCGAAATCGTCCCGACAATGGACGCAGAAGTGCGAAAACAGTTCCAGCGAATGCTCGAGAAACAAAAGATGAAATTCATGCTGAATACCAAAGTAACCAGCGTGGATTCCTCTGGCGAAGGAGTTACTCTGACTCTCGAACCCGCTAAGGGAGGAGACAAGGTCACTTTAGATGCTGACGTCGTGCTTGTGTCGGCAGGGAGGACTCCGTTTACTTCGGGATTGGGACTGGAGAGTATCGGAGTGGAGATGGATAAAGGAGGAAGAATTTTGGTGGATGGAAAGTTCAAGACCAGTGTGGATGGGGTGTTCGCGATTGGAGACGTGATACCTGGTCCGATGTTGGCGCACAAAGCCGAGGAGGACGGAGTCGCGTGTGTCGAGTTTATAGCCGGCAAAGAGGGCCATGTGGATTACGATCTGGTGCCAGGTGTCGTTTATACGCATCCTGAGGTTGCTTCTGTTGGTAAGGAATTCTGCAATTAAGCCCTTGTGATTTAAGTAAATTGCAATAGTAATTTTTTAATGGTTTGTAGGTAAAACTGAGGAGCAAGTGAAGGCAGCGGGGATTTCGTACCGAGTGGGAAAATTTCCGTTCATGGCGAATTCTCGTGCGAAAGCGATTGACGACGCTGAAGGACTAGTGAAGATATTGGCTGATAAGGAGACGGATAAAATTCTCGGGGTGCATATCATGGCTCCCAATGCGGGTGAGTTGATTCATGAGGCGGTGTTGGCGTTGAATTATGGTGCGTCTAGTGAGGACATTGCCAGGACCTGTCATGCTCATCCTACGATGAGCGAGGCGGTTAAGGAAGCTGCGATGGCTACTTATGACAAGGCCATCCATATTTAGGGTTTCGGGTTTTGTATTGGTTCTTTTTTTTTTTCCTTCGGTTTTATCTTGTTTTGAGATTTTTGGTGTGGTTATAATAATACATGTTTAAAGGGAGATGAACCTTTTTTTTGTCGCTTCGGCGATGCTTGTTTATTCTGAAATTAATTTGATAATTAATATTTTCTCGTATGATTTTTCTGTATTGTCCTTGATTGAGGGATCTGTTATCTCTCTGGTTCTTGAATATTACGTCTCTTCTCTGGTTCATGAATGTTAGGTTAGAAAGGAGATTGTTATGAAACAAAGAAGAAAGGAATAAAGTTAATTCAGCTTAACCAGATTCTAGAGTTAGCTCTATGTTTAACGCCTTTCGGCGAGTTGCTTTCACTAATTCGAAGGAGTTTACAAACACGGGTATTGCTTCACAGAATAAACTATAATTCGTGTGTGGTTAGTAGAACCTAGACTTGTAACGAAAACATAGTAAATGGAGTCGCTCGAATTAGCAACAGTTGCTCATGACTCACCTCACAAAAATGGTTGGGGATGCCTCCCTATTTACAGTGTTGGGAGACCCCTCACAAAAAAGGAATTATGTGAAGTTCCTTCGACCGCAAGAATGGTGTGTTCGAACGGTGAAAATATATAGACGTTTTTCAAATTCCAACGATAACGGCTAGATGGACTAAAAATGGAATTCTGATGAACGAGCTGATTTAGAAAATAGTTGATAATTAATATTATGATCCGTTCGAACGGCTCAAGATTAATTATAGTTCATTCGACCAGCTGGAAATATCCGCTCGAACGAACTGTGTTATTATAAAAAAATTTCACCAGCGTTTAGAATATAATTTATTTTGTTCGAACGAACTGTGTTTTGAACCATTTTTACTTATAAAAACTTATTTTAAGTGGATAAAAATAATTTTGTAGTTTGAAAGACTTTTCTCACAAGTTATATTAAATGTAAAGATGAGTTGAGAATATCAGTTGACGGTGACGTTCTCTTTAGCAATTTGTATCAATCTATTTAGGCATTGGATAATTCAAATAACATGTTTTTGAAAACATTTGTATCAAAAATTTCACGACACAAATTTTCACTAGATTCAATAAACATTACGAAATTTTATTTTTTGTAATAGGCCCTCGTAGCAATCTATTTGGGCCTCGAGGAGTGCAAAATAATTTTTTTGAAGATACAATTTGGAATATTGGAAAGTTTTAAGACACAACCATTCACCATATTATAGAAATATTGGAAAGTTTGTTTTTGTTGGCTACTTGGCTTGTTTGATGTGGTTCTAAACAATATGAGAGCATTTATATCAAAAATTTTAAGACACAAACTTTCACCAAATTGAAGATACATTTTGGAAGTTTGTCATTGAGAAGTCCAAATAAGGTATGTATGAGAACAATTGTATCGAATTTTTTTACAGAATAATTTTTCACCAAATTGTAGAAATATTTTGAAGGTTTTGTTTTTCGCAATAGGCACTCTAAGATATCTATTGATGCATTTGAGAGCCCAAATAATTTTCTTAGAACAATAGTATCGAAAGTTTTAATACATAATTTTTTACCAAAATAAATAAACATTTCGAAAGTTTGTTTTTTGCAATAGGTGCTCTTAGCAATCAACTTAGGCCTTGAGAAGTACAAATACCGTGTTTTTGACAGCAATTGCAAATGAAGATTTATGCAAGAAATTTTCAACAAATTATTCAAACACTAAGAAATTTTGTTTTCGATTCAAAACAATATTTTAACGCTCCGAGGAGTCCAGATAATGTGTTCTTCAGATGGTTTGGATTGAATATTTTACTACGTTACTATTCACCAAATTTACAAATACTAAGAAATTTTTTCTTTTCGATTCATAGCAATCTTTTTACGTTTCGAGGAGTTCAAATAATATGTTTTTAGATCATTTGTATCGTATCTTTCACTACATAACTTTTCACAATATTTTAAAAACACAAAAAAAGTTTGTTTTTCGATTCAAAACAATCTTTTAACGCTCCAAGGAGTTCAAATAACGTGTTTTTAGATCATTTGTATAGTTTCTTTTACTACATAGCTTTTCACCAAATTTTACAAACACTAAGAAAGTTTGTTTTTGGATTCAAAACAATCTTTTAATACTTTGAGGAGTTAAAATAACGTGTTTTTTTAGATGGTTTGGATCGAATGTTTTACTATGTTGCTTTTCAACAAATTGTACAAACACTAAGAAAATTTATTTTTCGATTGAAAACAATCTTTTAATGTTATGAGGAGTTCAAATAACGTGTTTTTAGATGGTTTGGGTCGAATTTTTTACTACATAACTTTTCACCAAATTGTTCAAACACTAAGAAAGTTTTCATTTCGATTCATAACAATCTTTTTACGTTTCTAGAAGTTCAAATAACGTGCTTTTAGATCATTTGTATCGTATCTTGCATTACATAACTTTTCACCAAATTGTACAAACACTAAGAAAGTTTGTTTTTCGATTCAAACAATCTGTTAATGCTTTGAAGAGTTCCAATAACGTGTTTTTGCGATGGTTTAGATCGAATCTTTTACTACGTAACTTTTCACCAAATTGTACAAATACTAAGAAAGTTTTCATTTCGATTCATAGAAATATTGTTACGGTTTGAGGAGTTCAAATAACATATTTTTAGAACATTTGTATCGTATCATTTACTTCGGAACTTTTCACCAAATTTTACAAACACTAAACAAGTTTGTTTTTCGATTAAAAACAATCTTTTGATGCTCTAAGGAGTTCAAATAACATTTTTGTAGATGATTTGGATCGAATCTTTTACCACGTTACTTTTCACCAAATTTTTGAAACACTAAGAAAGTTTTATTTTCGATTCATAGCAATATTTTTACGTTTCGAGGAGTTCAAATAACGTGTTTTTAGATCATTTGTATCGTATCTTTTACTATGTAACTTTTCACCAAAATTTTCAGACACTAAGAAAGTTTGTTTTTCGATTCAAAACAATCTTTTAATGCTCTGAGGAGTTCAAATAAGGTGTTTCTAAGATGGTTTGGATCGAATCTTTTACTACGTTACTTTTCCCCAAATTGTACAAACACTAACAAAGTTTTCATTTCGATTCATAGCAATCTTTTTACGTTTCGAGGAGTTCAAATAACGTGTTTTTAGATCATTTGTGTCGTATCTTTCACTACATAACTTTTCACCAAATTTTACAAAAACTAAGAAAGTTTATTTTTCAATTCAAAACAATCTTTTAAAGCTCCGAGGAGTTAAAATATCGTGTTTATATATTATTTGTATCGTATCTTTAACTACCTTACTTTTCACCAAATTGTACAAACACTAAGAAAGTTTTGTTTTCGATTCATAGCAATCATATTACGTTTCGAGGAGTTCAAAAAACGTGTTTTTAGATCATTTGTATCGTATGTTTTAGTACGTAACGTTTCACCAAATTTTACAAACACTAAGAAAGTTTGATTTTCGATTCAAAACTATCTTTTAATGCTCTGAGGAGTTGAAATAACGTGTTTTTGAGATGGTTTGGATCGAATCTTTTACTATGTTACTTTTAACCAAATTGTAAAAACACTAAGAAAGTTTTTTTTTCGATTCATAGCAATCTTTTTACGTTTCGAGGAGTTCAAAAAACGTGTTTTTAGTTCATTTATATCGTATCTTGCACTACATAACTTTTCACCAAATTTTTCACACACTAAGAAAGTTTGTTTTTCGATTCAAAACAATCTTTTAATGCTCTGAGGAGTTCAAATAACGAGTTCTTTAGATGGTTTGGATCAAATATCTTACTACGTTACTTTTACCCAAATTGTACAAGCACTAAGAAAGTTTTCATTTCGATTCATAGCAATCTTTTTACGTTTCGAGGAGTTCAAATAACGTGTTTTTAGATCATTTATATCGTATCTTGCACTACATAACTTTTCACAAAATTTTACAAACACTAAGAAAGTTTGATTTTCGATTCAAAACTCTCTTTTAATGCTCTGAGGAGTTGAAATAACGTGTTTTTGAGATGGTTTGGATCGAATCTTTTACTACGTAACTTTTCACCAAATTGTACATACACTAAGAAAGTTTTCATTTCCATTCATAGCACAATATTGTTATGGTTTGAGGAGTTCAAATAACATGTTTTTAGATCATTTGTATCGTATCATTTACTACGTAACTTTTCACCAAATTGTACAAACACTAAGAAAGTTTGTTTTTCGATTCAAAACAATCTTTTAATGCTCTAAGGAGTTCAAATAACGTGTTTTTTAGATGGTTTGGATCGAATCTTTTACTACGTTACTTTTCACCAAATTTTTCAAACACTAAGAAAGTTTTATTTTCGATTCATAGCAATCTATTTACGTTTCGAGGAGTTCAAATAACGTGTTTTTATATCATTTGTATCGTATCTTGCACTACATAACTTCTCACCAAATTTTACACAAACTAAGAATTTTTGTTTTTCGATTCAAAACAATCTTTGAATCTTCTGAGGAGTTCAAATAACGTGTTTTTTAGATGGTTTGGATCGAATCTTTTACTACGTTACTTTTCATCAAATTGTACAAACACTAAGAGAGTTTTATTTTCGATTCATAGCAATCTTTTTACATTTCGAGGAGTTCAAATAACGTGTTTTTAGATCATTTGTATCATATCTTGCATTGCATCACTTTTCACCAAATTTTACAAACACTAAGAAAGTTTGTTTTTCGATTCAAAATAACCTTTTAACGCTCCGAGGAGTTGAAATAACGTGTTTTCAGATCATTTGTATCGTATCTTTTACTATGTAACTTTTCACCAAATTTTACACACGCTAAGAAAGTTTGTTTTTCGATTCAAAACAATCTTTTGATGCTTTGAGGAGTTCAAATAATGTGTTTTTTAGATGGTTTGGATCGAATCTTTTACTACGTTACTTTTCCCCAAATTGTACAAACACTATGAAATTTTGTTTTTCGATTCATTGCAATCTTTTTACGTTTCGAGGAGTTCAAATAACATGTTTTAAGATCATTTGTATCGTATCATTTACTACATAACTTTTCACCAAATTTTACAAACACTAAGAAAGTTTGTTGTTCGATTCAAAACAATCTTTTAATGCTGTTAGGAGTTCAAATAACGTGTTTTTTAGATGGTTTGGATCGAATCTTTTACTACGTTAATTTTCACCAAATTTTTCAAACACTAAGAAAGTTTTATTTTCGATTCAGAGTAACCTTTTTACGTTTCGAGGAGTTCAAATAACGTGTTATTAGATCATTTGTATCGTATCTTTTACGATGTAACTTTTCACCAAATTTTTCACACACCAAGAAATTTTGTTTTTCGATTCAAAACAATCTTTTAATGCTCTGAGAAATTCAAATAACGTGTTTCTTTGATGGTTTGGATCGAATATTTTACTACGTTACTTTTCCCCAAATTGTACAAACACTAAGAAAGTTTTCATTTCCATTCATAGCACAATATTGTTACGGTTTGAGGAGTTCAAATAACATGTTTTTAGATCATTTGTATCGTATCTTTTACTATGTAAATTTTCACCAAATTTTACACACACTAAGAAAGTTTGTTTTTCGATTCAAAACAAAGGAGTTCAAATGACGTGTTTTTGAGATGGTTCGGATCGAATCTTTTACTACGTAACTTTTCACCAAATTGTACAAACACTAAGAAAGTTTTCATTTCTATTCATAGCAATATTGTTACGGTTTGAGGAGTTCCAATAACATGTTTTTAGATCATTTGTATCGTATCTTGCACTACATAACTTTTCACTAAATTTTCCAAACACTAAGAAAGTTTGTTTTTCGATTCAAACAATCTGTTAATGCATTGAGGAGTTCGTATAACGTGTTTTTGCGATGTTTTGGATCGAATATTTTACTACGTAACTTTTCACCAAATTGTACAAACACTAAGAAAGTTTTCATTTCGATTCATAGCAATCTTTTTTACGTTCCTAGGAGTTCAAATAACGTGTTTTTAGATCATTTGTATCGTATCTTGCATTACATAACTTTTCACCAAATTTTCCAAACACTAAGAAAGTTTGTTTTTCGATTCAAAACATGTTTTAATGCTCTGGGGACTTGAAATAACATATTTTTTAGATGGTTTGGATCGATTCTTTTACAACGTTACTTTTCACCAAATTGTACAAACACTAAGAAAGTTTTCTTTTTGATTCATAGCAATCTTTTTACATTTCAAGGAGTTCAAATAACGTGTTTTTAGATCATTTGTGTCGTATATTGCACTACATAACTTTTCGCCAAATTTTACAAAAACTAAGAAAGTTTGTTTTTCGATTCAAAACATTCTTTTAAAGCTCCGAGGTGTTCAAATTACGTGTTTATATGTTATTTGTATCGTATCTTTAACTACGTTACTTTTAACCAAATTGTACAAACACTAAGAAAGTTTTCTTTTCGATTCATAGCAATATTTTTACGTTTCGAGGAGTTCAAATAACGTGTTTTTAGATCATTTGTATCGTATGTTTTACTACGTAACGTTTCACCAAATTTTACAAACACTAAGAAAGTTTGATTTTCGATTCAAAACTATCTTTTCATGCTCTGAGGAGTTGAAATAACGTGTTTTTGAGATGGTTTGGATGGAATATTTTACTACGTTACTTTTCACCAATTAGTACAAACACTAAGAAAATTTCTTTTCGATTCATGGCAATCTTTTTACCTTTCGAGGAGTTCAAATAACATGTTTTTAGATCATTTGTGTCATATCTTTCACTACACAACTTTTCACCAAATTTTACAAACACTAAGAATGTTTGTTTTTCGATTCAAAACAATCTTTTAATGCTCTTAGGAGATCAAATAACGTGTTTCTTAGATGGTTTGGATCGAATCTTTTACTACGTTTCTTTTCCCCAAATTGAAACACTAAGAATTTTTTTCTTTTCGATTCATAGAAATCTTTTTACGTTTGGAGGAGTTCAAATAACGTGTTTTTATATCATTTGTATCATACCTTTTACTATGCAACTTTTCACCAAATTTTACACACACTAAGAAGGTTTGTTTTTCGATTCAAAACAATCTTTTAATGCTCTGGGAGTTCAAATAACGTGTTTCTTATATGGTTTAGATCGAATCTTTTACTACATTTCTTTTCCCCAATTTGTACAAACACTAAGAAAGTTTTCTTTTCGATTCATAGCAATCTTTTTACGTTTCGAGGAGTTCAAATAACGTGTTTTTAGATCATTTGTATCGTATGTTTTACTACGTAACGTTTCACCAAATTTTACAAACACTAAGAAAGTTTGATTTTCGATTAAAAACTATCTTTTTATGCTCTGAGGAGTTGAAATAACGTGTTTTCGAGATGGTTTGGATCGAATCTTTTACTACGTTACTTTTCACCAAATTGTACAAACACTAAGAAAGTTTTTTTTTCGATTCATAGCAATCTTTTTACGTTTCGAGGAGTTCAAATAACGTGCTTTTAGATCATTTGTATCGTATCTTTCATTACATAACTTTTCACCAGATTTTCCAAACACTAAGAAAGTTTGTTTTTCGATTCAAACAATCTGTTAATGCTCTGAGGAGTTCGAATAACGTGTTTTTGTTGTGATGGTTTGGATCGAATTTTTTACTACGTAACTTTTCACCAAATTGTTCAAACACTAAGAAAGTTTTCATTTGGATTCATAGCAATCTTTTTACGTTTCTAGGAGTTCAAATAACGTGCTTTTAAATCATTTGTATCGTATCTTGCATTACATAACTTTTCACCAAATTTTTGAAACACTAAGAAAGTTTGTTTTTCGATTCAAACAATCTGTTAATGCTCTGAAGAGTTCAAATATCGTGTTTTTGCGATGGTTTGGATCGAATCTTTTACTACGTAACTTTTCACCAAATTGTACAAACACTAAGAAAGTTTTCATTTCGATTCATAGAAATATTGTTACGGTTTGAGGAGTTCAAATAACATGTTTTTAGATCATTTGTATCGTATCATTTACTTCGTAACTTTTCACCAAATTTTACAAACACTAAGCAAGTTTGTTTTTCGATTAAAAACAATCTTTTAATGCTCTAAGGAGTTCAAATAACATTTTTTAGATGGTTTGGATCGAATCTTTTACTACGTTACTTTTCACCAAATTTTTCAAACACTAAGAAAGTTTTATTTTCGATTCATAGCAATCTTTTTACGTTTCGAGGAGTACAAATAACGTGTTTTTAGATCATTTGTATCGTATCTTTTACTATGTAACTTTTCACCAATTTTTTCACACACTAAGAGAGTTTGTTTTTCGATTCAAAACAATCTATTAATGCTCTGAGGAGTTCAAATAACGTGCTTCTTAGATGGTTTGGATCGAATCTTTTACGACGTTAATTTTCACCAAATTGTACAAACACTAAGAAAGTTTTCATTTCGATTCATAGCAATCTTTTTACGTTTCGAGGAGTTCAAATAACGTGTTTTTAGATTATTTGTATCGTACCTTTTACTACGTAACTTTTCACCAAATTATACACACACTAAGAAAGTTTGTTTTTCGATACAAAACAATCTATTAATGCTCTGAGGAGTTCAAAATAACGTGTTTTTGAGATGGTTTGGATCGAATCTTTTACTACTTTACTTTTCACGAAATTGTACAAACACTAAAAAAGTTTTCTTTTCGATTCATAGCAATATTTTTACGGTTTGAGGAGCTCAAATAACGTGATTTTAGATCATTTGTATCGTATCTTTTACTACGTAAATTATCATCAAATTTTACAAACACTAAGAAAGTTTGTTTTTCGATTCAAAGCAATATGTTAATGTTCTGAGGAGTTCAAATAACGTGTTTTTTAGATGGTTTGGATCGAATCTTTTTCTATTTTACTTTTCACCAAATTATACAAACACTAAGAAAGTTTTATTTTCGATTCATAGCAATATTTTTGATAAGTTGTATCGTATTTTTTACCACGTAACTTTTCACCAAATTTACAGACACTAAGAAACCTTGTTTTTCGATTCAAAACAATCTTTTAATGCTCTGAGGAGTTCAAATAACGAGTTTTTTAGATGTTTTGGATCGAATCTTCTACTATGTTACTTTTCATCAAATTGTACAAACATTAAGAAAGTTTTTCTTTCGATTCATAGCAATCATTTTACGTTTCGAGAGTTCAAATAACGTGTTTTTAGATCATTTGTATCGTATCTTTCACTACATAACTTTTCACCAAATTTTACAAACACTACGAAATTTTTTTTTCGATTCATAGCAATATATTTACGAGTTGAGGACTTCAAATAACGTGTTTTAGATCATTTATATCGTGTCTTTTATTACGTAACTTTTCACCAAATTTTACAAGCACAAAGAATGTTGATTTTTCGATTCATAACAATCTTTTAATGTTCAAAGGAATTCGAATAACGTGTTTTTTAGATATTTTGGATCGAATCTTTCCCTAAGTTACTTTTCACCAAATTGTACAAAGACCAAGAAGGTTTTCTTTTCGATTCATAGCAATCTTTTTACGCTTTGAGGATTTCAAATAACGTGTTTTTAGATCATTTGTATCATATCTTTTACTATGTATCTTTTCACTAAATTTTACAAACACTTAGAAAGTTTGTTTTTCGATTCAAAACAATTTTTTAATTCTCTGAGGAGTTGAAATAATGTGTTTTTTAGATGGTTTGGATCGAATCTTTTACTACGTTACTTTTCACCAAATTGTACAAACACTAAGAAAGTTTTCTTTTCGATTCAGAGCAATCTTTTTACGTTTCGAGGAGTTCAAATAACGTGTTTTTAGATCAATTTTGTCGTATATTTCGCTACATAACTTTTCACCAAATATTAGAAACACTAAGAAAGTTTGTTTTTCGATTCAAAACAATCTTTTTTTCGCTCCGGGGAGTTCAAATAACGTATTTTTAGATCATTTGTATCGTATATTTTACTATGTAAATTTTCACCAAATTTTACAAACACTAAGAAAGTTTGTATTTCGATTCAAAGCAATCTTTTAATGCTCCGAGGAGTTCAAATAACGTGTTTTTTAGATGGTCTGGATCGAATCTTTTACTACGTTACTTTTCCCCAAATTGTACAAACACTAAGAAATTTATTTTTACGATTCATAGCAATCTTTATAGGTTTCGAGGAGTTCAAATAACGTGTTTTTAGATTATTTGTATCGTACATTTTACTACGTATCGTTTCACCAAATTTTACACACACGAAGATAGTTTTTCGAAGATTTACACACACGAAGATAGTTCAAATAACGTGTTTTTAGATTATTTGTATCGTGCACGAAGATTGTTTTTCGATTCAAAACAATCTATTAATGCTCTGAGGAATTCAAATAACGTGTTATTGATATGGTTTGGATCGAATCTTTTACTACGTTATTTTTCACGAAATTGTACAAACACTAAGAAAGTTTTCTTTTCGATTCATAGCAATATTTTTACGGTTGGAGGAGTTCATATAACGTGTTTTTAGATCATTTGTATCGTATCTTTTACTATGTAATTTTTCACCAAATTTTGCAAACACTAAGAAAGTTTGTTTTTCGGTTCAAAGCAATATGTTAATTATGTTCTGAGGAGTTCAAATAACGTGTTTTTTAGATGGTTTGGATCGAATCTTTTACTACTGCTACTTTTCACCAAATTGTACAAACACTAAGAAAATTTTATTTTCGATTCATAGCAATATTTTTACGGTTCGAGGAGTTCAAATAACCTGTTTTTAGATCATTTGAATCGTATCTTTCACTACATAACTTTTCACCAAATTTTACAAACACTAAGAAAGATTGTTTTTTGATTCAAAACAATCTTATAATGGTCTGACTTCTGAGGAGTTCAAGTAAAGTGTTTTTTAGATGGTTTGGATTGAATCTTCTACTATGTTACTTTCCACCAAATTGTACATACACTAAGATAGTTGTATTTTCAATTCATAGCAATTTTTTTACGTTTCGAGGAGTTTAAATAATGTGTTTTTAGACCATTTGAGTCGTATCTTTCACTACATAACTTTTCACCAAATTTTACAAACACTAAAAAAGTTTGTTTTTCGATTTAAAACAATCTTTTAACACTCCGAGGAGTTCGAATAACGTGTTTTTAAATCATTTGTACGGCGGTCTAAGAAATATATTTAGGCATTGGGGAGTCCAAATATCATTTTTTCACCGAAACATTTTTTACCGAAACGTTTTTTCACCGAAACATTATTTTTTCACCGTTTTTCGTCATTTTTCACTGTTTTTTATAACACTGCGTTCAACGTATAGTTCTTGGCCAATAATTGGATATAGCTTAGTATCTTGTGGTTCATTTTCTTCCACTTGCATTCGTCCGTGATACTTTTCGGCCTTGTTTTGAGTAGCGCATCTTCTAATTAAATTTTTTTTGGGCTAAATTTGGTTATAAAATAATTAATTTTATCGAGATTTGAAAATCAGACACCACCAGATTTTTAAAACCAGTGTCGGATCGTTTTTGAAATATTTTCAAAATTCAAGTTATCTTTCGAATTTTCAATCCATACTAGATCACATGCAAAAATCCTCCTTTCTCTGACCCTCTCTTATTTTTCTTTCCATGTGAAAATTACTTTTACCCCGTGATTTCTTATATTCTAATCAAGATCTTTCGTTAATATAGTAATTAACAACGGACACATAATTAACAGTTTCTTAATATTAATTAGGAATTGTTATTTAGGTGGATGTTAGTTGTATGTCACATTTTAATTAGTTATATATCCTTGTTAATTAATGTGGATATAGAGGGTGTGGTGGTTAAATCTAGGCAGCATAAATGGCCTCATTTTCGATTATCTTATCCAGGGATATAGAGGGTGTGGAGTGTGAAATCTGGAAGCAGGATAAATAATGGCCTCATTTTCGATTACCTTACCTTACCTCCCCTTCTCTTCTTTGTGCTCAATCATCATTGTAAAAACTTGGAACTAAGTCCAACCTCACAGGAGATTTGAGTAGACCTAATTAAACTACAGATATTTTCTCAATTGAAGAGCACTCTTTATTCATTATTCAACTCAAGCATGCTATAATCTATTCTTCTACATCTCAGCTAAAAGCCACCATGTCCGACCAGCTTGAATCGGACTCGGTGTCGAGTTCGAGTCCGCTACTGGTTCCTTGGTTCACAACTCTACAATTCACCCTAATTTCTCCTTGTTTCCCCGTCAAGACCTCAATCCCGCCCATTTTCACCATGGCTTTCGCAAACCGGCCTTCCCAAGTTTTCTGATGGTTCGCATAATCTGTCACTATAGCACTTAGGTTCGTGGTTGTCAGTAACGCCTGATCAGACGTCAACAGACTCAGTGATTGGGTCAGTGCCAAGTAATATTTATTGTCGAGTGTAGTAGGGGTAATTAAATCCAATGCGGTCGTAGTAGGCGTGAACTGAGTCACATTCTGCGGGCACAAGTTCTGCAACAGGTTGGCATACGCTGGGCTCATCGTGGGGTCCACCTGGGATGTTTGAGAAAAATTGTAGATTCGATTCAAGAAACTCGTGCAATGGGACACGCCGAGCGTGTGTGCTCCAGAGAGAGTGACCATTTCTTCCGCGGTTAGGTTTTTCGTATTGAAGTTGGTAATCAGCTGAGCGGCGGTGAATGTAGGCCCAGGGAGGTTTATAAGTGCCTCGGTTGTATTGGAAATTCTTCCGTCTCGCCTGCCAGATGGCACCTGATAGGTGACGTTGCCTATTGCAATAAAGAAGAAGAAAATGATTAAATTATAATCAGTGGCATAATTAGAGATATATATATTATATAGAACAAACAAAAATATAGCACAAAATTTTCTTAGACTCTTGTTTTTAGAATTAGCACCTGTTAGGGCGATGCTGTCACGAGCTGCGAAGGCTACGATATCGGCGCAAGATACTGTTTTGGGGCACTTAGCCTCAATGGCCGACTTGGCAGCATCTATGACCTCGAAGCCGTGGAGGCTAGGGTTGTTTGGTATGGAGTCCTTCTCCGCCGTGTTGTTTGAAGTCGAGTCTATCAGGACCGAGCCATCACAACCCTGAAAATCAATTGTAGTAATATAGTTTTGCATAATGCAAAATTATATAACCTCAATATGAATTTGATTATGTTTTAAGTAAACATACCCTAACAAAACAATCATGGAAATGCAAGCGAATAAGACCAGCAGCCACACCAGAGTTGTTCTTAAAAGCGGCCGCGACAGCCTGCTGAACCAACGACTCCGCCGAAGCACATGTGTTGTTGTAGAAACCGACAGTCAAACTCGCATGACTCGTCGAAGGATAGTAGTAAAGTACTACTATCAATAATCCTAATAAGCTTTTGCTTAAAGAAACCATGTTTCTTTATAGAAGAAGAAACTTGAGTTTGGCTTCAGCTATCTGAGATGAAAGGGTTTATATAGTGATGAATGGATAGGGTTTACCTAAGAAAGGATGCGTATGTATAGTTTCCTTGATGTGATTTGATATGTCCATGTGATCATAAATAGCAAAATTAAGCACTTTGGGCCAATGTTTTCTTTTGGAAATTGAAGAAATAAAAATTCTGAGGTACATGTGGGGTTATTTGGATGATTTGTGGGAAATTTCATCTTGATATATTAGCTTTTAGTTTGTATTATTAACATATTTATTTGCACTGATAGAATTTAGAAAGAAAATAGTTAGAAATGGAAAACGCAATATTTTCGAAATCGAAAATTTTACACACCCCTTCGAGATTTTCTCACACTAATTGATTTGTTGAACTATTCATTAACAGTTTTCATGTATTAAACTTGATTTATTTACTCATTTATCATTTACACTATCCATCATTAATACTACGAGAAAAATGTAAGGAGACTTCATATTTCACAATGAAAAATTTACTAAATTTTCATGTGCCAAGAAACTAAAATAGAATTTTTTTTCATTTAAACTAGTTAAAATTAATTTCGCATTTTCCCCTCTCATGATGATTATTATATGAAAAAAAGAACTTCTTTAAAATATTTGAATTGCCATTATAAGAAACAAAGATAAAGAAAGGAAAAGATAAAGATAAAGAAAAAGAAAAAGAAAAAGAAGCAAGTGGCAGTGGCACACTCTTTCCTGCGTATATAAATTAGTTCACTAAAAAGAGATTGTCTTACCATTCAAGCCTTTCAAATACTAATCTAATCCACTATTTTCTTTTCTCAACAGCAAAAATCTCCGAAATTTCTGATAAAATGGATTATTATTCAAATTATTTTTAATAAAGAGGTGAAATGAAAAGAACAAATTAATATCTATTTTTTCCTCCAACTTGCACTGGTAGCATGTCGGTGAAAAGGTCCATCACGTTTTATTTTCATCAGAGACTAAATGAGTAGTCACCAACTCCATCTTTGCCCAAACAAGGGGGCTTCATCTGCTTTTCTATAGATCTATCTCACTTTTGAAAAAGATGAACCAAACTTACTTTGAATTTCAATTTGAGACTAATCTTTCTCGGCGGAAGTCTTGTCTCCAACCAATTAGAAGGAGTAATGATAGGGACACAAATACCAACCACAAATATGACACAAATGCCTATGTTTGTGTTTGATTTATGATACATATATACAAAATTAACAACACAAACTTAGGTATTTGTGTCATATTTGTGATTGGTATTTGTGACCCTATCATTACTCAATTAGAAGAGGGTCTACTAAACTAATCAAGTATTAAAATAATAATTTTTTTCAAATTTAAAACTTATATGAACTTCCATTTCAACCAAAAAAACATTATAATAACTTCAAAGTTAGGGCCACTCTCTAATCCCTAGATCCGCGGCTGATATTTCTATCTAACTTCAGTTATTGGCAATAAATATGACCCAGAAGTAGATAGACTCGGACATGATAAACCATGGGACTCAGTCGGCCCCACCCTTCGACATGGGACTCGGTCGATTGGGACCAGACTCGGCCGAGTCAGGAAAAAAAAATCGGACTATTTGATAAAAAAAAATCAGAAAAAATATAAAAAAAATATTTTAAAAATCGATAAACATCCATAAATATGATAAGAACAAATTCAACTAATAAAATCCAAGTTACTACGTTGAAAGACATGCTATTCCTAATAATATTGATATTGGTTGTATGTACAATAATATGACTATTTGTCATGTACAATAATATGACCATCGGTTGTGTGTACAAAAATGTATTAAAATTTTTAACTCAATAATATGACTTTTGGTTATTAATTGTTATTTATAATTATAATATAAACATCTATAAAAAAATAATGAAATCAAAAATCAAAGACTCGGAACGAGATATTCAGCCGAGACTCGACTCGGATCAAACCGAATCCGAATCAACTCGGCCGATATTATCTCGATCGAAATTATGAACCATGTGATAAACAACCAGAGAAAAAAATGTATTGCGTTTAGAAGTGATCTATTTTTTTCTTCTTCTTGGTACCCTAACATGTTGAACAATCAACCTATCGACACAGACACGTGGAAGACCGAAGAACTAAGAAGACAAGACAGTTACTAACACCACATTAATTAACGAGGCCCTTTCGTGTGCCCTCCACTCTCCATCGATATAGTAAAATTCAAATTACAATATTGAAAAATATGTTATTTGTAATAATATGACTATTGGTTGTATGTACAATAATATAACTATTGTCATGTACAATAATATGGCTATTGGTTGTATGTACACAAATTTATTTCAAAATTTAAGCTCAATAATATCAATAATAATATGATTATTGGCTAAACATGTACAAAAATAATTGTTATTTATAATATAAACATTTCTAAAAAATATAAAAAAATCCGGAGATTTGGAACGAGATATTCGGCCGAGACTCAGGCTCGAATCAAGCCGAGTTCGCATCAACTTGGCCGATATTTTTTATCTTGCGTTTAGAAGTGATACATTTTTTCTTGGTCGTAGTAGAAGTAATAGGGGGCCATATATTGTACCCCATATTTTTTCGCATTCTTTATATCCTTAATTGATGATTAATTAGTATGATCAATTAACAAAAATACATTCGATTAACAGTTACTTAGTATATAATTAAAATACATATACATTAACAATTCTTAATTAATATTAATTAACTGTCAATCGGATGTACTTTTATTAATGATCATGCTAATTAATCACTAATTAATAATTAATTGATGATACAGAGGATGTGGTGGAAAAATAGAGGCCATTTACTGTACCCCCAAATCCATCACCACATCCTTGATATCCTATTCATCTTTCAAAAATTACCCACTCGATTAACAATGCTTCGAATTAACAGTTAATTGAATTAATGAATTATTAGGTACTAATATGAACAGTTAATTTACTCACAATTAATTGTTAATTGGAAGTATTAATTAATTTGGAGAGAGAGTGGGGTGCAAATTGGAGTTGGGGATTAACACCCATCCCAAAAAAAAAAAAAAAGTATTGGGATCGTGGGTGTGGTGATGGGTTTTGGGGGCAAGGTATAATTTCCCGGAAAAATAAGGAGGTACGGTGTAATTATCCAAAATAATATGTTGAACAATCAACCTACCGACATAGACACGTGGAAGAACTAAGAAGACAGTCACTAACACTACATTAATTGAGGAGGCCCTTTCGTGTGCCCTCCAGCTTCTCCACTTCTCGGTATGAATAGTTGATCTTTGACAAAATTATATAGAAAATCAGACCAAAACAATCATTACTAAAATAACACTATCAAAAAATTATGAGGTCAAACATAAAAAAAAATATTTTACATATTAAATACAGAGTGAGTGTGGATTAATCAAAAATAAAAATAAAAACATAAAAAACTTATTATTAGCCAATGGACTCATGACTGAAAATAAAAATAAAAATTTGAAGTAGATCTTGGAGCACGAATCGTACTCGTTAGGGTCTACACTTTATTGAAAGAAAGGGTAGCATATTACAGAATTTTGTTAAATCGGAAAACAAAATAATATTACAAACGATGAACAATTCTGAAATATATTTATAGTTTCGGAGCGATCCATGAATGTAAAAGGCAATTGATGGCGGCGGCTATAAGAAAAGGCATTCTTGCTTTGCGGTTAAAAATTATATTGTTGCGTTCCTTTCAAATAGTCCAAACTCCAAACGCAAGTCGTCCATGTTTTAGCTTCGTCGCCCTTTCGTTGATTCTTGCAAGGTGTTTATTTTGTTCCACGTTATATTGAAACTCTCAGATCTTGTGAACGGAGAGACCACGAAGTTGTAAGTAATGGAGTGTGAGTGAATGAGCACCGTCTAGTTAAAGGTAAGAGTTGTTTCAAGTGTTTTGGAGCAGAGGAAGCAAAACGTGCATGCAGTGGCGGATCTTGACAAGATTCGTTGGGAGGGCAAAATGAAAAATTGATTCTGAAATTACACTGTGCGATTTCTTTGGGGGGGCAAACAGTAAATTTTACGCTGTTATATTGATAAAATACACTGAATCACTAAATATATATATTATTCGGCGAAAAATTTGGGGGGGCGACCGCCCCCCGCGGCCCTCACTAAGATCCGCCCCTGCGTGCATGTGTCCATCCTATTTTTGTAAATTTTATTGTCACAAAATTTTGTCAATGCCTACTAGCCATGAAAATAGCTTTATCTTTAAGTAATACTTTTGTAAATTTTTTACGTATTTTTTTGTGTCTAGAGTGAATTACTTTCAAAGCCTAACCTAAACAGGCATTCAATCATTTCAATAAGTGGGTTTTATTTTGTGTTTCAATATCCAGAAGCCCCAGACCTTCATTTTAATTGGTAAACATATTTTACGTCATGAGACCGAACATTTTTCTACAAGAGAGTTCTATTTTCAGAAAAATCATTTTGGTAAAAAAATATCTGCACGTAATAACATGGCAGAGCATTTAGCACTTATTTGATCAAGATGACTTTCCCAAGGAGAGACAGCATTCCTTCATGTCATGAGATGAGTCTTTTTCTCATTTTGTTAAGAAGTGGTTGAAATGTAATTTTCGATGACTTATTGTAGGAGAGGGGTAACTCGAGGTAAAGAATTGGCAATTGTTGTTGAGTACAATGTAAATTGGATAATGATATCATACCCTCTTTTTCCGTCACATTCTCTATATCACCAATTAATCATTAATTGATAATTAATTAGTATGATCATTAACAAAAATACATCCGATTAACAGTTAATTGATATTAATTAAGAATTATTAATATATGTATTTTAATTATATATTAATTAACTATTAATCGAATGTATTTTTATTAGTGATCATATTAATTAATCATCAATTATGAATATAAATGATGTTGTGGAAAAATATAGGAATACAATATATGGCCTCTTGTAAATTTGTGCCTACATTGTAGTGCAATTCTTGAGGTGTAGATAATGACACGAAGCAAGACTTCGTCCAATTGATTTTTAATCCCGAGTGGCTCCATAAGACTTTGATGATTTGTTTAATAATTTTGAGGTTTTTCGAATGAGCTTCAACAAAGATTAACGTGTCATATGCAATGCAAAGTTTGTGAACCAATAACAGTGGTCTTATGAGTAAGGGTTGATGTTTTTTTTTTTTTTTTTTTGAAGGCATCAGCATAATGCTGCTGCGGATTTTCATTTAA
Organism: Luzula sylvatica; assembly: GCA_946800325.1. NCBI lineage: Eukaryota > Viridiplantae > Streptophyta > Magnoliopsida > Poales > Juncaceae > Luzula > Luzula sylvatica. Next base: position 47,179,570 of record OX326959.1, on the reverse strand, counting down.
TTAAATAAAAAGATGTTTACATAAGAGAGGGAAAATACAATCCTGAATAAGAACAAAAAATAAGAGTAGCGGTCATAGAGAAGATAGGTGCAGATGGAGCCTTGCTTGGACAGACGTAAATGACACTGAAAGAGAAGTGCCAACAATCTTGACAAGGAAACCATCAGAAAACAAAGAGTCGAAAAGGGCAGACCATTACCATCGAAAATAACATTTTGAGGCCGACCATTACCATCGAAAGGGTTGATGTTAACAATGAATGTTTGTAGCACGCCCACAGTAATGTTGGAAGAATAACGGAGAAAGAGAGTTATTGTATTTGTAGTAAACAATGATTTTTCTTGCACTTTTTCTTTTCCTGAGAAAAGATGCAGTTTTAGTTTTAGCTTTGTTATTAAATTATTAAATTATAAAATAATAAAATATCACATCTGTGCAGATAATTCAAACACAGAATTACCGACCTTAATAAAAAGAAAGCCATAAAAGTTACAAGCAAGCCCCTCTAAAGTCTAATAATTATTATTATTCTCAATTCTCAAATCTCAAATAGATGCCACCTCGGCATATTCTTGACTTGAAGCCAAACTACTAGCATTGTTCACCACACTACAATTGAGTCTAATCTCCCCTTGGGTCCCTGTGGAGACCTCAATTTGCCCCATTTTAATCATCGCATTGATAAACTTCTCCTGCCAGAGTGTTTGATTAGCCGCGAAACTACTCACCGATGCATTCAACGTCGAATTCGTCAGTAAGGTCTGGTCAGAGGTCAACAGACCTAGTGTCAGTTGAACTCCGACATAATAATTGTTATCGAGCGTAGCGGGAGTGATCAGATCAAGTGCAGTCGTGATCGGGGTGAACCTAGTACTATTTGACGGGCATAATGTTTGTAGCAGGGTCCCGTATGCCGAACTCAATGTGGGGTCCACCTGGGCGGTACTGCCGTTGTAGATCCTGTTCAAAAAGGACGCACAATGCGACACGCCCAGTGTGTGTGCCCCGGATAACGTGACCATTTCTTCGGCTGTGAGATTCTTTGATGCAAAACTTGCGATCAATTGGGAGGCATTGAATGTTGGTTGCGGTAGGTTGTTTAAAGCCTCGGTGTCATTCGATATCGACCCGTCTCGCCTGCCTGATGGCACCTGATAAGTGATGTTTCCTGTTCATGAATCATATCATAACAACTCATAAACTTGTTTAAGCTTTTATAAACTTAAAATGATACTATGATTGAAATACCGTACTATCTATGACGTTCGCTAACAAACAAACTAAAGTAGTACCTGTGAGGGCAATGCTGTCGCGAGCCGCAAATGCTAGGATATCAGCACAAGAGACGGTCTGAGGACACTTGGCCTCGACTGCTGACTTGGCAGCGGCGATAATATCGAAACCATGCAGGCTTGGGTTGTTGGGGGCTGAGTCCTTCTCCGCTGTGTTGTTCGCAGTGGAATCGATTAAAACTGAGCCATCACACCCCTAATTAAAAGAAAATTAGAGATTTTTTTTGTTGAATTGGGAACATTAGAGATATTAACAAGCGAAGTTAAATTTACTAGTTAGCAATTCATATTTGGTTTACCTATAAATATAAGAGTAATTCTACACAACATGGTTTCGCTGCATGATTGACAACAAAATATTAATTATACGTTAGATATTACATTTACATATAAAATTAGTTTAACTTATTTCAATTCAAATCATTGAAAATAAATTGTTTGATTTCGGGATATTTAGTATTGTTTGGCATATAATTGAACCATTGAAAATCTAATTCATTTTTCCCTCAGAAAAAAGAAAATCTAATTCATGAGCATGGACCCGTTAATTTACAAGTCATTAACCATAAAAAGCAAAAACATGATGTATATTTTGGTGCAAAAAAGAAACAAAGTACCAATTAAAAAGAAAGAAAAACAATGACAGTACAAAAGTTCTCTCGATTAAGCACTTTATTTGGTAAACACTTCTTTTGTTTTCTTCTTTAAATTATATGACACTTTTTTGTCTTTTTGAGTGGTGAAGTGTGTAGACGAGTAAATATGACCACGTTAACCAACTACGAATTTGACGGAAATGTTTTTAAGTTTATTTTTTATTTAAGGTCTATACATTAATAATTAATATTACAAACTTAATCATATGTTTTTTATTCACGTGACCATATTATTATTCACGTGTAAACTCATACATAACTCATCATTGTATTGATGAGAGATCTTTTGTCATTTATTATTAAATATGATTTTAAATAAATATGTAATGAAAAAGGTAGATTGACTCGGTTTAACACATATGTACACACGTAAGTACGTATTAAATGAGTAAAATTTAAATAAATATATAGTAAATGAGTAAATGGATCCGATTTAATACATAATTTTCTTAATTTCATAAAAAAAAATATTTATTTGATTTATCACTAATTGACATTTTAGAGAGGACGAGTATATTTTTTCTTCTTTTTTTCCTCAAGACTCACTTACTATCTGGTGGGAACAAAAAATACTCTCTGCTTAAGTGGTGAAATTTGGTAAAAGTAAGGAAGCCCTTTATTTTTTACACAATGTAGAAAATTTACTTAGACGGATGAGTTCTCACTAGCATCATGGAAAATATTATTTGCATAGGATATTTGAATGTAAATTATAATCTCATCTATTAGCTTCATTGCATTTCATTGAAGTTTTGTAAATATTCGTGTCAAATTCAATGATACAAAAATCTCTGTGTTCCAATAAGTCTTTAAGGGTTAAAATGAATATATACTTTGTTTGTAGAGGAGAGAGAATCATGACATAAACAATGCATTAGTTTTCTTGATAGAGAAAGAGAGTACCCTAACAAAACAATCATGGAAATGAAGGCGAATAAGTCCGGCAGCCAAACCGGTATCATTCGCAAATGCTGCGGCTATCGTCTGCTGTACCAACGACTCGGCGGAAGGACAAGTGCTGTTATAGAATCCAACTTGAAGATCCCCGCGTATCGTTACAAAAAGCGATACGAGGACTAAAATGAAAATTGCCTCCATTACAAGGATGATTTTGTTACTGCTCTCTCTATAAGTAGGTTTCTCTTAATTGGTATGTATTGTTTGGTAGGGTTTATATAGGAAAGGTGGTATTACAGAAGAGGTTTTGTAGATCAGAGATGTTGTGCATAATTACACTTTTGCCATCCATGCTATTTTTTTTTTTTACTTTTTACTTTGTTAATTAATTAAGAGAAATTTTCAAATAACCCCCTAACTTTTTGTGAATTTGTAAAAAAAATCATAACTTTCTTGAAACTCCAAAAAAACCAAGGTTTCATTTTCAAATAGGATTAATCTGAACATTTCGTGATGTTAAAAAAAAAAATCGACCGAAATATCCTTTTATTTTCAGATTTAGTTTTATTAAACCTATTTTCGTATTATTTTATTAATTTAAAAATATTCATAAATATTTTTTTAACATATACTAATTTAAATAAACTATATGTCAAATACATAATTTTAATATTTTATTTATCATATATTTTGTCATACAAATTTTTTGTGAGAGATGTATTTTGCTGAATTGACCGGATTTGACCTAAGATTACTCTTGAATTCAAGAATATATATTATTAATCTCAAGAGTATATTTTGCTAATTTAAAAAATATATTTTGCTAATTACAACATTATATTTTGGTCCATGTGGATTCATTTTTGGATTCTCGTTCGATTCTCTTTAGCAAGCATGATTAACAAAGAACACCTTCTCATTTTAATCCTTCTAAATTTTAGAAATGTTTGCAACATATTATTTGGACAAAACTATTAAAGACTCCAGTGACAATTATCTCCAATATTGGGAGGATATTTTGAACTTTTTTAGAGGTTTGGTAAGTGGGCCTTAATATTGACTTGAGAGGTCTAGATAATAAATATACTCCAATTATATTACACTACAATAAAATATGATTTTTTTTATCGTTTGATCCCCCATTTTATTTTTATTTTTTATTATTGTTTGAATAGTTGTCCTGTACTTTTCTCCACCCGACAGTTCTTTTCAATATCTGTCCTTGAATTTGATCTAGGGACCAAAGTGTAAAATAATTCCCTGATAAAAGTAATTGTTGAGATCTAATATCATGCATGGCATATAGCTTTAGTTATATCATGCATGGCATATAGCTTTAGTTAACGCCAATCACGGTACTTGAATTAAGAAATACTTCTTTTTCTTTTCCTGGAGGTAAGGTTAGGTGAAAACTGTTTGCTTTAGGTGTGGGTCTTATCATAATAAAGCAGTCAAAACTCAAAAGCCATAATATTACGATTTTTTTTATTCATAGCATTGTTTTCTAATGAGTTTGCAAGAATAATTTTTTTAAATTATATTTAAAAAAATTAACATTTTCTTCCGGTTAAGAGAAAAATAGAAGTATTTTTTTTTTTTTTCAAATTTCGACAATTTTGTCTGTTAAATACGCAATTAAGGAGGAAATTGGACGGTAAAAACAAGGATTATGCATTTTCGCCACGTAACGAACCGAATTTTTTTTTTTGCAGATCTCGCCCCGTACCAATACTAGTTCGAAAGAAAAAGAAAAAGAAAAAAAATAATAATAATAATTCCACCCATCATGGGACGAGAACAAAAAAATGATACTTATTTGTTGTGTGAAAGAAAGATACAAAAATATATAAATGCCTGGATAAATGTAGTGTTTAAGATACAAAATAACATTAATACCCTAAAATTAGACGAAAACGTTATTTTGCAAAAAAAAAAAACAAACACTATTTCTACGATTTGATGAAATAAAAAGGTTACTTGTATACAAAGAATTCTAATATTAAACCCTTGGGAACACTTTGCTGACTTGTCCTGTTCTCATTGGCTGATTTCATCATTCACTATTCGCATCTTAGAAGTTTCTCGTACGTATTACCTAAGAAATAATTACCAACTACCCTCTAATTATTAGGCCATTGAATTCCCAATATGAAAACAAGAATATCCTAATTTCGTTGAACTTATTGCTTTTTCCTGAATATTATATAAATAAGTATGTACATTCACACTCTAATTTGACTTTTTTTTGTTACAATCATTTTTCACTAAATTTGTCAATCATGATATCAATGGGTAAAGAACCAAACGGAACCGACTCATTAATATAATCTTCTAGATTATCGTCAAAATAATTTTCATTCACCTCGTCTTGTTCTATTTCTTCATCATGGACCAAGTTCACTTGCGTTTCATCTTTTTCTCCATTTTCCACAATTAATGCTTGACAAACGGATTCGAATTCCTCAACCCGTTTAAGAAGTGAATCTGGGTCCAATTCCAATAATTCAGACACGTTGAGTAGTAATGCTTTGGACGATTCGATTGCACGATTGTACAACGAGATCATTTTAGGGTTTACTGTTTTTTCAATTGTAATTTCATTGTTTCGAATCGTATCATTTGATTCTCCTGCAGATATTTTTTCACTCGGTTCAACTTTCGAATTTGAAATTGGGAGCTTGTCCCAAGGAACAGGGTACTGAGATTTCCAATCTTTGCCTCTATAAATCAATATTTGCTCGTTATCAAATGATAATAGCACACACGGCACCAAATCCTATGAAATAATTATACAAAAAAAATTTGTTAAAAATAACAAAAATAGAATTAATTTTTTTTTCAAAAGAAAGCAAGTAAATTAATTGAATAATTAATAAACAAACCTTGAGTTTTGCACTTAATTTTTTGTAATCGGTTGGCTCCATTCCTCCACAATCAATTTTGACCAATTCGCTTCCTTCAAATGCATCTCTCACATCCTTCACTAGATGTGTATATATCCCATTTTTCACTAATTTCCAAAAAAAAAAAAAAATTAAATGAGTATCATCTTTTATCTCAACCTTTCTTTTAAAATAGGAAAAAAGACAAGAATTATTTAAGACTCCAATTAAAATATACCTAATTTACAAATTGGGAGCAATTTCTCTCCCTTTAGTCTCATTTCGATGGCTTCTTCTCTAGTGAGTCCTTCGGGTACCTGTTGAATCAATCCGGGATAAACTGGCGCCGCCGGTTTCCAAAGCATGATTGGGTACCGTGGTCTGGTACGAGGGTTATAATTTCTCCCTCTAAATAAGTATAATTTTCCACCGGTTCTATGTATCACTTTTCCCATGGTTTTTTCCTAATATTCGAAAAAGGGAAAAAAAATTAACAAAAAAGGAAAATAATAAGGAATAAAATATTCGAACCTCAAGGCATCGAATAATATTGTCCATGTCGATGGTGGGTACGCCTCGACACCTAATTTTACAAACTTCGTCTCTCCTCCAATGGCAATGTATCAATTCCAACATATTATGTGTCAACCCATCTCTGCCTGTACCAACCGTACCAATTAAGACAATTATATCCACAAATTTGCTTGGCAGTGTTTAATTAGTTTAGATTTTGATGGATGGAATTGGACAAAATTGCACAATAAAACATTAAATTAACACATATATTGGAGCATAATTGTATTGAATTTTGGCTCAATTGCACAATTCAAGGCTAACTAATTTTATAAATAAATTAAACATACCAAGATTAACTTGTCGATTATGAGACAAATGCGGTTTCACAAGCTTTGCAATCTCAAATTTACTCAAAGGTTCCCCCAAAACCTCTTCTCTACTCCTCTGATCCCCAACTTTACACAAGCCCAATCTCAATTGATCGCTTAGTCCCTTTTTCATACCCATCACGTGTCTAATCAAGCCCCCTTTTTGCAATAATTCGTTATTTTCTGACGATTGGGCCTCACTGCCAAGTGGTTCTGCGAGATGAATTTTCTTCCCTTTCTTTATCTCCTTCTCCTTTTTAGACAACAATGGTGCCTTGCCTGTCCAAGGTCGAGGCATCGAAGGAGGGGCGAAAGGTAAAAAAGCCGGTTCACGAATCGCTATGGGAGCAACACGTGGCGTCTCTGAATAGCTGTATTGAAAATCAAATGGCGCACCAGGTAACCTGTATGAGACGCCTGAGGGACCCACCACCACAGACCTGTCATCTCCAGTGTCTCCCTCGCTGGAGAGGACAGTTGGTTCTGATGTTACTTTAACGGGCTTCTGATAACGGGTTCTCAGGTGGGCAGACTTAAAGGCAGCGCGTTGTGGAGTTTCAAAGTCTGGATTAGGGTTGTGGGTGTTGGAATTAGAGAATTGAGGTTTAGATGGTGGAAATTGAAAGCGGTATGACTGAGATGATTGCGTCAACTGCTTATCTTCAGTTGGGGATACCGGTTTGAGGGTTTTGTGGTACGGAATGGATTGGAAGTCGGAGCTTTTGTGAGTTCTTTGAGGGTTTTGGGCTCTTTTTGGGAGAGAAAGGGAAGACGAATGAGAGGATGATAAAGGGTCGTTAAAGGAGGGTACTGGAGGGACGGAGGAGAAGAGATGCTTTGAGGCGGACGTGGCACCTCCCCCGCCGGCGTAAGCTGCGATGATCGCCGGAGGCATTACTGGAGACAGCGAAGGGGGGATGGGGAGGTTTATCCGTTATCAGTGGTTCTGCTTCTCACGAAGTGATGACAATCCGATTTACTGCACACATAATACGAAGAGGGAAATTCTCACACACACACACACACACAACACACACACACACACACACACATCAACTAGTCTCTCCGTATGCGTATTGAAAGTTAGTAAGATATTTAACAATCAAATTATTATGTATTAATGTATTAATGTATAAAATAAATTAATACACAATAATAATTAATCGTTAATTTTAATATATCAATAATAATACATGCCAACAAATAATTAATTCATTTATATATATAAATTTGATGTTGATTGAATTATTAATTAATCATTAATATCGTGATGTAATGTGACAACATTAAAAATAAAAATCATGAATTGTGAAAACATAATATATGACCATAATAGCAAACTCAGGAAAATAAAAATAAAATAAAAATAAATAAATATTAATAATGTTTATTGAGAAAACTAAAGAATAGGGTAGTTATTACAATATCAAGTATTTACAAATTTCATATGTACTCCATTTAACGTATATTCTTGCAAAACGTGAAATAGCATGAATATCCCTACAAAATTATTATAATTTCATGGATATCTTTTTTAATAAATTTGTGTTAACTATCAGTTAAGATTACTGTTAATTTTTGTTTTTCCGATTTTACCCTCCTATCAAAATAAGGAATACAATTTATGCCTGAAAAATCGAAAAACACAAATTGGCGCTAATATGAAGGGATAGTTAACCGAAATCTAAGATGGTAAAATATTACGATCTTAAATCGCAATTTTTTTTTTTTTTTATTTGATTTAGTCCAAAAAAAAAATATTGCGATCTAAGATGGTACTATTTCAAATTTCAATGTTATTTATATCTTAATCTTCATTTGATATGTATTATAAGTATATTTGTTATTAAATACAATATTTTTTACTTGTTACTATGAGAATATGTTATTTTATCATATAACCAATTTATTTATTATAGCCTAGTATGTTATGGTCGTAGTCACAAACTATTTATTATCATTTTAGATTGTCAATATGCGGAGTTCGATCGGTTGATCAGAGGTCAGATCGAGCTCGACTTGGTTCGGTTCGTAATTAAAGTCCGAACTCAAAATGGCAACTCGAATTCAATTCGAAAAAAACTCAATCCAGCTCGGCTCGCCATAAGGATGGTTATTCGATTTTTGATACACGACATTATATATTTTGGATTTGATACGAGTATTTGGGGTTGAATATTGGACTTATATTGTCGCCATTTTTGGTTCGAGCTAGTTCAGCTCAGTTCGAGCTTGTCCGATTTATTTCTAACGAGTTATTTTCAAACAATATTGGAGCGATTTTCAATTGAACAATCAGCTGCAAACTTTTTTCAATTCGGGAGTTATATGAAAGACCATTTGTTTTATGATAGACCATTTTTAAAATGATATTCTGAATATTTGTCCATCAATAAACATTTATTGATGAGGTTAAGGGGTCGTTTGATGCAAGTGATTTTGAAGGATTCAGAAGGATTCTTGTATTGTCTAGAGAAAGTAAAGTAAGGGTGATATGTTTGAAGTATATATGTTTCTCACATATGTTTGTTTGATGTGTGAGAATGTTAAATAATGGAAAGTAAAAGTTATTGTTTGATGCGATGGAAAAATCAACATGATTTCGTTTAGTTAATATCATTCATTAATATTTATTATATATTAATTTATTGCCATAAAATTTTTATATTAATTAGTTTAATTATCATTACGTTTAATTTTTAAAACAATACTATAAAATATTTGAAATATAAATTAATATATTAAAAAATGTACACATAATATAATAACTTATTATAATTTATTAATTGGTTGAGACAAATTATTTATTATTTATTAAAATTATGTTTGATGAAAAATAATTTAAATAAAAAGAATATAAATTAGTTATAATTTTAATATATTATTAACTAATATTATATATAATTAAATAACTACTTAATTAATTAATTATTTTTATAAACACATACTTGTTATAATTTATTAATTGGTCGAGACAAATTATTTATTAATATTATGTTTGATGAAAAACTAATTCATATAAAAAGAATATAAATCAATTACAATTTTAATATATTATTAAATTTTATATAAAAAGAATTTTTTTTTGAAAATATGTCTTCATCAATTTTATATAAATCAATTCACAAAAAAAAATGTCTTCATCAATTATATAAAAAGAAAAATATATAAATAGTTGAAAATATCCGAATTATTTTTTGAAAGAAGTCATGAAACTCTCCCAATTTTTATTGTACAATACTATACATATTATTTGTTTAACAATAACTATAACAAAAATAAAAACCGTAACCACATAAACAAAAAACACAAATTTTACGTGGAAACTCCTCCTCTCAAACCAGAGAAGGGGAAAAAACCACAGACGACTCTCACCATAATTTTAGGGGTTATATAATTGGTCTCCAAAACTCAGTCAAGCATCCTTGATGCGTCAATAGAGTATTTAAATGGATTGATTAAACTCATTAATTAGATCAATTCATTTAATCATTGATTAAGAATCTAATCAATCCATTTAAACACCCTCGATTGATGCATCAAAGGTGTTTGAGTGAGTTTTGGAGGCCCAGTATATTTTTCCATAATTTTATTGATGTATAAGAGTATATTACAAGTTTACGACTATTTGTGCTTTTTTTAAAAAAAAAAAGTAAACTCTCATAAGATATTGAAAAATTCAAAACTCGTGACTACAAACAACTTAATACGAGAAGAAACTCATGAGCACGATGAACGAAAAATTTGCAGAAACCATTTTCATCTTGAAGGAGCAAACAAATTATCGAAATACATCCTTGTATGACAGCCTCTTCAAACCTTCTTCTATCCAAAGGAGCAAATAAATTATTTTATCAATGTGTTGTATTTATTACAAAGATAAGTAAATAATTTCTTGGTCTGGATTTATTCAAAAAATGCATGCAAAGTAATTTTAAAGTAACTCACATATCTTCACAACTCTATAATGTCGAGATCCCCAGCTTCTGCATCAGCATTTGCACTGTCAATGATGTTGCCGCTTCCTTCACAATTGTTAACTTGGTGAACCTCCTAAATGATCATGCAAAATAAATCATACACAAAAATGTTAGTTCACTTCATAAGTTCTTTTTTGGGATATTCAATGATAACATAAAGAAACAAGAAATATCACTATTAACCAATGATGAAAGTACTCGGTTTTTCTACCATTTCAGGTAATTTGTTGTTTCATTGCAGTTTCTTTTATTTATTTATTTTTTTCAGTTTCAACCCTTAATCGATACTTTGGAACATAAATTGAGGATTAATTAACCAACAATATAATGGCAAAATAATCTCAAAAAAAAATAAATCTAAAACATAAAACATACTGTATCGACACCAGAGTAAGCGAAGTTATTCAGTTGACACCAATCCCTCATCAAGGGGCAATCACAAACTTCAACAGTTTGAACCCTATTTTGAAGCTTTTCACATGGCAAAGCTCGTAGTTCCTCACAATCCTTGAATAATAAAGTTTTGAGAGAAGTTGCTCCGTGTAAGCCCCGAATTACATTCAACTTTGGGCATTTTGTTATCCTTATTTGAAGCAATTTTTTGCTCTTATCGAGTGCGGGTATAGTGATTAGTTCAGCACAGCACGACACCTCTAAATATTCTATGAATGGTGGTAGGCTATCGCACTGACGTAGTTTTGCACAACCTAATATTAACAAGTGTTTGAGATACTTATAGTTGATCCAACTTCCACAGAAGTTCTCCAATTTCTCCAATACGGGCACTTCTAGCAGCACGCATGGTCGAAAAAGTATCGGCTTGAGAAGTGGGTTCGCTAACACTTCTGATGTAAGCACCAATATAAATGGGCTCGTGCGCATGACTTCTCCATCATAAGTATCTCGAGTATCGACCTTGAGTGTGACATCTCTCTATCATGAGTAGAACAATATTAGGAATGAGGAAATAAGTTTAATTTACTGAAATATTTCGATTGGAAATAAGTGCATTACCTTATAGAAGTATATGCTTTCTAGCATCGTGTTGTTAAGATTGAGGCAAGTCGATATTTCAATATTGGTTGTCGTTGATTGTAAGAAAAAATCTATTGAGATCTCCAGATGGAGACAAGCTATTAAATGTAGCTCTTTCAAGGAATGATTAGGCAATCCAATAAGTGAAGTAAGGTTCTTACAGCCAGATATGTGGACACATTGAATATTAGAAGGTAATGCGAACTGGATTACATTGATGCCACAATTAGTTATTTTCAATCTTTCAAGTTTTTTTGGAATGGTTGGAATCTTCAATAATTCAGGGCAGTCGCTAATGGAAAGTTCCTTAAGACGAGGGAAGTCACCTTCAAGCACCCCAATCCACTCCTCCCACTGAAACATCTCGTAGAAGACAAGTTCTTCAAGTGCTGGAAAGGCAACATTAGAGAGGCTAACTCCACAGAACTTCTTTTCTATTTTCTCAAGACGGTAACAATTTATCGAAAGAATCTTAAGAGATGGTAGGAGGCCTAATGGTGGCAAGAAGTTACACTTGTCACACTTCATAAGATTCAGATATGCCAGTTTCGGCATTACTATAGGATCAGTCATCCATGATGGAAATTTAATTCCACTATATTCCCGTATTATCAGTGTCTTGATGTTACCATGAGGTTGGAGGATTTCAAGCAAAAATTCATCGCTACGCCTAGATCCACCATTACGAAATTCCCAGACTCGACCCTCTATTTTTAGCTCAAATTCATGATCATATGATATAAAATAGTTATTATGTTCGCTAAAAGTTAACGCTAAAGCCTCCAAGTTCAAATTTAATCTAAGATCGGCTTCCCGGATATTTTCCACATCAGTAATATTTTTAAGTCCACTAATCGACAAAGATCCTCTTAAGTTGACCAGACCTTTCAACTCTCCCACACCTCCATTCATTGCATCACTTGTGATTGTTAGAGATCCTTTTATTGTTTGAAGATTAGTTAACTTCCCGAATTCAGATGGCATCGTCATAACAGTATGGCATGGTAATTTTATCGTTTGAAGATTAGTAAACTTCCCAACTGATCGCATCTTCATAACATCATGGCGTGGTAATTCTAGTAAACGCAAGCTATTGAGTTGTACTTTTCCGTTTGGAAACTTTTTCAGATTCTTGCAATCAGTTAGTTTCAATATTTCCAAATTGCCAAGGTACCAAATTGAGCGAGGTAACTGCTCCAATTCTCTACACTCCAATAATAAATACCGAAGGTTAATGAGATTCCCAATATCTCTAGGTAATTCACGTAGAGAGGAACAACTCAAATCCAGGATTTGAAGATTGTATAGAACACATAATGATTCGGGCAATCTTCTCAAAGAATCTCCTTTTAACTTTAGGTGTCGTAAATGTTTCAGAATGCCTATACCATTTGATAACTCAGTACAATGCGTGTATAATTCAAGGACCCGTAAGCAAGCCATAGACGAACTAATAGGATAATCAATTTGTCTACTATCCAACCAATAGCAAAGTAACGTTCGAATAGACCTATAGTTGTTTTTTATAGCATAACTAGGTATTGTATTTTGTCCATGATACAAATGGTATACGGGAAATGAACTATCGTGCGGCTTGTCATCTGTAAATGTTGGGTACATTTTTTCATTAATGAATGTTGCTAGATCATGGATCAAATCATGCAATACAAATCCATTGTAATGTTTGAAATCGACAAGCGATCTACACCGCAACTCTTCGAAGTATTCTCCACCTATATCTTCCAATGTTTTCTTCGATCTTGAACTAACGTAACCTTGAGCAATCCATATTCTAATCATCTCCTCTATGTAAAATGGTGTATCTTTTGGTATTGTTGATAAATAAAGGAAGCACGGTCTCAGATGAAATGGCAGATGGTTATAGCTCAACATTAACACCGGCATAATCTCTTTTTGCTCCACTACCCAAATATCACTTTCTAAAATCTCTCTCCATTTCTCTTCACTTGTTTCATATCGTAGGAGACTTCCTAAAACCTTTACAGCTAATGGCAAGCCATTGCACTTCCGAACAATATCACAGCCAATCTCGAGTAAATTTATATGTTCGTTTTCCTCTTCGTTACCAAAAGCGTAACACTTAAATAGCACCCAACATTCTTCCTCGGGCAAATGACCTAATGAGAAAGGTGGCATTGTTTGCATAATCCTAGCAACATAATAGCTCCGCGTGGTTGTCAAAATCCTTACAATTACAGTACCATTAAATATTATTCTGAATCGTTCCCATAGATTTTTCTCCTCGTTCCATACATCATCCAACACAAGAAACAATATAGTACCCCTAAGGTTTTTCTCGAGAGCATCTTGAAGTTCATCCAACTCAGAAAAATCACAAGGAAACCCACTTACCGATTCTATTACAGCTTTAGTTAGGTGTACTATATCGAAATCTTCGCCTACCGATACCCATGCTTTTTTGTTAAACAAACGACAAACCTTTGGGTCATTGTAAACAAGCTGAGCAAGCGTGGTCTTGCCCAACCTGCCCTTTCCAACGATAGAAACAACCATGAAATCAGGGCCTTTATCAGGGTTGAGGAGACTAATAATCTCTTTCTTCTCATTCTCCCTACCAAAAAGACCTTTCTCATCAACATGAGAGCTCGTGGGTGCCCGTCTTCGTGGACCCAAAACTCGCCTTTCACCATCCTCCGGCCTCAATTGAAGGTACTCACGAGTCTTGGTGATCTCTTCAAAAAGGCTTGTAATTCTCTTGATATTGGCAATCATGCCATCTGGAATCAAGATTTTCGTAACAATTGATGAAGAAGCGAGTGATGATGAATGTGTGCAAATCTCCTCAATTTTCCTTTTATTCCCTGTTCAAACACAAAGAAAGATCAGATTACCAGTTCAGCAAAAGATTAAGAAGTCCATAAGAAGCCAACAAAAAATACTATACAAATAAAATTATAGGAAAAATAAATATAATAAGTCCAAAGAAACATATGACTTTTATATGTAAAGCAATGCATGTAAAATATATAGTTTCTATGCATAGCAATATATGAAAAATATTGTATTTACGGTAAACTTGACCGATCATGTTGTGAAAATTTGAAACCAATCCGATCTACTAGCATTACACTTATCATTATTTGGATAGCTTCAAAAGATACAACAAATATTGATAAACCCAAAGAAACCGAAACTCAACATGGATGTGAATCTGAAAGCCCCATTTGACATGATCTAATTCTTTCTATCTTTTTTGCTCGGGAAAAAGATGAAATGTCTGATGTAGACTCAAAGATTGTAAAAATGAATGTGGGATTAAGGCAGTGGGAAATTCCACAAGTAAGAACATATATATAATTGACTAGCTGAAAACTCCTGACATAGCATAAACGTTCCTCTAATATCCTCTCAATGTATTGATGTGTTGACAATATATAATTAATGTATTAAATTCTAAATTAGATGGCAAACTGTATTTATTATGTGGTAAACCACATTAATTAGGTGGTAAATCAAATTATTAAAAAATAATTTGTTTTATTTAATATTTTTCTTATATTTAATTTAACATATGATAAGTTATATTTATTTGAACATATTTTTATTATTTTATTTTCAATATTTTTTATAAAAAAAATTTCATTTTTATTTTCTAATTTTTGCGAAATTATTATTTTCATTTTTATTATTATATTTTTGTTTCTTTTTTACGATGATTTTATTCATGTGTATCCGTTTAACACATGTTAAATGATATATTAATTTAGTCCAATAACTTTTTTTCCAAATTTATAGATTTAAATTTCATCAATTACAGATGGTGGTAAACAAAATTGTTAAAAATATTAAATAAATAATGATGTGTGAAACGGTGAATGTTTTTTTATCTTCTTTTCTTATATAAGATGAAAAAAAAATTAAATAGTCATGATTTACCACCATCATTAATACAAACGTCAACACATCAATCAATCTAGAGGATTTTTAGGATATGCATCACCACTCTTAAATATATGCTGTGAAACTATTGTTTTAGAATAATGAAGCTATTATTTAATATATCGGTAATAAACTATAATCCCTTGTAATGAATAGAATCATACCATTTTTGATTTTACTGCTTCTCTAAATTAAAGATCCTCCAAAATGGTTGTTTCTAGACTAAAGGCTCCGTTTGGGAAGAGGATAAGATGGGTATAAATTATTTGAGGGATAATGAGTTATTCATATTTATCCCTAAATTTTGGAATGGTGTTTGGTAAGGTTGTGTGGATCAATTTTGGGATAGTATTGATATCAAAATGGAATATTTTAAAATGACCAAAATACCCTTTTTTAATAAATTTCAAATTAATATGTTAAAAAGATAAATATTCCCTTAAAAAAGAAATTTATATTATATCATATTACATCATATTATATTATATTATAGTGTATTATATTATATTATATTATATTATATCATATTAAATATATTATAATATTTATATTATATTATATTATATCATATTACATCATATTATATTATATTATATTCTAGTATAGTATATTATATTATATTATATTAAATATATTATATTCTATTAAATATATTATAATATTATTAGGTTATCTTATCTTATATTATATTATAATGTATTATATTATATTATATTATAATATATTATCTTATATTATAGTATAGTATAGTATAGTATAGTATAGTATAGTATAGTATATTTTAGTGTATTATATTATATTATATTATATTATATTATATTATATTATAATGTATTATATTATAGTATATTATATTATATTATATTATGTTATGTTCTATTATATTATGTTATGTTATATTATATTATATTATATTATATTATAATGCATTATATTATATTATATTCTAATATATTATATTATGTTATATTATATTATATTATATTATATTATAATATATTAAATTACATAAAATTATAATTGTATTATATTATATTATATTATATTATGTTATAATGTATTATATTATATTATATTATATTATAGTATATTATATTATATTATGTTATAATGTATAGTATTCTGTTATGTTATATTATATTATATTATATTATAATATAAATAGATTATATTATATTATATTATATTATATTATAATACAATGTATTATATTGTAGTATAGTATATTATATTATATTATATTATGTTATTTTATATTATATTATAATGCATTATATTATATTATATTATATCATATCATATCATATCATATCATATCATATTATATTATATTATAATGTATTATATTATATTATATTCTAATATATTATATTATACTATATTATATTATATTATATTATACTATATTATATTATAATTTATTGTATTGTATTATATTATATTATAATATAAATATATTGTATTATATTATTTTATATTATATTATATTATTATAATAATCATATGTGTGAGGGTAGTATGGTAAAAAGTCTGAGGGATAGGTGAGGTATAACCTTATCACCACTTTTTGTCGTGATAACCTTATTCCTAATTTTTATCCCTGTCCCATCTTAATCCTCTTTATACTTTGTATTGAGGGATAAGTGAAGTTATTCCCTCCTTATCCCTGATCCAAACGGGGGCAAAGTGTAAAAAAGGAAGAACCCAAGTACCAGTATGGGAGTTCTCTGTTGTCATACTTGTATTCTCCACAGTGGATTTCAGCACTTCGTAATTGTACTCATCAAGCACGTCCTCTGCCTCGTGTGCGACTCCCCTGAGCTCCCTTAGCCATAGCTGGACCGATCGGTCTCGGATCTCCTTCTCCTCTGCGTCCAGCTGCACGGCTTGGATTCGCAGAAGCATTCGATTCAGCCGCTTCAGATCCTCTTCAACCACAACCAGAGCAGATTTGTTTGGTTCCTGGCCAGGGCTTCCGCGAATGGCATCTAGGAGCTTGCCGGACAGCGATTGAAGCGAGGAAAACAGGCCTGAAGTCATCGATGCTTCTTCTCAGGGAGATGGAAAAGGTTTCTGAATTCGTTTGCTCTCGAGTCTCGACACACACTCATTAGTCGATGACAAATCACTAATGAGTGAGTCAGAATAATCTAATCCACCGTGAATTTAGGATAACTTTTTACCTTTGTAGGGGGCACGCATTCTTATTTTACAGAAATTTTATCTTGCTCCCAGCTTTCACCTAAAACATTTTGTATATCATAATTTACATGAATAATGAACATATTAAATAACATATATCAAATGATTAATTAGCATGTATCGCTTAATTAATATGCAAAGTATATATATTTTTATCTAGGTGTCATTGTTAATTGATATGTTAATTAGTATAGGGGATGTCCAACGTTGTGGTGAAATTTGGTGTACAGGGTAAATGACCATCTTATTTTACACTATTTGATTTCAAAGAATATTAAAAAAATCGAATAAACAGAAAAGGCTCCGTCGTCTTCATCAATTGATGTCAATATAAATTTATCATTTCTCACAGCATATGTTTTTTTTTTTGTATCTCATATTCAACCAATTAGGTATGAGCTCATTGGTATTAGAAGGAATATTAAATCCCAACCATTGATTATCAGAAGCGTTTGTGGTATTTTCAAGTATTAAGTATTATGTTCTGTCGATAGTCAATTAAATAGCGATGTTGTAGTATTGTTATAGCGCGAAATATTAAAATTATATCTGGAACGTAATACGACAATTTATTAAATAATGATGACATATCATCGTTCGAAAACCACATGTAAATTACATAGGGATGTCAATGGTGTGGATATTGCCCGAACCGACCCGAACCGTATCCGACGAAATATCCGGATTCGAAAAAAATATCCGAATCCGAGTGGATCCGGATATGGATCTGGTTGCTAATTTTAGGATCCGGAACCGGATTCGATATTCGGTTTTGGTGCGGGAACCGGATCCGAGTATTTTAGGATCCGGATACGCATATTATATATTATTTTTATGTATTATATTTGATATTAGTTGAAAAATCATATACAAATTAATGATTTGTGAGTGATTTAAACTCACAATCGTAAAATTACGTTTAAATATAATAAAATTTATCGTTTATGTCACAAATTATATATATTTATAGCTAAAAAGTAAGTTATGTTATGATAACATAGTATCCGTTTTAATATCCGAAAGAGAACCGTATCCGTATCCGTATCCGACAATATCCGAACTGAAAGAAAATATGGCTTAAGAATTAACTTGGAAGAATTTATATAATTAGGCAAATATACAATCAGAATTGGGCCAGTTCAGAATCTGGGCCTGCTCATAATTTAGGATTTTAATCTAATTTCTAATAATTAGATTTTAATCAGAATTTTGGGCTTATTCTGATTTTATTTAGTTTTGGGCTTTAATTCTGAAATTAGGGTTTCTTAACTTAATTTCGGATTTAACCTAAAATTGCCTATATATATATTCAGAATTTCATTTTTCTCTCTCTTGGCTCTCCAATTTTCTGACCTAATTCGGCTGCCGAATTTTCTCTCTTTCACACAAAACCGAGACTGAGATCTGGAGAGTTTTTTAGTAGAGTTTCTGAGCAGGTTCTTGAGAGGAATAATCATCACACCGACTAGAACGGTGTTGGCGGTTTCGATCAGACGAAATCAAGGTGGACACGAGTAGAGGGAGTGCAAGAGCAATCCTTGGAGAAGGTTCACGAAATCTGGATAAGTAGGCTTCACGTACTAACTTGTACGAGATAAAATGCTGAATAACTCTTCCTTTTTCGTGGTTTTCGAGTATGATCCAGGGTAGAATTATGTTATACATACGAAATAATTCCGCTGCAAACCTCTAAATTCGTGTGTATAATCCTACAATGGTATCAGAGCAAGTGCTTGTTAAAACCATCGAAAATTAGATTTTCAGATTTGTAGATTAGAATTTTATAATTTGAGAAATTTTAGAATTTTTGGGCTAAATTGCAAAAATTACATAATTAAAATTCTGTTGAAAATTGGATTTTCAGAAAATTAGATTTTCAGAATATATTGTAATTGATACAGATTAGATCTGTTTAAAATTGTATTTTCAGAAAAATTAGATTTTCAGAATAAAATTGGAAATTCAGAAAAATTAGATTTTCAGAATATATTTTGTATTTAAAACAGATTAGATCTGTTGAAAATTGGATTTTTATAATATATTGTAATAAAGACATATTGGATATGTTGAAAAATGAATCTGTTAAATATATTTTAATAAATACAGATTTTCAAAAAAAAAAAACAAAAAAAAAAAAAAAAAAAAAAAAAGTTGAAATTTTTTTTTTCTGACGTTTCTCGATCGAACTTGGAGTTGCGATCGTACGAACAAAATTCTGGACAACAAAAAAAATTTTCTGTCAAAAATGCCCAATAATTAAAATTTTTCAATTTATAAATTCAATTCGGTATAGCATATAGCCTAAAACGGAGATGATTGTTTGTGAATGTTTGTATGTGTGTTGTGATTGTTTGTATGTATGTTGTGATTGTTTGTATGTATGTTGTGTGGGGGCCAGTGAGCTTTCCAAATTGTACATTATTTTAATATGGGGATCGGTGAGTCTTCCAAATTGTATTAGAATAGGTTTAGTTTTGAAAAAGGAATCTTCAAAATAAGACGACACGAAGATTGGATCTTCAAGAACAGACGACACAACACGAAGATTGGATCTTCAATAACAGCACAAGATCATCTTGGGTTTTAGAGTTGGGAATTTAGGGTTTTATGATTGCTCATAAAACTAAAAGGCCTATATGCTATACCGTACAATTTTTGTTTTGTTTTTGTTTTTATGCATGAATAAAATAAAAGTTAAATAAATGATTTTAAGAAAAGAAAATCCTCCCACATAATTATCAAGTAACTTGCCTCCCTAAATGGAACCTTCTAGTCTAGTCTTTGTTTACTTATGTTGCATGGCCTTAATCTGACACAAGTTTACACGTACGTAGAAAAGAAGGCACGCATTGATTAGGGATTGATATGTTGCACGGCTTTAGTCTGGCATGTCAATTCGCTAATTGAATGATACTCCATTTATGGTTTGGACTTGACCAATTAGCTAGCTAGGCTAGTATTTGGGGCAAGGAGTGAGGTACACATACTCTGGTTTTGAGTTGGACTCAATACTGGACCTCGCGAATAAAGCAAGAATCGTCTTAGAGATGATTGGACACCGTCCTACCCAACGTGACGTGTTTTCTGAGTGGTTGGCCTTAGTCACCTTAGAAATATGTTAAATAGGGATCTTGTCCATTATGAGATTTAAGGTATCAAATCTCCGTTTCAATAGTGGGGGCTGGAAAGAACTTTGGAATAACCGCTTTAGTTTGCGTTCCATTTTGGAAAAGGAACGAATGAACGGAAAGAACTTTCTCGACTGGCAGAGGGATCTGGGATTCGTTCTGAGACAGGAAGGAAAGGCACATGTCTTGGAGACGCCTATCCCTCCTGTGCCAAGGGATACAGCAACTGAGGATGAGACATTCGAATAAACGACCATGATGGACGATTCGAATGATGTCACATGCCTCATGTTGGCTACTATGACTCCGAATATCAAATTCAGTTTGAGAAACAGGATGCATACGAGATTATGAAACAGCTCAGGGAGATGTTTCAGGTTCAAGCAAGGGTGGAGAAGTATCAAGCTCTTGGCAATGCGACGCAATGCAAGATGCAAGAGGGTATGCCCGTTAGCTCTCATCTTCTCAAGATGAAAGGATATTTCGATTATCTTGAGAGGCTTGGCATGAAATTTGAGTTGGAGTTAAAAACTGATTTGATCATGTTGTCACTGCCACCGAGTTTCGATTCATTCATTTCGCATTTCCACATGTCGGACATGACAAGGACCATTCCCCAGCTTTTCGGAATGCTCAGAACATTCGAAGGTGACCAGAAACCGCGGTACATGAAGTCTAGGACTTCGGAGGTATTGGTGGTTCAAGGGAAGAATCCAAACAATGGAAACAATAACAAGAAGAGCAAGGCAAAGGGCAACAAGGTTGCGTCCAAGCCCGTGAGCAAGAAACCCAAGGATGACAAGAAGTGTTTCCACTGTCTCAAGGAGGGGCATTGGAAGCGTGATTGCGAGATCTTCCTGAGGGAGAGCAAGCAAAAAACTGCTTCCTCGGACACACCGGCATCAGGTATTTCCGTTATCGATTCTTATTTCTTTGCTTTATCATCATGGGTGTTGGACACTGGATGTGGGACTCATATTTGTAATCATATGCAGGGCCTAAGAAGTAGAAGATCGTTGATTCGTGGCGAAGTTGATTTACGCGTCGGGAATGGAGCTCGAGTAGCAGCATTAGCCGAAGGGACGTATGATTTAACTTCGCCAAATGGACTTATTTTAGTTTTGGATAATTGTTGTTATGTACCTACTTTGAGTAGGAGTATTATTTCTGTTTCGAGACTTATTGCGGATGGATATGAATTAGTTATTGGTACTAATGATTGTTTTATTCGCAAGAATGACATTTTCTTTAGTAATGTTCTAGTTGAAAATGAATTATATGTTTTGGATTTAGAAAATAACAACAATAATCAGTCCATTTATAACATAAATACCACTCAAACTAATGAAACATACTCATGACATTGTCGTCTCGGACACATAAACGAGAAACGCATTGCTAGACTCCAAAAGGATGGAGTGCTATATTCTTTTGATTTAAAGTCAATAAAAAATTGCGAATCTTGTTTGATGGGTAAGATGACAAAGACACCTTTTTCCAAGAAAGGAGAAATATCGAAAGATGTGTGGGCCCTCATACATTCCGATGTATGTGGACCGATGAGTGTCGAGGCTAGAAATGGGTATCGCTACTTCGTGACTTTTACTGACGATTATAGTAGATATGTATATCTATACTTAATGCGTCACAAAAGTGAAACTTTTGAGAAATTCAAAGAGTGTCAACACGAGGTAGAACTTCAATTGGGCAAGAAAGTAAAAGCCATTCGATCGGATCGAGGTGTCGAATACTTGAGCTATGAGTTTGAGAACTATCTTCGAGATTGTGGTATAGTATCACAATGGACTCCACCCGGTACACCCCAATGGAATGGAGTGTCCGAGAGGAGGAATCGGACTTTGTTAGACATAGTTCGCTCGATGATGAGTCGAACAGATTTGCCAAAGTCATTTTGAGGTTTCGCGCTTCAAACGGCCGCTCATATACTGAATAGAGTTCCGTCCAAATCGGTTGAAAAGACACCATATGAATTATGGCATGGCAAGGTGCCATCATTGTCTTATCTTAAGATTTGGGGTTGCGAGACATACGTCAAAAGGTTATTGACGGAAAAACTCGAGCCAAGATCAGACAAATGTTTATTTGTGGGGTATCCTCAAGAAACCAGAGGATACTACTTTTACTTGCCTAGCGAAAACAAGGTTTTCGTGGCTCGACGAGGACACTTCTTAGAGAAGGAATTCCTAGATCGTCAAGCCAGTGGGAGTAAAATTGATCTCGAAGAAATTCGAGAACCACAAAGTGAACAAGCTGATTTGGAACAAGATTCTGAGTTACCATTGGATGGTGGACCAGAATCTAATACACAAGCTATACGTAGATCTGGTAGGATTCGTCAAGAACCTGAGAGATATGGATTTCTCATTAGTAATGACGATGATGAGTTGACTCTAGATGATGAGCCAAACTCCTACAAAGGTACTATATCTAGCTTGGATTCCTCGAAATGGCATGACGCCATGAAAACCGAGATCCAATCCATGTATGACAATAAGGTTTGGAATCTTATTGATCTACCTGATGGTGTTAAGATCGTTGGGTGCAAATAGGTTTTCAAGAAGAAAACTGACATGGATGGTAATGTACACACTTTTAAAGCAAAACCGGTGGCGAAAGGTTTCAAGCAAATTCATGGTATAGATTATGATGAAACGTTTTCTCCAGTAGCCATGTTTAAAAGTATTCGCATTCTTCTAGCGATAGCTGCATATCACGATTATGAGATATGGCAGATGGATGTCAAAATCGATTTCCTTAACGGGAACCTTACCGAGGATGTGTATATGACACAACCCGAGGGTTTTGTCGATCCAAAGAATCCGAATAAAGTGTGCAAACTTATGAGATTCATTTATGGATTAAAACAAGCATCTCGTGCATGGAACATACGATTCGATGAGGTTATCGCAAAGTATGGTTTCATTCAAAACATCGAGGAACCTTGTGTATACAAGAAATTCAGTGGGAGTTCGGTTGTATTCCTCATCTTGTACGTGGACGACATCTTACTCATTGGAAATGACATCCCGATGCTTAACCAGGTTTCACATGGAGAAGCTGCCTATATTTTAGGTGTGAAGATCTATAGAGATAGATCGAGGAGACTTCTCGGACTAAGTCAAAGTACATATATTGACAAAGTGATAACTAGGTTTCACATGGAGCAATCCAAGAAAGGATTTCTGCCAATGTCACATGGCATCACTCTCACTAAGGCTCAGTGTCCTTCAACGGACGCTGAACATGAGCGAATGAGTCGGATCCCATACGCTTCGGCTATAGGATCGATCATGTATGCCATGATATGTACTAGACCAGATGTCGCATATGCGTTGAGTGTGACTTCCCGCTATCAGTCTGATCCAGGAAAAACTCACTGGTCCGCAGTCAAGAGCATTCTTAAGTATCTCAGGAATACTAAAGATATGTTTCTTGTCTATGGAGGTTCGGAAGGAGATCGGATTATCCAAGGATATACAGATGCTAGTTTTCAAACTTGCCCGGACGATTTCCAATCTCAAAGTGGTTACGTCTTTACGCTCAATGGCGGAGCTGTTGTTTGGAAAAGCTCCAAACAGAAGACGGTGGCTGATTCTACAACTGAAGCGGAATACATCGCGGCTTCGGAAGCCGCAAAGGAGGCTGTCTGGCTACGACAGTTCGTGATGGAACTTGGCGTTATGCCAAATATCTCGGATTCCATGGATGTCTATTGTGACAATAACGGAGCAATAGCACAATCTAAGGAACCGAGAGCGCATCATCGGTCCAAACATGTACTCCGGCGTTACCACTTGATTCGTGAGATTACGAAGAGAGGTGACGTGAAAATAATGAAGATACATACTGAGGATAACGTGGCCGATCCGTTTACGAAGCCACTATCACGTGCCAAGCATGAGCAGCATGCTAGGGCGATTGGATTGGGATATCTATCGCAGTGTTAGATTGGGTGTTTTATTTATGTTTCTTATTGTATAAGGGGATTTGATCTGCCTAGTGCAAGTGGGAGAACATTTATTATGCCCTAGGTTTCTTATTGGGATTGTATTTGTTTACGAGACAGATATTTATATTATTATTCATTATATAACCTAAACCTTCATAATTCAAAAAAAAAAATTTAAATAACAAGAAAGTGTGTGAGAGGTTACTCGATTATAATCGGATAGACCTTGAATTTTATTTTAGTTTAGTGCATCGAGTCAGTTGAGAATAATATATTGCATGGCCTTAGTCTGGCATATTGATTCGTCAATTGAATGATAGTAAAACCACTAAACGGGATGAATATAATTCTAAAACGTCCCTCGTGTATAAAGTTGTTCATAAATTTAAACCAGGTAGTCCATTCACTGAATGGAGACTTTTACATATACCAGCATTTTCGTAGATGAGATTATCAGGTTTTAATGATCTGAGACAGTAGCGTCGATTCTAGAATATGGATATACGCGGCGTCGTATATTGGACTGACCACTATATGAGTTTGTGACATGGTTAGAGTCATTGGAGACAAACTCATATTCAGATAGTGCGTTTTAGTGCTTCATACTTGAGTGATCTCACGGATACCTAGTATGTGAAAATACAATGCTTTGATGTAATTAATCCTACACGTAACTGTGTAGCAGAGATTATTATTGAGTATTGTTTTTAGCATAGGCAAAGGATGTGAGGTTGCAAGATAGGAATTGTTCCTTTCTAGCCTTGAAAAAGGATAGAGGGAGATATCTCTCGGGCCCCTCGATTGAATTGAGATTGATGAAATGCTTGGCCAAGCTCGATGGAACTCAATAGAGTTCGCATTGTTATTATCAATCTAATTCTTATCGAGAAAAGAGTATATCTGATCAAAAGAAAAGATGATGACTTGAAGTTTTAGGCTTCACCGTGACTCATTTGATCGGAAGATATCGCGAACAAGAGGACTAGTAACACTTATCTGAGCCAGGTATGAAGATGTACTGCATCTTCATAAAGGTGTTCTCCACCTTTTTCGTTCTAATTCTGGGTAGGTATTAACGGCAGTCTAGTGCTCGCAATACCTTGTGGATTGCTGCCAAATCCACTGCCAGTCTTAGACGAACCTACAACGGTCACACCAAGATTTCGTAACATATCGGATTCTCAAGATAATGCTCACCAATACATTTGTTGGACAAACCAAAATGAAATCACGTGTGATTAGATCTCACGACATATGTTGGACATATGGCCAAGTTGATTAAGTCTTAATCCAAGAGGGAGTTTGAAAGAAAATATGGCTTAAGAATTAATTTGGAAAAATTTATATAATTAGGCAAATATACAATCAGAATTGGGCCAGTTCAGAATCTGGGCCTGCTCATAATTTAGGATTTTAATCTAATTTCTAATAATTAGATTTTAATCAGAATTTTGGGCTTATTCTGATTTTATTTAGTTTTGGGCTTTAATTCTGAAATTAGGGTTTCTTAACCTAATTTCGGATTTAACCTAAAATTGCCTATATATATATTCAGAATTTCATTTTTCTCTCTCTTGGCTCTCCAATTTTCTGACCTAATTCGGCTGCCGAATTTTCTCTCTTTCACACAAAACCGAGACTGAGATCAGGAGAGTTTTTGAGTAGAGTTTCTGAGCAGGTTCTTGAGAGGAATAATCGTGACACCGACTAGAACGGTGTTGGCGGTTTCGATCAGACGAAATCAAGGTGGACACGAGTAGAGGGAATGCAAGAATAATCCTTGGAGAAGGTTCACGAAATCTGGATAAGTAGGCTTCACGTACTAACTTGTACGAGTTAAAATTCTGAATAACTCTTCCTTTTTCGTGGTTTTCGAGTATGATCCAGGGTAGAATTAGGTTATACATACGAAATAATTCCGCTGCAAACCTCTAAATTCGTGTGTATAATCCTACACGAACCGTGTCCGTATCCGTTTATTATCCGAACCGTATCCGGATCCGGATAATTCCGTATCCGAAAAAAAATATGAATATGGATCTGGTATGACCACTATCCCGAACCGTTGACACCCCTAAAATTACACTCAAAAGTTATGAATCGTAATATAAAATATTAGTTGTCGGTAATGATTTAATAATATTAATTGGGAGGTTTGAGCTATATTGGTCATCTCGTTCAAGGACTAGAGCCCAAAATAATTGAAGACCTTATAGTATACTATGTAGGACAGTGATTATACCATGTAGGACAGTGGGTATTGGATTTGTATTCAATTGAATCTAAATTATCACCGGCGTTTGGTTCAGCCGGATGGTATATAGATTGTCTCACTCAAGACCCGGACTCAATATCCGGGAAGGGAAAAGGGGTAAATTTAGGTAGTATAGTAATAATAATTAGATAATTGGGTGAGTTGCCTACGGGCTATATTGTATAAAAAAAATTGAATCCGAATTTGCATGGGAAAACAATTTCCTTTTATTCTTCCGGGTCTTTCCAATTTAAATAACAATCAATTAATATATAATTAGAATAATTTGTGTAAATAAATTTGAATTCATATTAATTATGTGTTAATTATTTTTTTTAATTGTCATGCTAATTAATATAAATTTGAATTCATAAATAAATAATATAAGTTTTATTATGTTAATTAAGTGTATTCATTCAAATACGAAGAATTCGGTAGGAAAATTTTGGGGCAAAGTAACATTACTGTTTCTTTATTAACCTGATTTTATAAAATTGAAAATTTTATTACTCCCCAAGATTTACCCGTCGAATCCTCTATATTTGAATCAACACGTTTAGTTAACATAATAATTAAAAAAGCATATTATTATTAATTTGTGATATTGATTTAAATTTTATGAATTCAAATAAATAATAATTATGTATTAAAATAATTATTTATTAGATGACTTGTGTTTATTACTATGTTAATTGAATGCATTAACTAGAAATTAATGATATGTTATATAATTATTAATTAATTTAATACATAATTATCATTTATTTGGATTCATAAATTTAAATAAATATTAATTAATTATTAAAATTATATTAATTATTATGTTAATTAATTGTATTAATTCAAATATGAAGAATTTGGCGGAAAAATTTTGAAGAAATTTTGGGACAAACTAAAATTACTCTTCTTTTATTGACGGGACTTTAAAAAAATAAATTAGAATTTTTATTGCGCCCCAAAATTTCCCAGACAAATTCTCTATATTCCAATTAACACAATTAATTAAAATAATAATTAAAAACATATCATTAATAATTAGTTAATATTGATTTAATTCATTGAATTCCAATGTTAATTATGTATAAAATTTATTGTTAATTATATAACATCTGTTAATTATTATGTTAATTATATGGATTAATTAAAATATAAAAGATATAAAAATAGAATTTGGGACAAATATTTTTTTTAGTTCGATTCACCACCGGGATTATATCGGTCACTTTTTCAATCAAATTTTCAGATTTTAATTTAACTAATCAAATCAGATGGTACCGAATTTTTAAAATTAAATTTCGATTAGTTTTGAAATATTTTCGAGTTATTTTTCGAATTTTATTTTCAATGCAAAATTACGTGCAGAAACGCTCCTTAACATGAATCCTGTCCATTTTTTCATACATTACATTTTTTTTTATTAATCGGCCCCCAATTTTGAACTCATCGTTTCTCGTAACGGGAACGGGTGCATTTTTTGAAGAAAAAAAACAAAAGCAGGACAAAACAGGCATGCTCATGCACGTGACTTGACCTCTCTTTTCAATGCTGCTCTCTCTCTCTCTCCTTTCTCGCACACCTACTGAGTTCATTGCCCATACTCTTTCTTCTAGCTAGCTCACAGTCACAGTGCATTTATTAGGAGACAGGCGAGAGAGAGGGAGAAAGAGAGAGAGAGATGGGGTCCCCTAAATTCGGCCATGTTGTGTGTTTCTTCAACTTGGGCAATTTTTTGCATGAACAGCTGTAAACCATATCCTTCTCCTTCATTTATTCCATCGTTTTTGCCTATACTTCTGCGAAATTTTTGGGTTATTTTCTCTCCTCGAATTTGCTCTCAGCTTTTAAGGTTTGCATCTTGTTAGAGAGAAAGAGATAATTTTGGAAACAAAAATGGCCTCATTTTGATTTCATCTTCCTTTTTCTTTTCAAGCTCAAGTTTGGCAATTTTTGGTCGCTCTCGATAATTAATTGAAGTACATTTTTGTTTTTCCTTTTCTTTAGTTCATGCATTTGCTTCATGAACTGAAAATTCAACTACAAATCTCTCTTATTTACTGAAAAATGGCTTATTTAATTGGCATTTTTGTTCTAATTATCTCTCTTTTCAGTCTCTCATTGTCTTCATTCACACCTATAGATAATTATTTCATTTCATGCGGTTCTACCCAAAACATCTCAGAGCAAGGCCAGTTATTCACTCCTGACTCACAAAACCTACCAAATTTCTCTCTTAAAACCTCCAAAGATTCATCTTTTACATTTTCCTCACCCAATTCAAGCTCAAATGTCCCTCCAATATACCAATCTCTTCGACTCTTCACTCAAATTTCCTATTACAACTTCAAAATCCACCAAACAGGTCGTCATTGGATCCGTTTATATTTCTACCCGATACCCAATTCAACTCACGATCTTCTCTCTGCCCCTTTAACCATACTAACCAACGATTTTGTCTTAATTCACAATTACACATTCAAAAATTCAAACCGAACTTACTTATTCAAAGAATTCTCACTCAACATAACCTCCGATTCTCTCTCTCTAATCTTTGTGCCAACAAATGGATCAATTTCTTTCGTCAATGCAATTGAAGTTGTATCTGTGCCTGATTTTTTAATTGATGATGAGGCCATATCTATACCCAATGCTCCTTTTAACGGGTTATCGCGTTTCGGGCTTGAAACTATATATCGATTGAATATGGGTGGACCCATATTGACTCCTTTAAATGATTCTCTTGGTCGGCATTGGGATATCGACTCAAATTATCTTCATGTTAATAGCTCTGCAATAAAGGTATGATGAATTAAATTAATCAAACAAAAAAATCATTTAGCATTTAAGAGTAACTAATATTTGCTTTTAAAATGGAAATTGTGTATTTATGTATATACATTTATGTTAATAACAAATATTTCCTTATTATCTAACATTAGACCAATTTTGTTATTTATAGGTATCGATAGATCCAATTAATATTAGGTATCAAAAAGGCATGACGAATGAGATTGCGCCAGCATGGATTTATTCAACCGGCCAAACAATGGGGAATCCCAATGTAACAAGTCTAAATTTCAACATAACTTGGGTTTTTCCAGTAAACCCTAATTTCCAATATTTAATTCGCATGCATTTTTGCGATATAGTAAGCAAGGCACTCAACATGTTGATCTTCAATGTGTATATAAATTACGATATTGCCATTGATAGTTTGGATCTCTCTTCTTTGAAAGGGGGTTTAGGGGTGCCTTATTACAAAGATTTCGTTTCGAATTCTTCGAACGGGTTAAATGGGTCGAGTTTATTAACAGTTAGTATTGGACCCAATTCAATGGCCGATTTTAGTAATGCGATTTTAAATGGATTGGAAATAATGAGGATTAATAATGGGTTTAATTCCCTAGATGGAGATTTATCCATACATGATATTTTACCCGATTTAGTATTGAATCGAAGGGGGAAAAAACACAGAATTATTTTTGCCATAGTTTTGGGGTCGATTCTTTTTGCCCTAATTTTGGTGATTTTAAGATTTTATTGCGTAACGACTCGTCACAAAAGGTTGAGAAATCATAGGCGTTTCGTCGGTACCAGTGCTGGTACAGCTGATTCTAAACTCTCGATATTATCAAACAGAACCGGTACCTGTACGGCTAGCTTTATCTCTCTAGCCTCAACAAATCTTGGCCGAACTTTCACATTTCAAGAGATTTTAATCGCCACTAAAAAATTCAATGAAAGCCTAATTTTAGGTGTGGGTGGTTTCGGTACGGTTTTCAAAGGAACCCTAGAGGACGGTATGCCAGTTGCGATTAAAAGAGGAAACCCTAGATCCGAGCAAGGTTTATCCGAATTTCAAACCGAAATTATAATGCTTTCAAAACTCAGACACAAACACTTAGTTTCATTAATTGGATATTGTGACGAAAAATCTGAAATGATACTAGTGTATGAATACATGGCTAAAGGTCCATTAAGAAGCCATTTATATGGATCTAATTTAATTAAACCCTTAACTTGGAAACAAAGATTAGAGATATGTATCGGAGCCGCTAGAGGTTTGCATTATTTACATACCGGTGCCACTAGTTGCATTATTCATCGAGATGTCAAAACCACTAATATTTTATTAGACGAGACTTTAATTGCAAAAGTTGCGGATTTTGGGTTAAGCAAAAATGGACCCGCTTTGGATGAAACCCACGTGAGTACAGCTGTTAAAGGAAGTTTCGGATATTTAGACCCTGAATATTTCCGAAGACAAAAATTAACTGAAAAATCGGATATATATTCTTTTGGAGTCGTATTATTAGAAATTGTTTGCGCCCGACCCGCTTTGAACCCGTTACTAAACAGAGAGGAAGTTAATATAGTTGAGTGGGCGCTTAGCTGGCAAAAGAAGGGTTTGTTAGGTCAAATAATAGACCCGTTTTTGGGAGGGAAGATTAGTCAGGCTTCTTTGAAAAAATATGGTGAAATTTGTGAGAAATGTTTGAGTGATAACGGGTCGGATCGGCCTGGCATGGGAGACGTGTTGTGGAATTTAGAGTATTGTTTACAACTCGAAGATACTTGTTCGAATGTGGGTTTGGAGGAGAATAGTATGGTTAGGGTAAATATCGAAGGGCATTTTGGGAATAATAATGACGACCATAGTGTCAACGGTGCTGGTTCAAGTTCGATTTTTTCGCAGATTGTGAATCCTAAGGGGAGATGAGCAAGTTTGGGGCCGTTATTGATGCGGGATATTTTGTTATTGTTATCTTTTTGTTAATTTATTTTGTTTTAGCGTTTTTGTATTCGTGTTAAGTGCTATAGAATTATATGGATATTGAATTACAAAAATAAATATAATTGATGCAAATAAGATATAAATAAGATTTGATTGCTTTCAGACCGTATCCGCTCCGTTTACGTCCCTATTTAATAAAGAAGACGGTCAAATTTGATAGGGGAATTCTTCAAAAATCCCCAAACTTTTTTGGGATTCCTCAAAAACCCCCTAACTTTTTGATTATTTGAAAAAACTCCTATAAATTGAATTTAATTCTTAAAAAAACTCCTACAAAGGTTAATTTTAACATTCTATCAAATTTTTATTTTTTTAGACCAAAATACCCTTCTTGATTTTCTTTTATAAATTATTTTATTCAATATAAATTAATAAATGCATAAATAAATTAAATTTTTAATATATATATAAAGTATTATTTTAATACTTAAATAAATCAATAAATATATAAATTAATTCAATATAAATTAATATATATATATATATATATATATATATTATTTCACTTTACATTTTTAATTTTTACATGAAATAGTTTTATATAAAAATCATCTAATAAATTATAGAATAGTATAATAAATATATCATATAATATTATGAAATATTATATTGTAAAATATTATTTATATATTAGTTTATAGAATAAATTCAATTATAAAATAAATTGTGAGGGTATTTTGGTCCAAAAAAGTATAATTTGGATGGAAAATGAAAAATAACACTAGTAGGAGTTTTTGAAAAATTAAACTCAATTTGTAGGAGGTATTTCAAATAATCTAAAAGTTTGGAGGTTTTTGAGAAATCCCAAAAAAATTAGTGTGTTTTTGAAGAATTCTCCAATTTGATACCAGTTATAATTTAATTTATTATTAAAGATATTATTTTTTCTTGGTGGGAACTGGGAAGAGAAGGCATTTTGCAGCTGAGAAATTAATAAATGACTTAATGACTTGTCAGAATATACTAAAGGGATGTGGTATTGTTGGATAATCACGCCATGGACTTGGTCAATGTGGGTGGATACTGCATTTTTTAATTAGCATGGATCTTCCTGGCATTCAAATATATTTATTTGCGTTGCTGTTTTATTGGGTTTTAGATTGATGTCTGTATATTATAGAGTAATGATAGGGACTACGAATTTGGTCATAAGAATTGATCACGAATGTCACGTGGCAGACAGCTATTGAGTGCATTAAAAATTGTGCAAACATTCATCCAATAACTGCCTGTCACGTGGCATTCGTGGTTATTTCTTGGGATCAAATTCATGGTCCCTATCATTACTGATTATCATACCGTGTCTATTATATGCAGGGGGGGGGGTCTTAGTAGTGGCCCTTTCAAGATTTTCGTCGAAGAATATATATATATATATATTGAAACAGTGTATTTGATCAATATAACCGTGTAAAAATTATTGTTTGCCCCCCCCTCCTAAATAATCGTGTTGTGTAATTTCCGGATCAGTC
This sequence comes from Luzula sylvatica, assembly GCA_946800325.1. Taxonomy (NCBI): domain Eukaryota; kingdom Viridiplantae; phylum Streptophyta; class Magnoliopsida; order Poales; family Juncaceae; genus Luzula; species Luzula sylvatica. The sequence goes on along the minus strand of OX326959.1, from coordinate 47,146,205 downwards.
TTTCATTTTTCCTCCCCCAGAAAATCCTGTCAAGATCCGCCGTTGATTATGTACATAAATAATGATACATCGTTGTTAGGGGGGAGCACATAATATAATACATAGGCATCATAGAGTAGTATTAATTCATGATAAAAACATTATATATTATATTTAATGATAAAAACATCGTATATGCATAATTAAAAACATTACATATTATATTTATGATTAAAACATCGTATATGCATAATTAAAATAGCGCATAGACATAAAAGAAATAAATAGTATATAATTGTATAAAAAGGCCATAGCTCATAGATTATGTGGTTGAGTAAATATCACAATGTGCATGTCATAATAAATTATAATTTACGATTTCAATTTTTATTGACATCAAATAATGAACGAGAACACTAATCTCTCATATTTAATAAAATAATAAAATAGAAAAAATCGTACTAAAAAGATATACAGATATAAAACTATAATAATCAAGTTGTAAAGGCATGATTATTGCTATGGTATAATAAATATGCAAAAGTTTAAGGGATTCCCTTTGTAATAATTGAATGGAAATTACACTATGCTACCCTCACGGCCTCACGCCAAACAAACTTCAATATTGTTGATGTAAATTTCAAAGATAATTGATTGGAATAAGTAAAAGCTCATTTTAATTTATAATTAATAGTTAATTAATAAAGATTAATTTATTCATAATTCACTATTTTATGTTAATATAGTTAATTGAATTTCAATTAATCACCTTTGATTACTACCAAGGATGTTGGAACTTGGGGGTGAGTTCGGAGTACTCTATCAAACCTGATAATTGAATTAGATAATTTCAAATCTAAGAATGGAGGCCTCACCGACCCAGTCTATAGTGTGAGCCAAGTACCAACTTTGTTCTGCTGAGCTGGCATGCATTAAGATGGGTTCCACGGTCCACCTCTAATCACAATTCACACGGTGACAGCTCGGCTCTAAATTCTTACTAGTCAAAATTGGCTTTCGGCTAATTCTTGCTAATAAATATGCTTCTCTCTTTTTGTTTCATTTGAACTGGTGACCTCCATTCTTTTAGATTTCATGTTATTTTTCCTAATTTTCTTGTTACGTTAGTTAGTAATGATAATGCTTTAAGAAAGTGAGTGAAAGTTCAAAAGTAAGTAAGATATAACTTGATGATCATATTACAACACAAATCAAATATTTATACAATTATATATTATAATTTATAACACATTAAAAGATATACATTTTCTTAAAAATAGAACTAAAATATCAATATGCGTGGCTAACTATAAAGACGTCATGTTCCTACTCTATTTAGTTAGAAATAGGGCAAATATCCTCAAAAATCAAATTGTAAAAACATAAACTTTATATATAAAATAATAGAAGTAGGACATAAGAATCTATTTTATTTTTCTAAAAAAAAAAACTATAAAGACGTCATGTTCCTTACTTTAGAATATCCATAGAACAAAAAACTTTTTCTTATAAAATCTCTTATAATGTATTTATATTTAGGAATGCCAATTAGACCAGACACAATGGCCGGGGGGAGGTCCGACCCTCCTTATGAAATCGAAAGTCATGGATGTATGACTCTTGAAGAAAATGATTTGATATGAAAATTAAGATTATTTACTGGACAAGTGATTATTATTCACAAAAAAATTATTAGTCTAGTGGTTGAACACATGTTTGTGATATGAAAGGTCAAGGTATTGAATTTGAGTAAATTACAATCTCGGCCTCCCTAATAATCTATCCTGGCTCCGTCCTTGGCCGGTCGTATCCAATATCATTGACATGTGACAAACTCGGTCCTAGAATTTTGGTGATTTTAGGATGGGATTTGGATTGGGAAGAAAAATGTAAAATTTGAGAATAATTAGGCTAATTTACAAATGTGAATTCCTGCTCAAATAGTTTTACTGCAATCTGAATCACTGAAAGTTCGATGCAATCTTAAATCGCTGAAAAATCACTAAAAATCGAGAAAAAATCACGAAAAAATCGTTGAAAATCTGTGAAATCAATGAAAAACAGCTAAAATTCCGCTAGACAATCGAGTTCTTCTGAGCCCGTTTTCGAATGACCTTTTTCGTGTTATGTTCAATTAATTTTTGGGCTTAAATAATTAAATTCATGTGCTATATAAAAGAATTTTTTTATTGTTTAGGAGGAAATAATATTAGGTGATAGTTGTGAGTCTTACAAAAATTGTCAATTTGTGAAATAGATATTTTACTTATGATAATAATATGAAAATAATAACATGCAAGCTACTGAACTATAAAGAAAAACAAAAGAATACTTGGACAAGTAAAAGAAAATAAATAGTAGGTCTCACGCGTATATCATGTATATCATGTATATCACTGTTAATATGTACCCAATTATTTCGGTTTGTATTTAATTTGGATCAAACTCATCCCGAACAGGATACCTCCGTTTTTGCGTACAAAGGCGTGAATGGAGCGTACAAACACACCGGGAATGTATTTCAGACCCTAACTTTTTTTTTTTTTTTTTTTGATGAAAGTTCAGACCCTAACTGAACTGCAAGTCTTTTAAGTCAACCCTTATATTTTCTATCTAACCCTACAAAATTATGTTAATTTTTTTAAAGGATAATTTCGGATATGTCCTTTAGAAAATTTATAATATCAAATTCGTCGCTCTAAATTTGTTAATATCAAATTAAAAAATTTATCTTTTCAAAATGAAAAACTTATCAAAATCTCACCCACTAAAAACTAAATTATCATCCAACTAACAACAATTTAGAATCATTAAGTCAAATTAAATCACTAATTATAAACATCTATGACCAAAATACCTTTTTTCACTCTAAAAAACATCTCCCTAAACTCATCTCTCTTATGTTTCAACTCTTCATAAATCCTTCATCATTTATCACTTATTGGCCAACAATCGTGCTCTCGAGCTGCGTCGTCACATATTGCCTAGGAGATCTTAAGTCGCTTCTCACTGGTCAGATCTCTCATGTGCATGGTCGAGCTAGTAAACCCTCTTTGTCCTCTTTAATTTTGATCATTACCGATACCATTAATTGACCAGCACATGATTAATTTATTATTTGCACATTATGAATTAAGGTCTAAAAATTAGGTTTCAAAGTTTTCAATTATTTTTTTATATTTTAAGGTGTGCTCTAATGAGAAGTGACATGAGGAAGGAAAAAGAACGACGGGGAGGATGAAATTTTCATCTTTGTTCCGGTGTTTTAAATTGATGAGAAGGAAATATAATGAAGGTGAATTATTAACCTTTATTTTTCGCATAACTTAATATGTTATTTCACTCAAATTCGAAGTGTAAAATAAATAAGTGATATATTATTTTATCTATTTTTTTCAATTAGTAACGATATCCAAGATAAATTTGTCATTTTATTTCATTTAATTAAGTAATTTAGAATTTGGGAGCACGCCTAGGATTTTAGGGAATGAAAGTAGATATAATATCTAAAATCTATATAAGTGAATTGATGGAGCATTTTTACATATAATCCTCTTTCAATCTTTCAAAACCAACTCATTTTTTTGAATGTACTCCAAAATTAACTCATTTTTGTTAAAATATTCCAAAACTAATTTTTGTAGAGATATTACAAAACTAACGCAAACCGATTTTTGAAAATCCGGCGATTAATTAGGTTGATTAAACTATTTTTTTACGATTAAAAGGAAAATCAAAATTTTAAAATCCGGTAGTTTAATTAGGTTACTAAATTAATTGTACTGTTAAAAAGTACAAATTTTTAAATTATGACACATAATTTACAATATGAATGATTACATTTGTACAATAAGAAATTCATTAGAGTTGACATATTAAATAATAATCTAGTGTATTTTTAAGTTGTGTTACATTTATCACGTAAAATAATTTCAATATATTTGACATATTAAAATATCACGTTAATGAAAATTATCATACCATTTACGATTATATAGTAATTTAACATGTCAAATATAATAAATTAACAATTAACCTAATTAATCAACCGGATTTTGAAAATTCAGTTTTTAACCCGAAAAAATACTTTAATTAACCGACCGGATTTTATTTCCTTTTTAGAAGTAAAAATTAGTTTAACTAATCTAATTAATCTATGGAATCTCACAAGTCCAGTTTGGGTTAGTTTGAGAATATTTTTGAAAATTGGATTCATTTTGGAATATTTTTTAAAAAATGGATTAATTTTGAAATATTTTGAAAAAATTGGTTAAATTTAGAATTTAAAATTAAAAGATAATTATATGTAAAAATCCTTCGAAATTGATTTATAAAATTTAGTGGGTAATATATGAAAATTAGGGGGGTAATATATGCAAATTAACCAGAGGCGGCAGAGGAGGCGATAGGCAAAATACCCCTCGTCGTTATTTTGGGTATTTTTCGTTCATTCTCTATAGTAGAGACTTCCTTTTCTGAGACCCCTCTTATCATTTTTCTTACACGACCGATTCTCTCTTGCCTATCTGTCTCTTCTCTCGATCTCTCTCGATCTCTCTCGTTCTCTCATTCCCTCTCGTTTCGTCCGCCTCCTTCGCTGTTTCACGCCTTCCTACAAGGAGCTCGATCAGTTTTTGAGACAGGTTTGAGATTTATCTCTTTTTTCCGTTTAATTTCAGGATTTTTCGTGAATTATTTCGTCCGTAAGAGTTAATTCGTAATGGGTTGGTATAGTTGACTGGAAAGTCCAGATCTTTGTTCTCATTATTGTTTGGTAATTGGAATTTGATCTATTTTTCAATTTTTCGAATTCGATCTATTTTTCCATTTTTGGGGCTAATTTTGTCGCTGGATCTGAAATAAAGTAAAAGTTGGGAAAGAAAAAAAGGTAACGCGTGCGATTTTTGTTCTAATTTTGCCTCTTACTCATTTATTATTTTTAAAATAAGTTTAATTAATTAATTTTCTTATCACAAGTGTAACTTTGAGCTCTTAATTGCTACAATTGGATCCTCACAACTTACTTAAATCACGATGAACAAATGATTCTTTTATTCTAATACACAGGAGTAAAGGAAGCCAAATTATTCTAAATCATGGGATGCTTTCAATCAAAAGAACAGTATAATGGTACTCTCATTTTTTAACTCATCTTCTTTCATTATGTTAATAATATTCCAATTGCATACCTCCTCTCCAGTTGTAAGTAACTGCAGATCTCCATTTCTAATTAACCTTTTTTTTGTGAAATAGATGACGCTAGAGGGAAAAGACCTTACGATCAGGTCCCAGCTCATGCACCCGGTAATTCCTTTATTCTTATTTACCCTAAAAAGTACACTTTTTCATTCATACCCTTCTAAATTTTCAACAATTACGCTACAGCGGGATACCATGGACACAGCCGTACACCAAACGCGCCAGGTGGCGCACCGGCAAGAGTTCAGCCAATCGCGGTCCCGGCTCTCCCTTTTGAGGAAGTAAGAGACGTGACGAGAAATTTCAGCAACGATTCTTTGATTGGCGAAGGATCTTATGCTAGGGTTTATTACGGAGTTTTGAAGAGCGGCAGAAAAGCCGCGATCAAGAAATTAGATGCGAGTAAACAGCCCGATCAAGAATTTCTTGGACAGGTTGATTTCATATTTTTATTTTATTACATTATTTAAACACACTTTTTTTTTGTTTGTTGAAATTTTTGAATTTGAAAATAGGTCTCGATGGTATCGAGATTGAGGCACGAAAATGTCGTCGAATTATTAGGATATTGTGTGGAAGGGAACCAAAGAGTTCTCGCATACGAATTCGCAACCATGGGCTCGCTTCATGACATGCTTCATGGTATCCATCAATATTTTAAAACCCATATTTTTTTTAATAAAATTAAAAGTACAATTCTTATATAATAGGGAGAAAGGGAGTGAAGGGAGCCCAACCGGGCCCGCTCCTCTCGTGGACCCAACGAGTCAAGATCGCGGTGGGGGCCGCGAAAGGACTCGAGTACCTCCATGAGAAGGCTCAACCGCACGTTATTCATCGTGACATAAAGTCGAGTAATATTCTACTTTTCGAGGACGACATTGCAAAAATCGCCGACTTCGATTTGTCCAATCAAGCCCCTGACATGGCTGCGAGGCTTCATTCTACTCGTGTGCTCGGTACCTTTGGCTATCACGCCCCCGAGTATGTACAACTTTTATTTTTAAGGAGATTTACGTATTCACCCTTCTACAAATCTTAAATATTGTATTTATCCTTCTTAAACTAAATATATCATTATTTAGTCTTTTAAAAAATTAAAATATCATGTTTACCTGTAAGTTTTGATATTTTATTTGAATGGGTAAATAAGTACGATATTTTTTTCTGGATGGGTAAATATGGTATTTTGGGTTTATAGCAGGGTAAATATGTAAATGTTCCTTTATTTTATAATCCTAAAATTTAGAATTGTTACATTATTTTGTGGTTTTGGTGGTGTTGGTATTAGGTACGCGATGACAGGTCAGCTCAGTCCAAAGAGTGACGTGTACAGCTTTGGAGTCGTCCTGTTGGAGCTCTTAACGGGTCGTAAACCCGTGGACCACACTTTGCCACGTGGCCAACAAAGTCTTGTCACTTGGGTACGCATTGCTGATATTATTTACTCATTCTTACTTACATTTGAACATTAGTTATTAATTTTTTTAATGTTATGAATTTGTTATTATAATTAGGCTACACCTAGGCTAAGTGAAGATAAGGTGAGACAATGTGTGGATCAAAGGCTTGCAAGCGATTATCCGCCCAAATCCGTAGCTAAGGTATTTCTTCTAAAAAAAACCTTGTCAAATTAAATTTTTGCATTAATGCCCCTCGAAGGTTTGTTAATTTGTTTTTTATTATTTTGAATAGTTTGCGGCAGTAGCAGCTTTGTGTGTGCAATACGAAGCTGATTTTCGCCCAAATATGAGTATTGTGGTGAAGGCATTACAGCCATTGATAAACCCTAGAGGGGCGCCACGTGGCGAGGCTGCAGGGTTTTGAAAAAATATAAATAAGTAAACATTTTATAAATAACATAATGACTTGTTTATTATTGTAAGTTTGAGTAATATTAAGAGTTTATTTTTGTCGTTGATTATTGTTTGGCTTCTGCACCCCCGTTTTATTTATTTAATTTGTGGTTTGGGCCTTATGTGAAATATTTGTATTTGCTTTGGAAATGGATGAGAAAACAAATGGGGGGTACGGTGTTATTTTCATTTGTACAGGGATCTGACTGCAATTTGGAGTTATTGTATGCCTTTTGTTTTCTATTTCTCGTGTGTCAAATTGTCTTGATGAATTGGTATGAAAATGAAGGCATTAATTATTTGAAGAATTTGTAGCATATTGTGGTTTCATTTGTTGTACGCATGGCCTCGCATGCACCTTTCAACCTCACATCCTCTATTTTAAATAACATGATAATTAATTAATATTCATTTAAAATAATAATTATTAATTATGTGTTATTTGTTAATTATCATTAAGTGTGTTAATGGTGATGAAATCTGGAGATAGAGTATAATTTCCCTAAGAAGTTTGATGGCGTTGATATGATTTAACACCTTAAAAATTAATACATCAATTCATGATTTGACATTCTAATTGGATGTTCGATAATAAATTAAAATAATTAAATCATAAATTAAAATATTAAGTCATATATGTACGTGTTAATTCTTAAAGTGTTGATCCATATTCGCGTCATCAAGTTTCTTGGAGAAGAATTTTAGAGAAATATATGACTACTCTTTTATGAATTATTTTTCTCAAGTAATTTGCATGAAGTCGGTCGGTACATCGTACTGCCATGCTTTAATTATTTAAGTCACCAAAGTTGTGTTGAGCTGTTTCATGTAGATACAAATTGTTCTGTATACATTTTTAAATCATTACTGGAATCTATAAATAAATATAAATTATAAATAAATGACACTAAATTTTACTCTTTTTTTTTACTCAATTGAGATATGAGAAGAAACTGAATGCATACTCGTTACACATGTTACCTTGATTTTCTCATTATATTAAAATGTTACTGATGCTATATATATGTAGTGGATATCTCACTAACCCTTATAAGTTATAACCCCAGTTCTATCGCGGAGAGGTTTCGTCGAGCGGATGAGGAAAAGTGAGGAGAGAGAAAGAGTTACGTCTCTTATACATGGACTTGGTCCATCATAGACCAGGTAAAGAAATAAGGGCGGTATACAAACACCGAGTGTATTAAAAAAGGACGAGCACAAGGTGACGTGACAGATGCTCATGAGGCCACGTGGCAGATTTTTGTGAAAGCCTTAAAATTGTAACTATTGTATAATTGTATAATTGTATAATTGGTATCAATGACATATAAATTGTTGTGCCCTCACATGCATGCAATTTTAAGTTATTGCGTGAGTTCTGTTTTCGAATTCTGTTTCCTTTTTTTATGAATTTTAAGTTATTGTGTGAGTTCTGTTTTCGAGTTATGTTTCCTGCTTCTAATTTTATGTTAAATTGTCTGACGAACGGTTACATTATTTCGAACATCATCATTCATAGAAGTCATATACTCACGTTTCGAAACTTTCGAGAGGTCTTTGACAATCATCGATACGTAGTCTATAGTTGTGATAACAAGGCCTCCGAGTCGCAAAATTTTTTCCAGACATAATCGCAACTTACCTGTACACAAATAACTATATTTAGTCACTGAAAGCACCATGAAAAATATTGCAATACACAATCAAGATTATGCTCAAAATATAGACTATAAACGAAACCAATAATTACGTCCAAAAGGCATTTTACCTTTCGAGATTGCGTTCAATCATTCAATGTTTTGATCAATTGCTCAAAAGATGTGTTTGTGCTAGGTTTGAGAGAGCTGCGTGGCGTTGCAGACCTAGCAGTGGCGATGGCACAAACGGCATGAAGTTGCTAAATCATACTAGTTATGCTTCAATCATTTCTACGGCATGAAGTCGTGTTGAGTTGTTTAGTGTATATATAATTAATTGCCTTTGATATATTTTTCAGAATCATAATGCATGCCATGCCCCGAAATTATACCATTTTGCTGTTCTTTATTGCTCAATTGAGATATTCGAAGAAACCAAATGAACGTCCTTTTAGATTTATACTCGGCATGGGTGGCCCTAGGCATTGGCGTAGGAGATGCTACGGTTGCCTAAAGCCCACCAAAATTATAAACATCGTGATTTGTATGTTTTTACTTCTCAACTCGTGTCAAATATTTTTCATCTCCTCTCAAAAGTAAAAGGTTTGTCTTCGAGGAATTAGATATTCCGTAGTGAGATGTTTTATGTCATAAGAACCTCCCGTGGGAAAATAAAGCATCGTTGTTGGAGTATTCGAAAAGAATGAACATTCGACATGATATTCTATGAACAGAAAGATAGTCGTTATGTAGTGCTTAATATAGGAGATTAACTAGTTCATTCCAACCGAACAAGCACAGAATTAAATGGATTTTGTTGTAAATTTGCGCAATTACCCGTTACATCGGGCGAGAAAGAATTCAACATTACAGTGAATATTCCAAGTCATGAAGTCTAGATTAACAACAATCCTCATTATTATTTATTATCATTTTGGATGTACCTTGTCTTAATAGTTAAATATATCATGTAGAAATTTTCAAGTTCACGACAAAAGTTGAATTATTCGCTCACAACCATTGAATGCTTTGCTCAACAAAAAATCACACGAAACAATTCCTCATAATCTCCCAAATAAAAGCATAATTGAAATAAGCAAACATACATACATACATACATACATACATACAAATTTACATATTCAATACCTTCACAATCGCCCAAATCACCACCCATAAAAACAATCCTAAATAAAACTATACAAACCCATAAACAAACCATTTCCACACTATGCAATGAACTAAAGTAAAAAAATAAAATAAACCCTACTTGCTCAATCAGTTAACATATCCAAGAAAATAATATTTCCCAATGAAAAAAATACTTTTTATTTAAGAAAAAAATGCTTAGAAACTACAATACGACACTAATTTTTCAATGGTTTTTTTCTTGAACTCGTACTTGGTTTTGAATTTGAATCGGGATTGTCGCTCTTATCCGTATCAGAACTCTCCCTCTGCGAATCGAGCTCATTGCTCCCCGCTCTGTTATGCCTATGCCTCCGATCCTAAAAAGGCAAAACAAACAAGAATGATAAATATCCGAGTTTTTAAATGATAAATTTGATATTTGAAGAGCGGTACATACCGAGCGGGGTATGGGTTCGTCAGAATCGAGCATTCGTACCACTTGACCCATTTTGGGTCTTTTTTCCGAATCAGGATCAACGCATCTTAAAGCGGTCAAAAGAGCTCTTTTTAGTGCTCGAGTCGAGGGTTTTACTTCCATGTTTGGATCTACTACCTCTTCGGACCGTCTATTCGCAACCATCATTTTAAGCCAATCCACCAAATTCACCTAAAATAAACAAATAATTTATTAAATAAATAAATATAATTTATTATTAAAAAAAGTACCTCATTTTGGGAGCGAGAATAATCAACAGGATCTCGACCAGTGATAGCTTCTAGAAGAACGACTCCAAAACTATATATATCACTCTTTTCATTTAACATTCCTGTATTCGCATACTCAGGCGCCACATACCTACCATATTTTAAAAAAATAGATGAATAAAATATCAAATTTACACTCTCAAAACTTTTAAGAATATATAATGTTAAAATGAAGCTAACCCAAAAGTGCCCATGACACGAGTGGTGATGTGGCTTTTTCCCGCACCTAATAATTTGGCCAAACCAAAATCCGAAATTTTGGCATTAAATTCATCGTCAATTAAAATATTGCTCGATTTAATATCTCTATGCACCACTTTCGGCTCTATTGCCTCGTGCAAGTAAGCAAGCCTACAAAAACAAACAATTAAAAATTACAATGATGCCCTTCCAAATTTAAAAATTACACTTACGCCCTTGAGGTGCTGAGAAGGATTTTGATACGAGCCTCCCAAGTAAGATAACCGTGATGGCTCATCGCTCCATGAAGCCATTGTTCTAAATTTCCATTATTCACATATTCATATACCAACATTCTTTGCGTACCTTCCACACAATACCCTAAAAGCCGTACCAAATTCTTGTGTCTCACATGCCCTATCGCCTCCACCTCCACTCTAAACTCTTTTTCAGCCTGCCCCCTAGAAAACCAAACAAATTCAATTCAACCCCCAAATTAATCTTAATATCAAATGAGTGAGAGAGAGGAATTACAAATTATTGAGGAGTTTTTTAATGGCGACTTGGGTACCGTTAATCAATTGGCCACGGTACACAATTCCATAACCACCTTCGCCAAGAATATTATCTTTGGAAAATCTATTAGCGGCGAGTTCTAAGTCTCGAAGCGTGAACCAATGGCCCCATCCAAGGTACGAGAATTCGGGCAGACCTGTTAAAGGCGATGGGGCCGTTATTTGTTGGCACGATTGTGTCTCCAATGCTTGGTACGGTTCCTTCTCCCTGTTAAAATTATTCAAATAAATATATTAGTTGTTATATTAAAAGTATTTTTTTTAAGATTGGAGCGTACCGAAAAGATCCCGAGTGAGAATCATCACCACTCCTTGATTTGACTGTACCAGTCTCGATATCAAAATCGATCTCGTTATTAGGGTTTGAATCCTTGCGTACCAGTTCTCTGTCGCTCTTGACCTCTTTTATTACTTTTGAAACTTGGGGTATTTGGTTGATTAAATGGTTTAAAGAGGTGTGTCTTCTTAATCTTCTCTTGGCACGTAGATTAAAGTATATGATTAGGATTATAAACGAGGATATTATGAATATGGTTACTACTATCGCAATTAAAACCCATAATTTGAGACCAAATATGGATGTTGATCGAGATAAATGCTCGTTTAGAGAAGTCATTTTTCTTCACCGATCCCTACATAATTACAAATAACAAAATAAAAATAAAAATTATATAATGAATGCATAAAGTATAGACTCTAGTTTACTATTGTCTATTTATGTGCAATATTATTACTTTTTATTTCATGTATGTACAACTAACTATGTCTAATATATATAACAATTTATTATGGGCATGTTCCTGAAACAGGGTATTGATTGTAAGGAAATTTGGGTCATGAATAATTGTAATGTACCAGTGTAATCATTATTCTTAATAATGATGATAAGTACTTTTACAGGTCACAGACCATATGATTATTAATTTCGGTCAAATGAATCCAATAATCAGTCTTATAACTAACTAATTAATTCATTGACTGAATAAAGATTGCTTAAAAATAATAGAATCAAAATGGCTTAAAATTCTCCCAAATTTGCAACATCATGTGAAGTATGATCAGTTAATTATGGAAGCAAGAGAAAAAAAATCATATAGAAAGTTCGAGTTGGCAAAATTTCTTTTTGAATTGCATGGATTGATACAAAATTAAAGAACATTATAAATGGGAGAGAAAAATCGATCTTAAATCTTCTCATATGTAGATTTGTGTTGTGACTTGTGACTTGAGAATCATTATGCCACATAAAAAATGAATTTTTCTCTCATGAAATTGAACATCACAAACCAATTTTAATAACAAAATTACGATTTTTATTGAAAAAACATTACGAATTAATTGAAGAAAAGATCGAAACAAAAAATGTCTTAAAAATATAAAGCAAACGAATATATCTTCTTCTAAATTTCATGAAATCAACTAACATGAATTAACATAAGGAACTCGTTTGTGGCATTACCTAGAGAAGAACCGATAATTCTCTAAAATTTCATACAATTGACTCAAACAAACAAACGAAATTGCCCAGTATAAATATCCAAAATATAAGACCCAAAAACAAAAAAAAATCGTTAGAAGTGATTCTCACCCGAAATTTCCAGATCTCGGTTGGTGAAGGAGAGAAGTGCTTGATGCGAACTCCAAATGTGGGTTCTTTTGCTTGAAGGAAACCCTAATAGGCTAATTCAGACATGGTTTAGAGAGAGAAAGAGACTTTAACAAGCGGTAGGTAGTGAAGGAAGAGAGAGAAAGAGTGCTCATGTTGAGTTGTAATAAACCGGTTACTTGTAAGAGCAGTCAAACTAGAGCAAGCGAGACGAGGAAAACAGTGGGAAAAGGAAAAGATGGAGAAATATTCTTTGCTAATTCCCCCCTTAAAAAGGTAGAATAATATATGTGGATGATTTACGTATGTATCCTTCAAATAACACAAATATACATATTATTAATTTATCCTTTATAAAGAATTTGGTATACTATATTATTCTTTCAAAATTTACAAACTATGAAACATATGGAACGAATGGGACCCGTTCGACAACCATATAATAGAGTAGAAATAGAGGATTAAATAAGTTAATGCACTCTATTTATGTCGAACAAAAATGAATTATCATGGAATAAAATGAGAGTTTAACCGGTTTAATCTATTCCATATAAAACATATAATAAATCTATTCTGCCTAGTAGTTCTTTATTTTGGACCAATTTATCTCTTATTATTATTATTATTTAATTTTATTTTAATTGGATAAAAATTAAGTTATACGATAAGGGCATTTTGATCATTATCAACATTCATTCTTTTTAAACTTACATTCTTATTCCATTAGCTTTGACGAACAACATTGGAATAAAATTGTTTAATTGGCTATTTACTAATCCTCTATTTCTCTATTCTATCGCTTGCTTGACGGGCCCCATGATGCTTTAAGTTTTTTATAGGGCAAATGTGATATATTTTTTTATCATTTTAAAAAGGTAAATATGTAAATCAACAATATTTGAGTTTTACACGATTAAATTTATCACGAGAATAAACTGACAAAAAGACAATCTCAACATTCGAATCTAGGGGCAGAAACGGTCAAGTGACGGAATTTCGAGACTCGTCAATGACGGTCATGGAATCCTTAGCCGACAACAACGATCAAGCAAGTTTTAGAAACGACAACAATAATCATGAACCTTTTTCATTCGACAACAACACAAATTCCAAACTTCGACAAGGACGGTCATGACTCTAGTTCACGATGTCGCGGAATTAGACCATGAAACACATGCGCTCCCTACATACGACAACGACGGCCATGAAATTTCAAGATTTGACAACGAAAATTCATCTATTTTTCACTATTAGATACTCGAGAATTATTAAAATTGTGATAAATTGGTTTGATTACGAGTGTCTTCGCTTTAGTTTTATTGTTTTCGTATTTCATTTCGTGTTGTATCTCTTCGTATTGAATTGTTTATCCATACTAATTTAACCAGTAATAACCGGATAATCGTGATACTAATTATTATCTCATATTTTTTAACAATTATATCATTGAAACGTCTGTACGTATTAAAAAATGTTTGGGGACAAATAACAAAAAGGTAAAATGTCAATAAGTGTCATAAAATAAAGAACAAAAGAGAGAATTAGAGGAGACAATGTTTCTATTGAAAATGGTTGGAGGAATACAATATCCACTACCCCTTTATATAGTAGAGGATGAGTGCAGGTCAAGAAATCTCTTGCCATATAAAACGCTAGAATACAAAGAAATAATACAATATCAAATATACTAAATATCCTATAATTAATGCCTCCATCTTCACAAGATTTATTACTTGACATCCATATTATATTCATAACACTCCCCCTTGGATGTCAATATTTCATACGAATAAGTAGCTACCTCATTAAAAACCTGGTCAGGAAAAACTCAATGAGATAAAAACCATGACTAGGAAAAAAGAGTGTAGCGCGTATTATTTCTCTCCCTGATGGGTACACATATCTATAAAGTAACGGATTTCAATCATGTCTTAATTGCCTGAAAGTTTATTTGGCAAGAAATCTGCAGGATTATTACTTGAGCGAATTTGATAGATATCAATTTCGCTTCTCTTCTGGAGCTTGTGTGAGGAAAATAATTTTGGAGAATTATACTTGCCAGGAACGCGCCTCATTAAAAACCTTGCCAAGAAAACCCATTGGGATAAAACCATGGTCAAGGAAAAAAGAGTGCAGTGCGTACTAAATCTTCCCCTCATATAGGCAAATCTCCTTAAGACGACGAAGTCTTATCTTGTAAACCAAGTTCTAGAAAGATGCAATGACAACGACTTGGTGAAGAGATCATCCAGGTTATCATTCGAGTAAATTTGTTGGACGTTTATCTCACCATTATTTTGGACCCGTGAAGTGTTGCTTGTTGGGACCAACAAAAATTTCATTATCTACTCCGTGACGAAAATAATTATTCTTCATATCAATGGATTGATCACTATAAGAGAAATTAATGTGTGAGACTTGTCAATTTTAAAACGTTTCAAGATATTCTCTTCATAAATAGATTGTTGAACAAATACCATTTCTTATATACTCGATTTGCAGACAAAGAGAAAACATTTTCTTTTCTGGGTATTTATGCAGTTCTTGCAACTTCTTCAGGAGTTTCAATGATATTTCAAATCATCGATGTATACTGCAAATCCATAATTTAATCTCTTGACAAAGATACATTGATTTTAATCCTTCTGGGATTTTCATAACATTGTAAAGTGATCCATATTTTGTTATAACGTCCACGAGAAGTAAATAGAGTCCTCGAAGATTGCCAATCTAATCAAAAATCTGAGTGTGGTTTCATTTCTCATTGCACATTTTCTTATACATACATGTTTGTAATTCATATGTTGCATATAATAGTTGTTTGGACTACAGGTCCAAAATCTTCACGTTTTTCAAGTGAATTTAATTCTTCTTGAATGCTTCCTTTTGTTTTTATTCACGTTGAATGTGAATGGAGAATTGGTTACGGAATTTCTCTTTGGATATTTATATCGTAAAAATCTGCCTCATTAAAACCTTACTTGGTAAAACCCAATGGAAAAAATCCTAGTGGAGGAAAAAGAGTGCAACATTATTATGCTTCATACGCCTCATAAACTGCCTCGTTAAAAACCTTGTCAGGAAAATCCAGTGGGACAAAACCATGATCAAGGACAAAAAGAGTTCATTGTGTATAATTTCTCCCCCTCATGGATACAAATATTTTATGACTAAAAAGTTCAATATTTTGCACTAGCTATTTTGAAATCTTAGTTCCTACAAACCAACTAATTTCTGCAGGAAATATTTATTATATTTGTAATTCATGAAAAATAATATTTCACATTTAATATCTTTCACGTCAAAATTTCTTCTTTTCCTTGTCTTTTAGAACTCTTCAGGAGTTCAAATAATTATTAATTAAGCACTATTTATAAATACGCATCTGCGGATTTGATCATTCATACAAGTATATATATTATTTCTTATTACATCGATTATATCGTATGACTCAA
The DNA here is from genome assembly GCA_946800325.1 of Luzula sylvatica. Taxonomy (NCBI): domain Eukaryota; kingdom Viridiplantae; phylum Streptophyta; class Magnoliopsida; order Poales; family Juncaceae; genus Luzula; species Luzula sylvatica. Next base: position 47,129,822 of record OX326959.1, on the reverse strand, counting down.
ATTACTATTCATGCAAAGATCTTAGTAATTTAACATAATATATCTCTCGAGAGTTTAAATTGTATGCTTCGGGCATACTAAATCCTACGGGGATTTTCATGAATATTCTAGCAAAATGAGCCATGTGAATAATCTGATATAATGAATACAAGAAACAATGTTAGTTCTTCAGAGACCTTTAAACAAATTAAAAACATAAATACAATTTGTTTCACCATGTAAGGTGGTTTCGGACTTCAGGTCCATCAATTTCACTTTCTTATGTGATTTCTGTTATTGGCCAATAATTTTAAATGTCGATATTCCACAATTGATTTATTTTCAGATCCTCGTTTTATTAATTATAAATTGAAAGCGCACCCATGCCAACTTCCTAATAACTATAGTTTCATTTCGGTTCCATCTTCTTCTAGTAGAAACATTATTTTGAGATATTATTATCTTCAACAATTTCGATGTTGTCAGGTACCTGAACCTTTTTCAAAGGTTATATATTTATTTATGTCAAATCTACTAATTAGTCCTTTTTAAAAGGATGTATATATTATTAGAAGTATTATCAACTTCTTTATTGCCAACTTTTTATCATGCTCTTTTTTATTTCTTTGGAACCGATTGGTCGACCAAACTTCAGGCTTATATCAAATTTAAAATTATCCAAGGATATTATACTACAAATATGAGCATTTTAGATTGGAAACTTTTACTCTTTATTCATTCTTGTATTGATCAATGCATCAAATCACCGATTTGCAATTTTGTGCAAATAATTTATTTATGAACTCCTAGTTCATGTTTACATGTTCGAGGATCTGATGTGATGATGCAATTCATATAATTTCTTATTTTCTCAGTTTTCATTCTCTCGCCCTGATTTGGGCACGAGTTGTTGATATTTTAATTAATATCTAATGAAGTTCTTCGAGACTTGCATGATATCTTATATCTTTAAAAAATTTACTCATGTTTGATTATTTCATAAACCATCTTAGTTGTTTATGTAACTTCTCCTTCAGGGATTACATATTTGCAACATACATATTAAACTTTGTTGCTTTCTTGAATGTAAACTTCTAGTTTACAAATACATTTTTAAACTTTTGTGTTCGTGTATATCATTTGAACTTCTGGTTCGACCAAATAAATGTTCATGATATGCAGTTCTACAAAATAAATCAACTATATATATACCAAGCACTTGTTTTAACTCGTTCATGTGTTATCACACATCTACTACACATTAAAAAAATAATTGAGTGAATGATTTTTGCTTCGATCACTCACAAGTTATAAAAAATTGGGGAGTACTTATGATAAATAGTTGGTCTTAATCGAGTCATGATCGTGACATGCATATTCTATGTCTAAGCAACTAATTGAAATAATAGAATTGCTTTTTTGTTTTATAAATTGAACTTCTGGTTCATAATAACATAATTTCAATTTTACTAATATAATTGCAAGCCATAAAAATAAACTAATATGTTTCTATTAACATAATGACTCTTTCGGAGCAATATAGATAGTGTTTCTTCTGGAGCATTGAAATAACGACTCTTCTAGAGTCATCAATCATAAAATTGCGCTCTAGTAATTTCATATACACATATCTTTATTGATGAAATAAGTAATTCGACACAAAATACACTTTATCTTGATAGATAAGAAAATCATCCATTTTTCTTCTTGTTTTTCTCTTCAAGAGGTTTCATAAACAATATAGGATTTATCGTGTACTACTGGTACAACTATTTTCAAACCACTCTTGAAGATTATATTTTCAGACTCTTTGTAATCATATTTTCACGAGTCATTTTATTTATTATGTGATTTTGTTATCACGATCAATATTTGTGTAGGATATAATTTGGACTTCAGCCTTCGAGACAACATTCACTTCTGGGAATGGAATAAAATAAATCATCAATTTAATTTGTTTTTCAATAAAGAAGACATGATAATATTAATCCAAATACTTCTTAAACTATCTTATTTCTATTTGCTCTTGCATGAGCGCATTTCTAGAATATTTTTAATTATTTATTTTATTCCAATATTTATTCATATCAAGTCTTTACTATTGGATAAATATATTATATATTTTGTGCTCTTGCAACTTCATGTCCCTTTCAATAACATTATCAAATTTATTAGATGCTCATTAACTTTGAACATCGCAATTTTATATTGAAACTTCAGGTTTCAATAAAATGAAATTTCAAATTTTTTGTGCATTAATAAACTGGATTGCAACTACAGGTGCAAATATAAATGATAATAAATGTGCGAACAATATGAGTACAAAAAATAAATGTACATAAAATAAACATGCAATAATAGAAGTAAATATATTTGCAATTTCTGGTGCGTATTTTCAATGAACAACTACGGTTGCATTAATATACACGTCTGGTGTATACAACAAATTTCATAAAATTTAATATTATAAACTTAAAATATGTATTTTGGACTACGGGTCCAAAACATGAAACATAAACTTTAATTATTCATTGTTTTTCAGATAACGTATTATAACATAAATTATTATCGTTATAACATATACTCTTCTGGTGTATTATGTTTCCATCATTAATATTATTATGCTTATGATATCAATATCATGCTTCTGGCATTATACTAGTATGCTTCTTTCATTAGTATTATGCTTCTGGCATTAATACTGCTTCATATTAAAATGTTTATATGTTTTCAATGAGAAAAATGTTAAGACTATATATCTAATAAACACAAATTGGTGTATGCATCAATAAAAATAATCTAGCAACTTCAAGTGCATCAAAGAATATATTTTCAACTTCGGGTGTATCAAAAAAAAAAAATTCCCAATTTCATAAAGCATCAATAAATTTGCAACTTCAATTACATGAAGAAAAATAAACTTATAGTTTTCGCACATAAATAAACATGCAATTTCTGGTGCGTAATTTAAACTCGCAACTTCTTGTGCGCTAATCAATATGAACATGCAACTTCTTGTTGCAAATAAATAAAAATAATTAAACGAATAATCTAATATATGAATATACAACTTCCGGTGTACATTTTTTTTATTTCAGTATATAACTTCAGGTTATATAATAAAATTAAAATAACTTCAGGTTATACAATTGATTTCAGTAACTTCTGGTTATACAACTAATATAATATTTGAACAAAGAAAATTAAGTATTATTAAACAAACAATATTGTTAGCAAGGATCATGAAGTAGGGACAATATTGTATATTCGAACAATATATGACATGGTACAAACAAAAATAGATAGGGACAATATAGTTGGAACAAACAAAATTACGATATGTTGAAACTGTTACAGGAATAGTATATGCATTGGAATATGCTAATGAAATAGAGTAGTCCATTCAATAAATTTAATCACGAACAGTATATGACAAAGGCATGAAATAAATACAGATTATGGACATACATGTTATGGATAAACTATGAAATAGAATATATAGTAAAATCATAAAGTGGTGTATAACAGACAAGTTGTAATGTATCATCGAGTGAAACAAATACAAATCTACAAATTCGTAGAGAAATAAAACTATACCTTCGACTGAAATTTCGATATCGCCGTGCAGTTGAAACCAATTGGTTAGAGTCTCGTGCTGATAATGTGTTATAAAATAAAGAACAAAAAAAAGAATTGGAGGAGACAATGTTTCTATTGAATGGTTGGAGGAATACAATAGTCACTACCCCTTTATATAGTAGAGGGTGAGTGCAGGTCAAGAAATCTCTTACTATATAAAACGTTAGAATACAAGGAAATAATACAATATCAAATATACTAAATATCATATAATTAATGCCTTCATCTTCACAAAATTTATTGCTTGACATCTATATTATATTCATAACAATAAGGATAATCACATAGTATTTACTAGTGTTACTCGCGCACAATTGCGCAAGGCGTCATGGCCTTTTTTATATATTTTTTGGATATATTTAATTGAAAGTTTTTATTTGCAATATTGTTCATGTTGTTGACGGAACTAAATTTTTTTTTACATTTCTTCTATCTCGAAATAAATTCATGGTCCCATATGTTAGCGCATTTTCCACGTTAAACCTTATTGTACTTCAATCTTGATCTGTCATTTTTCTCATTTTCATAATTTTTGTAATAAAGTAATAAGTTATTTTTAAATTGTCGTCACTAATCTAACAATTCCACTTTTCAACAGAAATAACACTACCTCAACATCTTCATAAAAATTGTCATTAATCAATAATGTACTGTTATTGAATAGAGACAATTTTAGCATTCAGCCGTTGTACAAAAATTTAAAGTAATCAATGAGGTACTATTATATTTGTCTGTGGGAACATAAAAATAAAACCTCAAAATTATAATTATAATTAAATTATTATAGGTTATACATTCATCTCCTTGGTGACAAAGTTCTTGTCCACACCAAAAATACTCATTAATTGTTAATTGTTATGATAACGGTTTTGCCATTTTATTGTACATTTAATTAATACAATTATAACAATGCAAAACCACAATATATGTTTATAACATACATATATCTTTGTATAAATTATTATCAATAATCATAATTTGCAGTAACATTCATGAGGTTAATTAACATAAATATAACAATATATAACTATTATAATGAGAAGTGAGAGTTGGGCGATTTGTCAGCTTGAGAGGGAGACTACGTGTCCGCTTGTCATGAAGCCTTTAGAATTAGTATTAGTACTAGTGCTACGCCCGCGCAGTTGCGCGGGTTTGGTTATTTTTTTTATTTTCGATTTTTGTTGCGTTGTAATTTTATTTATTTTATAATGTGTATTTGTGCACATACACTGCGGAAGTTATTTTGAGTGACGGTGAAAAAGAAAATTTGCTCTAAATTGCGCAGGAGTTCATAAAACCGAGGAACTTACCAGATTAATTTGCAAACTAATTTCTAGATTCCGGAAATCTTCTTTTTTTTTTATTACTTGTTCATCGACTCTTGTCGCGTTCACACTTGGATTTTTGGCCTCACAACAAAGTTAGAAAACAAAAATAAGATTTGCAAAATACCCCTATTTTTAGCTAGAAACGCAGAAACAAAAATTGTGAATTTAACCAAGAATTAGCGACCAAGTCATAATACAAATTAAGAATCGGCATGACTTTTGATGCACGAAGCAAAATTTTCGGTACCATTCAGCATGTTGGGGTCTTTTTCGAATTGCGAGCCACGGGATTCTTTTTGCGGATCCATTTGGGTAATTATTCGATACCAGTTCTTTGTTGAGTTCTTCTGAACCAGACCCGGTAGGCAGTTGAGCTGGTCCTGAATCATTAAGGGGCATTTCATGATCTTCGCTCTCTCCTGAAGAATTAAGGTTGGAAACATTAGTATTCCTATTAAATTAGCAAAAAAAGAACAAATTCAGTGTATTAAAACAAATAAAACAAATAAAATTAGGGTTTCGTACGTACCAATGGTGCCAACATTATCAATTGATCGAGAATCGAAAACATCTCCAGGTCTTACGGCGATGGGGCTCGGTTTTCTCTGTCCCGGCCATGCAAATCGCCGACGAAATGGCGCTTTCGCTTTCTCGTGGGGTGAGGTTGCTGCCGCCAAAGCTTTGCGCTTCTTGTGAAATGAGAGTAGGGATCGGGGAGGATGGGGTCTGTGCTCGAGTCTCCATATCGGATGGCTGCGAGCAAAGAAATAAAAAATCAGACACAGCGAAGCATGAAGCTTGGAACGCTGTGAAGGCTTGAAAACCGATAAGATTAGTAGTCTTCTAAGATTACATGTTCAGATTGAAATTGAATGTTTAACTTACTCAAGAATCAATTTCGATGGAGCTTGAAATAATTATACCTATAAACAGTAGAGGTAATATTTAAATCTCAGTATCGATGATTAAAAGTTAAGAAAAACCTTATTTCAACATTGAAATATGCTGGCGGCGACCTGGTGGCGTTCCATGGCTTCATTAGAGCTTAACTCTCAACAGAAACACTGGAACCCGCCGTTTGCTGACGCACGAAACCCTAAAACCGACCATTGTTGTCTTCTCACAGTGTCGACGGCGTCCAGCTTCGCGTCCAACTTGGCTGCGCGAGAAGTCCGCAACAAAACGGTAGAACTGGTGACCTCGCGAGAACGCCGGACGTTGCACGCGTCTTGCGGAAAACCCTTGAAATCGCCTGCGAAAATTTGTTGTCGAGGCGAGAAAAGAAAATGGGGAGAGAGAAACTGCAGCAATCTTATACATCGTGAGATCTGAAAGACAAGGCCCATCATGGACCGTGTACAAAAATAATACAGGTGTACTAACACCCAGCCTATGCAAGAATGAAGGGTCAGGATGCAATTCAAATTTGAGAACTCAATCGAACGGCCCATAATCTTGAGGTGACGTGGCACCCGGAAATGCAAGCAAAAATGATTGCAATAGTATTCTGTCTAGATATATATACGAGCTTAACGAGTGTTTGCTACGACAAGGTACCGAAACAATAATTCATCTCAATATCTTTTTAAATCAATTATAATCTCGTGTTAATTATACAGGAGTTTGGTGTTAAGTATCAAGTGAAAAGGCGGGAAAGAGAGATGCGGTGATTAATTTATTTCCACCACCTACATTAAACCAATCTTGGAGGAAAGTTTTGAGTATGGGGAATTTGTTGAACGGTCATGAACCTACTCAAAGAGAGATCATATTTTCGGTGAACGATACTTTGAGTAATGGGCATTATGGGAATAGTAATAATATTCCTGTGAAAAATGGAGACGAAGAAATTGAGACGTATCGAATGTATATTTGCGGGACCTCTAATGATATTTGGGTTGCTTTATCGGTCACTTCATGGGATTGATTTATTAATGATTAATGCATGGTATGTGGATATTTATTATAAGGTAAATCATTTTAATGGTTTAATCAAATTTGTTGCTGTATTTGGCGATGAGAGAAACAATATATTTTTTGGGTGTAATTTATTATTTGTTAACTTTTGATTGTTTTTAGTGTTCCAGTAAAAAATATATTCTTTGGATGAGTGATCTATTTGACGTTTTAGTATACAACTAGTTTTACCCCCCGCGCAAGCGCGGGACATGTTTTTTTTTTTTTCTTTCTTATTTGCAAAAGGTTGATTTAGTTTTCTTGTTGGGGATAATATGTATATTTTTTTGTTAATTTCTTGCCTGTTTTTTTTCTTGTTAGTTGGGTTTGTGTTTTTTTAAAACTTTCAGGTTTTTCTGTGTTTTCTGGTGTTGTATGTCAATTAGATTCGAGTTTTCGGTCCGTTTCAGATATTATTTTGATTTGATGAATAGATAGTGCTTTTGGAGATGTCTTGTAGAATTTTTTCGTGTTGCGGTAGGACCATCGGGTTTATGAATTTGTTGGCACAAATAACTGGATATAAATGGCATAGAACAATCAAGTTCATTAGCAAGACTATTCTGCAATTGCATTGTTAAAATAACTCAATATAGAAACACCGGAGTAAAAATAAATGTAGGGCATAGAACCTACTTCATTATTTTTCAAAAAAAGAGAAACGCCGGAGAACTGATTAGAGCCGATCTGAAGTTTCAGTATGTCAAGATGCGATAGTAAACACTCATTCAATGCTGGCCGCACAAAAAGCTTTAGGCCTTTTTTGGTTCCAAGGTAATAAGATTGCACAATATAATGTAAATGTGGAATGTATACATCATGATTCAAACAATGGATAATCAGTTTATGTGCACGAAACAAAAGCCACACAATATGTTTTTTGCGCGGAGCATGGTGAATATATAGCGAGGATATCTTGTTCAGCAATTCCTTTTCGAATTTTTTGTTTTTTCGAATTGTATCTACCAGGAACGTTGAATTGGCAACAACAATGTGTTTGTTTCGCACATGATGTATTCTCTCTCTGACTGCTCGCATAAGCCGAGTTCACCTCTATGATCTATCGGCTCTCCAAAACTGAAAAAACAGAACATTATTAGTATTTCAATAAAATCAAACCTAATATAAAATAGAGATTTATTTACAATGAAAGTAAAAAGTACAATTAAGGACTTCGCTCCATGTGCCTTGGTTGAACATGTTCATTTCCGAAAATACCTGCATTCACCATGATTTGAAGGGTTCATGTTTTGAAAGGATATTTATGATATTTTTTTATGTTTTGAGAGGGTGTGATTGAAGGACCTGGCAAGGAGGGCCTCAATTGATGAACTGGACATCTCCGGGGATTGGATGGTTGTTAATTTTGTGTTGGCCTAGTTTAGTTACGAGCTCAGCCGCTTCGTTGGTTGAGACGCAGTCTTCTTTATTGCCGCATTTTTCAATAACAGTCCTATGAAATTTCATAATTTCGCATCATTAATTAACTATATAATATTATAATTAATATATTTACTTATTTTAGGATCATGTTGCAATTACCGATGAAAACAGAAGCATCAGGATGCTTTTGCTTGAAGGCTTTGTCAGCTGGCTGTTCGTATTTGATTGCCCATTTTGTAAATGATATCCCTGAAAATTAGAAAATTAAAAAATTGACCATCAATTGAAATTTTAAAAAATAATAAAAATTAACTGAACCAGATTGTCAACTGAGCAGCCTCATTGGTTCATACACAGTTTTTGTTATTGCTACATTTTTCCAAAATAGCCCTGTGAAACTTCACAATTTCGCATCATTAATAAAGTATATAATATTATTATTAATATATTTACTCACTTTAGGATCACATTGCAATTATCAATGAAAACAGTACCATCGGGGTGCTTTTGGTTGAAGGCTTCGCCTGCTGGCCCGTTGTATTCGATTGCCCATTTTGTAAGTGACACCCCTGAAAATTCAAAAATTCAAAAATTAATGATAAATTGAAATTAACAGACATAAACTACCTCTCTCGCAGCCGTGACTCATGTTCTTTACCTTTTCCTAACTTCGATTGCCCATTTTATAAATGACACTCCTGAAAATTCAAAATTCAAAATTAACCATAAATTCAAATTAACTGACAGAAATTACCTCGCTCGCAGCCGCGACTCATGTTCTTTACCTTTTCCTAACTTTGGTTGTAACAACGGAGAGAGCGAGAGACGGATAGAGAAATTATCCATAAATTAATCATATTTCATCTCAAATTATCCCTAATTAACATACAATTAACCCAAAAAACACTCTAAATAAATCGATACTAATCGTTATTAACTTCAAACTGACTTAAATTGATTTAAATTACCTCTCGCAACCATGATACTTCTTCTTTAGCTTTCGAATACAACACCTCTCCTTCTTTTTCCCTTTCTCAAATATGTATGCTCAAATTCCATTTTGTAGAGCTTCAAATTTAAATGTTATTTTAATTTAATTTTAATTTTAATTCCAATTCTTGCAAAACAAACAACCTGAACTGTTAATAATATGGATAATAAGAACGGAATATACCTCAGTAGCCACGGAAACCGAGCCAAACAGCCTGAAAGAGGCGACTGAGAGAGAGAGAGAAAGAGTAGCCGGCGGTTTTTTGTGTGTTTTCGGTCAGGTAGAGGGAGAAACGGAGTAGGAAAGAATCGCATCTCTCTCTCTCTCGTCGTTCTCTCATGCATCCTGCCATGGCCAGCGAAAAATATGAAATCATTTAATAATTTATTTATTAATCAAATCATAAAATAAATATGAAAATTATATAAATATTAATCACAAAATAAATATGAAATCATAAAATAAATATCAAAACATGATATAAATATTAATATAATTTAGATAGAACATGATATAAAGATCATCAAATAAATTATTAAATGGTTAAATGGATAAAACATGATATAAATTAATGGATACATGATATAAATTAATGGATATATAAATATTAGGGGAATTCTTCAAAAACCCCCCAACTTTTCTGAAAATTCTGAAAAACCCCCTCTACTTTTAGAAAACCCCTTATATTTTTTAGATTCCCTCAAAAACCCCCTATATTTTTTGCTTCTTCAAAAACCCCCTAACTTTTTTAGATTCTCTCAAAAACCCCCTATCTTTTTATTATGTTTTTTTAAAAATAACCATTATACCCTTTAGTTTTATTTTTTAAAATTCTATAATTTAATAAATAATGAATATATATTAAACTATTATAAAAAAATTAAAAATAAATAATAAATAATACATGATATTATAATATTATAATAAATAATATATAGTATTAAAATATCATTTTCAACAATTATTATAATATTTTAATATCAATATATTATTTATTATAATATTTTAATATCATGCATTATTTATTTTTTATAATTTTATTGATATTAAAATATCAATAAAAATGTTATAATAATATAATATCATGCATTATTTATTTTTTATAGTTTTATTGATATTAAAATATCAATAAAAATGTTATAATAATTTAATATCATATATTATTTATTGATATTAAAATATTATAATAAATAATACATAGATATTAAATTATTATAATAAATAATATATTGATATTAATATATTATAATAATTGTTCAAAATGATATTTTAATATCAATATATTATTTATTATAATATTTTAATACTATATATTATTTATTATAATATTATAATATCATGTATTATTTATTTTTAATTTTTTTATAATAGTTTAATATATATTCATTATTTATTAAATTATAGAAATTAAAAAAATAAAACTAAAGGGTATAATGGTTATTTTTAAAAAAACATAATAAAAAGATAGGGGGTTTTTGAGAGAATCTAAAAAAGTTAGGGGATTTTTGAAGAAGCAAAAAATATAGGGGGTTTTTGAGGAAATCTAAAAAAGATAGGGGGTTTTCCAAAAGTACAGGGGGTTTTTTAGAATTTTCAGAAAAGTTGGGGGGTTTTTCAACAATTCCCCTAAATATTGATATGTGTGATAGAAAGTCAAATATGAGGTGCCTCAATGTGAGAGTTCAAAAACACCCACTCTTTAAGGGGAGAACAAATATTAATCACAAAATAAATATGAAATCATAAAATAAATATGAAAACATGATATAAATATTAATATAATTTTGATAGAACATGATATAAAGATCATAAAATAAATTATTAAATGGTTAAATGGGTAAAACATGATATAAATTAATGGATATATAAATATTAATATTTGGGATAGAAAGTCAAAGATGAGATGGCTCAATGTGAGAGGTCAAAAACATCCACTCTTTAAAGCAAGAACAATTATATATATATATATATATATATATATATATATATATATATATATATAAAGTACATTTTTGCCATCCAAACTTGTCCCAAATGTGCAACTTACCCCCCAAACAAAAAACTGTAACTTTTTACCCCCTGAACTTTCAAAAATTATTCAGTTTGCCCCCTCCGTCCATTTTGTGTTAAAACCTCTGTTAAATGGTGACGTGACATGTTGACGTGGATTTTTTTAGTGTATTGTGGTGATGACATGACAAGTTAAACCCTAACCCGATCCGTTTAAACCCAAACCCGACCCGAACCCTTGCTCTCTTCTCTCTCAAAACCCCAAACCCGAGCCCCCCTCTCTCTCTCTCCTGTCGCGAAGTCCTCTTTCTCTCCTCTTCTCTCGCTCTCGCTGGCGTCGCCCTGTGGCTCCTCCTCTCCCTTCTGGAGAAAGGCAGTCTCTTCTCGACACGGCGGTTCTTCCAACATAGACGGTGGGTCTCGCCGTTTTTCGACTGGGCAGCAACAGTTACAGCATCAGCCTCAGATCGGCACTGTGGCGCAGCTACTTGCGGGTGGAGTAGCTGGTGCTGTTAGCAAGACCTGCACTGCCCCTCTCGCTCGTCTAACCATTCTCTCTCAGGTATTTTAGCCATTCCTTCTCTGAACCAGGATGAGTGAAATAGTGAAATTGTTGAAGGAAATACAGTTTCGGATCAATCGTAAAAGTGTACACAAGGATAAACGAATGTAAACGTACATTCGTGGTCATATCTTTCAGTAGGAAAATCCAATTTGAATGGTTCGAATTGGGTTAGATATATAATAAGATTATCTACAACCTTCATGTAGAAATATATTTCATATGAACGAAGTATCAGTGTCGTTTCTATTAAATACCGAAAGGGAGCAACAATATGACATTCAGTTAGTAAAACAGTCATAACTTTTGCATACGAACTCCAATTGGGCCAGGACAAATTGGGTTGGGTATATAATAAAATTATCTACAACTTTTGTGTAGGTTGATTTTCTGTCAGAGGAATTTACCAATTTCGTATAGACAGAATACTGAACGGGTTCATGCTACTTTCTGTGTGAAAGAGTGTATATTGGATATACATGTCTTTTGGCCCATCCTAATCCTATGTGATATAAATAGGATAATTCTCTCTCATCAAATATTGCTTGATTCAGTCCAATCATTCGGATTATTCAGAATATTCCAGAATTATAGAGAGACATCTTTCTCGAGAGTGAAAGGGTGTAAAGAGAGAGAACCGAGAAAAGGAGTTTTCCGATATAGAGAATCAATCGATCAAGCAAGTTCGCCGGTGCATCGTCTAGGCAGTTGCACCCGCGGCCGACAAACTCCGACTCACGGTGGATACAAGTAGAGGAGCGACACTTGTGGCTCTTCGGTTGTGATCAACTCGAGGGAGAAAGAAGACGGTCAACGAACGGTGAAAGACGCGTGGTGTGGGACGCGCGGATTGTCACCAACGTGACAAGAGAAAGAAGACTAGTAATCAACCCGTCGTGTGCAATCAATTTTGCACTGGTATGAATTTAATCTTCTTATTTGCATCGTATCCTTCGAAGTCATGGCGTGATCTTGGATTAAGGGAACCGGACCGGGCCTACATATCCGCTACGCGGGCCCGGGGACGGATAGAATTCCCAACAATTGTTTATGACTATAAGATTAAGTTTGGGTTTTATGAGGATTAAGAGAAGATTGATCTCATTCGAGTTAATTTTTTCTTTGAATTAGATACAAGGCATGCACACTGACGTGGCTACTCTGCGAAAGAACAGTATGGGGAGAGAGGCTTCACGAAATGTATGCGAAGAGGGATTCAAAGCCTTTTGGAAGGGTAATTAGTTTTGTTGATTCGAGATGTAATGAATTTGTTATAGGTTGTCGGATTGATTTTGAGAAGTAATGGTTTCGAGATGTAATGAATTTATTTGTGCTTGTAATGTTTTAAAACAAAAATTAGTGTATTTGAGTACATATTAGAGTACATAACGATTAAAAATTAGAATTTAGGATAATAATGAAATAATCACATGAATTTTAAAACAAAAATCGGTACGAAAACAAATAAGAAACTGGTACGCATAATTTTGACCCTTGTCGAAGCCCCAGCCCCCCCCCCCCCCCCCCCCCCCCCCCCCCCCCCACCACACACACACACAAAGAAAGACATCCACACACATTACATACATACTGAGACAAACAAATACTCTCGAGCGTTCCAAAAAGCTTCCGCGGCCAATGTAGTCTCCTCTTACCCGCTCTCGTCTTATCCCTCGCACTGCAATAATACAGCCCCTAAACAAAACAAAATTAAGAGAAATCTTTAGAGGCATTTAGGAGAAATTACAATACCTTCAATTAATTTTCAAAAAAGAATCGATTTCGATTTATACGATATTTCCAAGATTTCAGGGGTATGTATGAAAATTTACGATTATTTACAATACCCGAAGAAGCAAGAGTAACATGCGTTCATTCTCCAATCGTAAACGGTCGTTCTGTAATCTCATACGCTCCATTTCTCTTTCTTTGCGCTCTACACTGGTGCCCAACTCTCTGTCCCTCTAACCCAGCCATGCGTCTCTTCATCCATTGCTTCGCCCCTTCCACACCCGTTGAAATCACACCCATTAACTCGATACCTGATTTTCCTGAAAAACCTGTTTCGAAAGAAATTGAACATAAAATTGACTGAAATTGAACATGAACTTGAACCTAAAATTAAACCTGACCTGAAATTGAGCCTGAAATTTCACAAAATAATAACATGCCTCGCTGAAATTCATGAAAAAACCTATTTCGAAAGAAATTGAACATAAAATTGACTGAAATTGAACCTGAAATTGAGCCTGAAATTAAACCAGACATGAAAAAACCTGTTATGAGAGAGAATTTGAGCTTGGTTTGGAGACTGACTTGGTTTTGGGCGTGAGATGGGGAAGGGGAGAGGTTTCAACTGGGCGCTGAGTGTTGCTGGTACCAGAATTGGTACCGCCACAACCCGTACCAGGCTTCTTCTCTTCCTCTACAATCACAGTCTTGAACAAAGCCTCGTCGAATTTCTTCTCATCGGGCAACTCAAGAGACCAGCGAGAGGGAGATGGGCGACGTTGCAGCAGCTCGCGAGGGTTGGGGGGAGGTCGCGGCGACGCCAGAGACGGAAGGGAGAGGAGCGGGCGACGGGCGACGGATGAGAGCTCTGGCGACGCAGAGCGAGAGAAGAGGAGAGAAAGAATATTTCGCTCGCGACATGAGAGAGAGAGAGAGAGAGAGAGAGATGAGAGCTATCGGGTCGGGTTTGGGTTTAAACGGATCGGGTTAGGACACATAATCCATGTCATCACCACAATACACTAAAAAAATCCACGTCAACATGCCACGTCACCATTTAACAGAGGTTTTAACACAAAATGGACGGATGGGGCAAACTGAATAATTTTGGAAAGTTCACGGGATAAAAAGGTACAGTTTTTTGTTTGGGGGATAAGTTGCACATTTGAGACAAGTTTGGAAGGCAAAAGTGTACTTTTTTTTTCTCTATATATATATATGTTTTACAAGGGAATGTAAGATATTTTAGCCCTTTTATTTCTATTTGGGCCAGATATTAATCGGGCTGGACCAAAAGTTACCCTAGCCCATAACACGTGCAAGTCACTTGACTCTCGTCTTCTTTCTTTCTCGTCTTCGGAAATTGGAAGAGCGAAGGAGAACACAAACAAGCCATTAGCCATGTCTACTCTAGAAATTGAAGCTGGCGAGTAAGACCCTCTTTCTCTCACCCCCTTTATGGTTCAGAAACCCTATTCTTTTTATTTAGGCGTGTTTGAGTTCGAAAACTATGCTCTTTCCTCCATATTTTCCCTGATAGATTTTGGTGGGGCTGAGTTTCTTTTGGATTTTGGTTAATTTAAGTGTTTTCGTTTATTTCTTTGCAGTGTGATAAAAATCGTGTTGCAATTCTGCAAAGAGAATTCCTTGCACCAGACATTTCAAACTTTACAAAGCGAATGCCAAGTCTCGTTAAACACTGTAGATGGGTTAGAAACCTTCATATCAGATATAAATGCTGGTAAATGGGACGCTATTTTGCCTCAAGTTTCTCAATTGAAACTTCCACGAAAGAAATTGGA
Source organism: Luzula sylvatica (assembly GCA_946800325.1). Classification (NCBI taxonomy): domain Eukaryota; kingdom Viridiplantae; phylum Streptophyta; class Magnoliopsida; order Poales; family Juncaceae; genus Luzula; species Luzula sylvatica. Next base: position 47,114,441 of record OX326959.1, on the reverse strand, counting down.
GGACCTCTATGAACAAGTACTTCAAATTTGTACCAAACTATGCCTAAGGGCTTTTTTGCAACAAAAAAAACAAAAAGCAAAAAAAAAAAATTGTACCAAACTCATCTTTGCAAATTCTGATTTTGCCCCTATAAATTTTGTTTCTTCTTCTTCTTTTGAATATAGATAGTGTTGGAAATGATAGAGCTACGTGAAATGGATACGGCAAGATCGATTTTGAGACAGACTCAAGTGATGGGAGTCATGAAACAAGAGCAACCCGAGAGATATTTGAGGCTCGAGCATCTCTTAGTTCGTACCTATTTCGATCCCAATGAGGTACCAAATTCATAACACATTTACGCAACTGGATTTGATAGATTTTGAGTTTTAGGAGGGCAAATTAGACATTTTGATCATCTGTAGGGTTTTGAGTTTTAGGAGGGATATTAGATATTTCGATCATGTATTCGTTTGTAGCTCGTACCAATTTCACTTCCTATTAGGTATCAAATTTGCTTCAACTAGTTTTAGAAATAACAAATTTACCCAAATGCATTTGTAAATCTTAGTTCCTAGGTATTTTGATCCCATTGAGGTATCAGATTCATTTTAATTAGTACTATAAAATAACAAAATTTACACAAATAAGTTTGTAAATTTTGTATATAGGGTTTTGGAAGGGTATATTTGATATTTTGAACCTCTTCTAGTCTGTGCCAATGTCCTTTTCAGGGGCATTTCAGTAATTTTGTATAAAATTAATATTAATTTTTTCTACTAAACAGGCTTATCAAGACTCTACAAAGGAAAAACGACGTGCCCAAATTGCTCAAGGTTTCATAATTCATTTACACAACTCTTTTCAAAAATTTCCATTTTGAATTCCATTAATTTTCAATTTTTTTGTCCTATTTTTAATAATTTTTATAGCAATATCTGCTGAGGTGTCAGTTGTACCTCCCTCCCGGTTAATGGCATTAATTGGCCAAGCTTTAAAATGGCAACAACACCAAGGTTTGTTATTCATTTATTCATCCATTAATTACTTTTTAATTTCACAAATCGAGGCTGAATCGAGGCAAAATTAGACAAATCTGGGTTAATTACGCTCGATTGTTGTAGGATTATTGCCACCTGGCACGCAATTCGATTTATTCAGGGGTACTGCCGCGATGAAACAAGAAGAAGACGAAACTTATCCCACCACTTTATCTCACCAAATTAAGGTCTTTATCATTATCATTGTTAAATTGAAATTTTGTTGAATTTAGTTATTTATTTATTTTTATTTTTTAAAAAACTATAGTTTGGGAAGAAAAGTAATCCAGAATGCGCGAGATTTTCACCAGATGGCCAATATCTTGTTTCATGCTCCATGGATGGAATTATCGAAGTAATGCTTAAAAACTTTTCTTATTTACATTTTGGTCCTTATTTACGTTCAAGGGGCTAAAACATAATTTACCCACTTTCTAATTCAGGTTTGGGATTACTTAAGTGGGAAGCTTAAGAAGGATCTTCAATACCAAGCTGATGTAAATATTATTTTCATATTTCTAAATTTTACCCCTATCAAAAATAATAATATATTTATGAATATATGATTTTTCAGGAGAATTTTATGGTTCACGATGATGCGGTACTATGTGTGGATTTTAGCAGAGATTCTGAATTGCTTGCTTCTGGTTCACAAGATGGCAAAATCAAGGTCTAATTTGTTATTAAGATATTTGCAAAAAAACCCTTATATTAATTTTTTTGTTTTTATAGGTATGGAGAATAAGGACAGGGCAGTGTTTGAGGCGGTTAGAACGGGCCCACGCTAGAGGAGTGACATGTGTCGCTTTCTCACGCGACGGTACCCAACTTCTTAGTACTTCTTTCGATACTACTGCCAGGTCAGCTATATAACATGCAAATTTCACACATACCCTTCCAAAACTGAAAATATTGTTTTTTGTATTTTTTGGAAACAGAATTCATGGGCTAAAATCAGGAAAAATGTTGAAGGAATTTAGAGGCCATACATCATATGTGAATCATGCAATATTTACCAACGATGGTTCCAAAGTTATTACCGCCTCTAGTGACTGTACCGTCAAGGTCTTCTCTTTTTTCATATATACCCCTACAAAGTATCAAATTTCATAAATACCCCTACAAAGTTAATATATATTTTCATGTATGTATATATAGGTGTGGGATATGAAAACTACAGATTGCATGCACACTTTTAAGCCTCCCCCTCCTTTAAGAGTAATATATTTTATTTTTTCTAATCTCCTTTTTATATTATATATATTTTCTTTGCTTTTTTTAATTTTTTTACCAATTATTGTAATGTTTGGGTATTTTAGGGAGGAGATGCTTCAATAAACTCGGTCCATATATTTCCCAAAAATCCTGATCACATTATTGTATGCAATAAAACTTCTTCCATTTACATTATGACCCTTCAAGGGCAGGTACTTTTTTAATATTTATTTAAAAATATATCTGCTTTTAAATTTTCATTTTTAACGAACCACCGAATTTTATAGTTTTCTTTTTAACATTTTTAATTAATTAATTAATAGGTGGTGAAAAGTTTTTCGTCTGGTAAAAGAGAAGGGGGAGATTTTGTTGGAGCGTGTGTTTCTACCAAAGGCGAATGGATTTATTGTATTGGTGAAGATATGTATGTTTTTCTATTTCATGATAATTTATTTATATTTTAATTGCAATATACTATTTTATCTTGCTATTATATTGTTATTGGAAATTTAACTTATTATTTTGTTATTTAATTTTCGCTTTTATCAGGAATATATATTGTTTTAGTTACCAATCGGGGAAGCTTGAGCATCTTATGAAGGTTTTCTCTTCAATATAATTATTTTTGTGCTATATTTGTTATATATTAATTTCTCACATTAATTTAACAAAGAGTATAGTATTTATTTTTCTTTATTTATTTTTTGAAGGTGCATGAAAAAGATGCAATTGGTATAACGCATCACCCACATAGGAATTTAGTGGTGACCTATGGTGAAGATTGTACCATGAAAATTTGGAAGCCTTAGATTTAGATTTATTTACCATATACTCAAATTAATGTATTTCTTTTTCCTTTTTTTCTCTTTTTTGGTGTAATTTTGTTGATTCAGGATTATTTCCTTTTGTATGCTAATATTGAAGTATTGTAGCAAGTGATAAAAATTTCGTGGAACAAATTAGATATTATGAGAATTTAATTATTTATGTGTGGTAAAAATGATAGCTAATTTTCAGTGTAATTAGTCATACACGATATGTATATAATACATTATACGGTACAAAACGCATTCGTGTATAATTCAAATTAAACACGATATGTATATAATACATACACAATATTGTTGTTAAACAAGACCTCAATAAACCATTCTCGTTCCAATCGTGTGGTTTGCCATCTAACCTAGCGAAGCAAGGGTACAAGTGTTTCGCCATCTTGCTTGGCAAAACAAGGGTTTGTGTATTTGTCATATCGCCTGGCGAAACATGGGTCGGTGTGTTTCTACATATTGCCCGGCAAAACTGTGATACTATTAATATTTCTTGCATTAATCTTTGTTCAACTTTTTACGTTTTTGCTGTGTATATCAATGAAATATTTATTTAGGTTCGATATTATATGATTATAATACGTTTTAAAAAAAATTATAATGTACGTGAATTATTAATTATGATATCATCATACGAGAATTATTTGCGTACCAGACAACAATGTTCCAAATCTCAATACAATTCTTTCGATCTAGAAAAAAAAACGAGTAAATGAAGAAGGGTCGGAGGTTCTCCATCCATTTGTGCCAATGAGACTTGAACCCACAACCTCTCACAACAATGAAAATAAAAAACAAAAGAAACATAACATCATGACTCATGAGCACCTTTGTTCATGATCCAGCGATTCCACATCAGCAATCTCCTTGCCGAACTTTTGATCGAACAATAAAATATATTCAATGAATTGCAAATCTTGCAACAAAGCTTCGAAATGCTTTATCACCTCCTCTCCACTCTTTTTTCCAATCATCGAAGCTACTAAGTCCCATTTCTTCGGGGGTTTTTCATCTATAATCGCCAATGCAGTCTCGAATGATTTGTTTTCTTCCCAACTCCAATTCGAACCGCCACTCGAAATCAAATTGAAGCATTCCTTGCAATCGCTCATTGTCTATGTTTCTATTCTAGAAAATAAGTTCTTAATTCAGGATATCTGAACATCTTATATGCTAAATATATGCAGGGATAATGATATAGATAAGTTATATAAGTATGTTCAAACTATGAGAACCCATGATTGAGCAATTTTCGATTTAGTCCACAACTTCGAAAGATTCACTAAAACAGTCTCTGGTAGAAATGGTATAGCAATTCCAGCAGAAAAATTGCCCAAAACAAATTTCATCAGCATTATTGGGGTTGTATAAGCAAAATCCCACAGAGCGGAATTGTAAAATTGATTGCAATAATGTGACAAAATATGATGATATACCCAAAACATCATCCAAAATTAAAGAATCTTATCTTTACACCAATTAAGACTTAAATATGCATTAACACACAATTCTACATAATTTACCCTTTTAGATATATACCAATATATTTTTAGATATAAATTAATGAATCTGTTGATACTTGTTAGCGTAGATTCATTTTTTTAGATATATTCTACATAATGGTATAGCAATTCAAGTATTATTTCAAATCATGGTCATGATCCTGATCTTGATACTGGATAGATTAAATTCAACTAAAGGAGATTGTATTCTAGTAGTAATGAATGCAAGGACTTTTGCAGATACAGCAAGGGAAAATATACTTGGCCATCCAAACTCATTCCATCTCTCCTGATGAGCTGACAAAGTGAGTTGATTATAGGGATGTCAATGGGTCGGGTTCGGGTCGGGTATAGGCTCACCCATACCCTTACCCATCTTAAACGGGTAATATCCGTACCCGACCCGTCAACTAAACGGGTAATTTTACCCGCCCCGTTTAGTACCCGCGGGTTTTCGGATTACCCACGGGAAATTTTACCCACACCTAAACATATACAAAAACATTAAAATATACAAACGAAAAATATATTTTTTCAAATTAAAATAACATCATAGATTCATATAACATAATAATATCACAAAATCACAAAATAGACAACAAAATATTTTTAAACATAAATTTTGGACCGTGAATTAACAAAAATTGTATAATAAAACTAAAATTGATAGAAACGTAAAATAACAGTAAAAACGAAAATAAATAAACATAAATCTAGGAAATTATTTATTTTATTTATTTACTAAACAAATAAAAAAATAAGTTGTATAATAAATAATCAGTAGAAAACATAGATTAAAACCAATAAAAAATATTAAAATATGAATATAATGAGGGTTATTAAGAATCGGGTTCGGGTCGGGTATACCCACGGGTCGGGTACGACCTCACCCATACCCTACCCGACCCGAGCCGGGTATTTTTTAATCGGGTACCCGTCGGGCACGGGTATTACCCTACCCATTGACATCCCTAGTTGATTAACATTTTATTAAGGGTTAATTGACACATCAATTCATTTTAGGGAAATTTATAAATAACCCCCTAACTTTTCTTGAATTTACAAAAAAAAACTCTAACTTTTGAGAAACTCCAAAAAAAAACCTATATACAAGGTTTTCTTTTCAATTACCTCTTATAGAGATATTTCATGGTATTACAATTTTTTTGGACCAAAATACCCCTCTATTTTTCATCTTTAAATTTAATAAATATATTTTTGTATTATTTTATTAATTTAAAATCACTATAAATATTTTTTAACATATACTAATTTAAAAAGCCTATATGTCATATACATAAAATTAGCGACAATATTATCTTAATCCTAGTTTTAATTTTCATACATTCATTGTTATTAACAACTATTGACTTCATCAGCTAATTTACTAATAGTTAATAAAAATAATTATTACAAAACAAACTGCTGAAATAAAATTACCTGTTGAAATTAGAACTAACGGCAATATTATTTTAATGCTAGTTTTGATGTTCACTCATGCATTGCTAATTTGGTAAAAAATATTATTTAGTAATTATTTTTATTAACAACTATTTAACATTAAAATTAAATACTAGAATAATATTAATTTGTCAAGATATTTTCAGGAATATTTTTTATAGATTAAAATTATGTATATGACATATAGTTTTTTTAAATTAGTATATGTTAAAAAATATTTATAATGATTTTAAATTAATAAAATAATACAAAAATATGTTTATTAAATTTAAAGATGAAAAGTAGAGGGGTATTTTGGTCCAAAAAAATTATAATACCATGAAATATCTCTATATGGGTGTAATTGAAAAGAAAACCTTGTATATAGACGTGGCAATCGGGCGGGTCGGGTCGGGTCGTTTCGGGTTTGGGTCGTTTCGGTTTGCGGGTCATTCGGGTCATCGGGTCATTCGGGTCGCGGGTCGTTCGGGTTTCGGGTCGTTCGGGTTCGGGTCGTTTCGGGTCGTTTCGGGTTTCGGGTCGTTCGGTTCCGGGTCGTTTCGGTTTTCGGGTCGTTCGGTTCCGGGTCATTTCGGTTTTCGGGTCATTCGGGTTCGGGTCGTTTCGGTTTTCGGGTCGTTCGGTTCCGGGTCGTTTCGGTTTTCGGGTCGTTCGGTTCCGGGTCGTTTCGGTTTTCGGGTCGTTCGGTTCCGGGTCGTTTCGGTTTTCGGGTCGTTCGGTTTCGGGTCACTTCGGTTTCGGGTCATTCGATTCCTGATCGTTTAGATTTTCGGGTCGTTCGGTTCCAAATCGTTTTAATTTTCGGGTCATCAATTTCAGATCGTTCGATTCCGAATCGTTTCGATTTTCGAATCATTGATTTTGGGTCGTTTCAGTTTTTGTTCTTTCGGGTACATATTACAGGTAGGGCTGGCAAAAAAAGCTCGAGTTCGACGTTCGTTCGAGTTCGGCTCGAAGATCGTTCGAAAATAGCTCGTTCGAAAATGGGCTCGAATTTTTCGAGCCGAGCCGAGCCAGCTCGAGCCAACTTCGAGCCGAGCTCGAGCCGGGTGATGTTCGGCTCGCGAGCAGCTCGAGTTCGAACTTTTTTTGCACTTATACCCCTGAAAAATAATTTAATTACCAATACATCATTTGTATATTAAATTATATCTGGCCCAACCCAAAAATCAATAACCCTAACACTCTAACCCTAGTTCCATTCCACAATCTCATCCCGCCCAAGTCTGTCTCCTTCTCTTCTCTCTTTCGGCCGCGGCGCCTCCAGGTCCAGCCATGCTAATTTTAATTACCAATAGTGTTTGTTTGTTTGTAATTACCAATAGTGTTTGTTTGTAATTAATTTAGGTCATCCATGCTAATTTTTTTATTCAGAAATATGTTGGTAAAATTTGTGGTAATTAACTTTGAACTTTGTTTGGAAAATTGGTTGTGATTTGTTTGTATTTTTTTTGTAATAAATTTGTTAGGATTTTTTATATTTTTATGTGCAGTTTTTATATTTTATAATATTATTTTTATATTTATTTTGAAAAAAAAATCGAGCTGGCTCGAGCCGAGCCGAGCTAGCTCGAATTTTTTTCGAGCCGAACTCGAGCTGGGATATCGAGCTCGAACTCCTCTTACGAGTCAAGCCGAGCTGGCTTGAGCCAGACTCGAGCCGAGCTCGAGCTGGGCAGTGTTCGGCTCGTTGCCAGCCCTAATTACAGGTCAATAAATAAACAACGGATTTTTCAAAAAACTAAATTTATATTTGGAATTAGTATTTTATGAGAATAATAAACCGTAGATTTTTTATGACAATTAATGTCAATAAACCGTAGATTTTTTTTGGATTGTGGTTAATTTTAATGTTAATCATTCTTTCATATTTATTGTTGATGTATATTTTCTATAATAATTATTGTATTTAGTATTGAAGTGAAATGAAATTTTATATTTAATAAATATTTATATTTTTGGTATGCTTTTAGAAATATATATAATTTGTATAAATGTCGGCAATTGGACATTGAAGGCATTTCTAATTGCTATTGATTTTAACATTGAAAGCATTATGATGTGTTGCATGTTCATACAATACAATTCATTTTTTTAAATGCTATTAATTTTCATCATCATTCAAAAATGCTACTATTTGTTCATGCTCATGCCCATTCCAATGCATTTGTAAATGCTTTTATTGTCACAAACGGATGCATTTTTTAATGTTATCATTAGATATTTGCTAATGTTTTTATTTTGGAGAATTCAATACATTTGAGCATTTGTAAATGCATTATTTTTACTGTATTGACGACATTACCAAATGTCCTCGATTTGCATTATAATTGATGACACAAAAATATGCCGTTGATTTCACAATTACGTAGGATTATGTGAAATGCTTTTGTAAGAATAGAGGGCACCAGCCCGGACTGCATTTTCATCATATGCTGTCAAATGTAAATGGCAGTATTAATACATTCATTCGGCAGCATATGCGAATGCTTCGAAATACCAGTATTGTTGTAGTGATTAAAAATTACGTGATATATTATTTTATAAATTCTATATTTTAATATCAATTATTACAAGATAATTATATAGAAAAATAAAATTTTCATGCAGACCATTTGCGTGTATCTTGAATTCCAGATCATTTAAGGTTCGGTTCGATTTCGGGTTCGGGTCATTCGGGTTCGGTTCGATTTCGGGTTCGGGTCATCCGGGTTTCGGGTCATTCGGGTTCGGGTCGATTTCGGGTTCGGGTCATTCGGGTTCGGGTCGATTTCGGGTTCGGGTCATTCGGGTTCGGGTCGATTTCGGGTTCGGGTCATTCGGGTTCGGTTCGTTTTCGGGTTCGGGTCATTCGGGTTCGGTTCGTTTTCGGGTTCGGGTCATTCGGGTTCGGTTCGGTTTCGGGTTCGGGTCGTTGACTATTCAACATTTCTCGGGTCGGGTCGGGTTCGGGCGGGTCGGGTCATTTTTTCGGGTCGGGTCATTTTTTGCCAGCTCTACTTGTATATAGGGGTTTTTTTGGAGTTTCTCAAAAGTTAGGGGATTTTTTGTAAATTCAAGAAAAGTTAGGAGGTTATTTGTAAATGTTCCTTCATTTTAACATGTTAATTAAATTAAACAATTAATTAACCCGTTAATTCATTCGATTAAAAATACTAATTAATTCAACTACACACATTTTACCACTTCGGTAATCGCCGCTCGTCTCATTTATTATTTTTATGCAGGGGTACATAACACATGAATTTTCGTACATATATTGGTATTTGATACTAAGTGATAGAAAGTAAAAAATTCTTCTCGAAAGAGACGGAGGTTCTTATATCTATTAAATATCCCAATAACCCATATTTATCAAAAGAACCGTTTTGATATATATATATATATATATATATATATATATATATATATATATATATATATATATAAGTTATTAGCATGACTCAAAATATTTCGGCCAAATTTCATATATATCTCTACAATCACAAAACCTCATAATTTTACGTATATCACTACAAAACGTGAAATATCATGAATATTCTTACAAAATTATTATAATTTCATGATTATTTTTTTTGTTAGATTTATGTTAACTAAGATTACTGTTAATTTCATGAATGTCATTTAGTAAACAGAGGGAACATTTCTTTTTCTTTCTTAATTGTTTCCTCAACATTTTTGCTCCACATTTTCCAAGTTCTATAAATGTTTACATTTGAATAAAAAAACATTGCTTCGACTTTGCCACTATTACAAAGTCTTCTATTTTTTTTAAGATGAAAATAGAGTCAGCTCGAGAAATCCCACTTCTACTGATTTTATATATTAAAAGAGTTTACAGCCTCGTACCCCAAGAATTGCTAGACTTGAAATCCTAATTTTTTATTAAGGGCATGTTTTGTTGATCGTATTAGAAATTACCTCAAATAATTAACTTTCCGCAAGTCGAGTTTCCGGAAATGTACTTCAAATTCAAATGTTTGGATTCACGAAAGTGAAACTATTGGATTTATAGTTTTTATGTTTGGGTTAATGTAATTGAATTATGAAATCTCCAGATTTATATGTATTAAAATTTAAAAATAAATTTAGGGAAAATTTTATAAGAAGACACAATATGTTTTAGATTTACTACAATAGACCAAAATTTAGGAAAATTTTTTGAAAGGTCGAGAGATGTAGAATTTAGTTTTTTCCTTGATATATTAACCCATTTTGCACCCATATATATGTATGTCTAAAATTTATATTATTTGAAAATAAATATCGTCATTTTTAATCAAATGTTAATAAATCACACTTATAAGTATTTTATATCGAAAATAATCATATTTTTCAAAGAAAATAATTTTGACATATAAAATATTTTGTTCAAATATAAGTATGGATCATATTTTCATTTGATAACTAAAAAATTAAGTAAACACAATAATTTAAATTAATAAAAAAATAAAAAATAAAAAAAAAAAAATATATATATATATATATATATATATATATATATATATTAATTTTGTATACATCATGTTTTAATATTCTCAAATACTAAGAATGTTTTAAAATAATTTATAATATTTCTCAATTTTTATAGTTTTTGAAAATATTAATTATATTTAAAATATATTCGGGTTTCTTTGAATTAGTAACGAGTCTAGCGTTACATATCATTACTAATTAGTAGCAAACGCAAATATTTAAAATATAATTCATATTTACAAATATTAAGAAAATGACAAAATAATTAAAAATATTTAAAAATAATATAAAAAATTAATATTTAATATAACTTTAGTTATTTTGAGATTATGGTGATTAATGATTAGATTCTTATATTAACACAATGAAAATATAATTTATACTTATACCAAAATGTAATAATTTCTTGTGCTATTTTCGAGTTGTGTCTATTTATTTATTTAGATTGTTGTGAGGAGTGTTTATTTATTTATTCAGATTATTGTGCTTGATTATTAACACAATGAAAATATAATTCATATTTGAGGGAGGTTGTGTTGTGATGTATCTCCATTTCATGTAAATTTTAGGGAAATTACATTGTAAGTCGACTTGCAGTAGTTTGACAATGTAATAATTTGAGCAATAATATTAGGCACCACCCATAATTTATCCCGCACCTTGCCCGCATTGACTGATTAGGAAACTTAATGCATTAATTACATTCCTAATTAATATAAGCGGGGTAGATTGCGGGTTTAATTAGCGTGGTGTATAGTATATTTCATAATTTGAGGGAGGTTGAGTTATAGTAAAAGTGAGAGACAATGTAAGTCGACTTGCAGTAGTTTGACAAATTGCATCAAATCAAACAACAAAAAATAGACTAATGCAGTAAGTCGACTTACTAACTTACAGAGTTACTGCAAAACAAACATGCCCTAATAGGAAAAAAAAACCTTCATAAAACTCATCCTTTATAATTCAGGATTTTTTTTACATGTAATAAAAAACCGGAACTCATATTCCTGCATGCACTCTTCATCAGAAGAAATCCTAAGATTCTTGTAATCCTGGAAAACAACACCATTACAAAGTTCCATAAATGCTTAAATTCTACATCAAAAATCAATCAAATAATCACTAATTCTGTAGTAATCTACCAAGAAAGAAGATGCATTTCCTTTTCTTTTGCATTTTCAGTCTAATTCTTTTGATGATTGATTTAACCTCTGTTAGTCGTCGACCTACAACTGAATTTATTATGATAATTTACATAATACTTAAAACCCCACAAAACAAAAAATAATTTTAATGTCTATAGGCGTAACATTTCGAAACAAAATGAAGAAGATTAATGAAATTAGCCCCACCTTGATGAATCAAAATGTAATGGCTTAAATACTCAAATGAATTTACCGTCGACCAATTTATGCATTTTAAATCGAGCCAAAAATGTGAAATCCTAGAGAGAGAGAGAGAGAGATTATTGTGAAAAGCCAGGGAAGAGGCAGTGCATGGAAAGAGGGACCAACATAGCTCAGCCTCTAATGGATCTTATTCGTGTATATAATTTGTTGATAGCCTCATCCCATGCTCGACCTCGTCCCTGTCTTAAATCTTCATTTCTCTCTCATCCTCAAAACAAAGTTTCCAAAAATAAAATAAAATTGAATCAAACAAAATTCATCAAAAGAAAACAAAAAAATATGATTAGAAAATACGATTTGAGTTTGATTGGTATTGTGTTTGTGTTTGGGAGAGGTGGAATTGCAAAGTATTTATATATGAAATCAAAGAAATGGAATATTGTACTATTTTTTTATAAATTGAGTTTTGTGAGGTTAGTACTTCATAGGAGTACAAACTTGGTATCCAACCAACCCAACAGCTAACCACAGGCTCATAGGTCTTCTAACCTCTCCAGTTCAAAATCACCGGAGAAGATCTTGATTTAATTTTTGTAAATTTTCTGATAAAAATGAATTTCCGTACAAGATTAATTAATAAAACCTAAAAAATGTGGAATGGACGTGATGTTAAATGGAGAGAAGTACTATGAAATTTCAGTACAACATGAGGCCAAAAATAGTACAGTCAAGAGGAACTCTTTGTACTAACTGTTTGGTTTGATAGTAATTGTGGACGAGTAATGATACGCCCACTCCCTCCCTCCCTCCCTCTTTCCCTCCCTCTCACATGAACAGTGAAATATATGGGTCCCACACGAATTAAATTTTGTAAAAGTAGGTGTGGGTTCCACATGTCAATGAATATAGGGAGTGAATTTGGGAGTGAAAATGGGAGTCACTGTAGCACCGCCCTGGACGGACTTGTCGTACTCCAAAGGAGCAATTATATCATGATTGTATCCCAATTTGTGATATTTTTCTTACAAAAATGAAAAATACATGGATTTTGAGAAATTGTAATTTCAAATATTATATTATTTTCATCTTTTAGGGGTTGTTTAACATTCAAAGTCATGTTATTCATAATCATTGCACTAGTAATTTGAAAGTGTGCTAGGTTTCGAACTCATGCTTACATACCATATTTGATATAAATTGAAAAAAACATAGTTAAATTAACAATTTGTGAATAAATTGATCCCACAACCATAAAATTATGTTCCATTATGATAATATAGATTGTTTATTTCGCATATTATGTATATATATAATTAACAATGATATTATATTATCACATTTTAATATACATTTCAATATCCGAAAATGATTTGTATCTGTATCCAATAATATCTGAACGGGATCCGAATCTGGGTAGTTCCGTACCCGAAAAATAATATAGATACGGATCTGGTACGACCACTATCCAAACCGTCGACAAACTATATGTACATCAAAAGAACAAAATGAAAAATGAAAAATAAAACTAATCTAAAAGAGAATAAGTTTATTTTTATTTTAAAAAGAGAGAAATAATATTAGCTATCATCGTCACTTTCATCACTATACGAAACCAGAGATCCCAATGCATTACTTGTATTATTCTCTACAGATGAATTCTTGCTTAGAGGCCCCTCAACTTTCCTTAATTTACTACCATCATCTGTTTTCGCCTTCTTCAGTTGCGGTTTAACAGAAATAATTACATTTAAGGGCCTTTTAATTACTGGTTTATTTTCTTTTGGTGGTGGAATAATTGGTTTTGGAGCCTCTGTTATTTCTCGCACTTGTGATGCTTGTGTAAGCATTGCTTCCTTCAAATCAAGAAAAATAAATAAATAAATAATTGGGGGTTTATTTGAATTAAAAAAAGTTTCGGGTTTATTTGCAAAATACTTTAAAACTGCGTAGTTGCTGAGCATCTTCATTTGCTAATTGTTTTTCATACTCCCTCTTTGACTGCAAATAAATAAATACCAAACCATTATACAGAAATTTACCAAAAAAAACTATAATATATCAAATCGCAACAAAATGAATTGCATTATTCAAAATTGACAAAAAAAAATACCCTAATTTCTTGTGGAAATTTAACACAAATGCAAATTTAGGCATAATGCAAGGGATTCTTTTTGCAAATTTATCTAACAAACTATGAAATTACATTTACATGGTTTTAGTATTTACATTATTAAAATAAAATGCACATATTGTTGCTAAAATGCATACCTCTTCGAGGTTATCTAGAAACTCAGTTTCGTCCTCATCCAAAGCTTTTGGAGGCCCTGAATATTCAAATCAGTACAATTATATTCTAAAATCTATATTCATAATTCCAGTAAAGTATTTTTCAAAATTTATGAACTTGCTATGTTTGAATCTTTCGTTGAATTCCGCATCCTTCTTATCTTTATTCGCCTTCAAAATCTGTCACGATTTTGCAAATTACAATTTTTACTAGTATACAACTTGGTAAAACTTGTCAATTTAATCCAGCCTAATTAAGGTTTAAATTGAAGGGAAAGAATTGATCTTTGGAGAAAGGGAGTTTGATACCTCAAAAAGCGGTTTGTCTCTTTGTGCAGTTCCATCTTCTACTCTCTCACCTCTCGATTTCTTGGATTCAACCAACTATGATCAATTCGAATCAAATTAGAAATATGATCATCAATAATTTTAAGTTCTAGAGTTAGGGTTTGAAAGAAACAAACCTGTTCCTCGGATACGAAATTGAGGAGCCTCGATGGCGCCGCTTTCACTCCCTCTTCTCCCTCCATCTCTCTCTCTCTCTCTAACCCTAGAAATGTTCAGCTTCGCAATTTCGCTATTCTTCGTTGCAGACAATTTTTCACATACAACCTTGTAGAAATCTATATTTGTTAATGTTCTTAATGAGCCAAAACCTCAATAAAGCCCAATAAGCCCATATAATAAATATTTAAACTATTTTTATTTAATAAAACGTAAGTTAGTTATTTTCGATGACAATGATAATATCAATTGAAAATAAAAAATATATTGATCACTAGGCCAGTCCAGAGTTTTCGGAGGTATGTGACAAATATTGTAAAACGAACTTAAAATTGGAAAAAACTAATAACCACTTAAATTATATGTATTAATCTAGTCAAATTTGTTGCAAAAATAATGACAATTTAAATTTTATTTTAGTTACAAAAACAAACCAATAATGTTCTAGAATATTTACGTATTTCATAACAAATTAGAAGCTGTAGTAAATTAGAAGCTGAGCCATTTGCGGCTTTCAGGATCTCCATTCCACATAGAAGATTACTGCGTGAAGTAATTATTTTTTTGTTCATGTTCTCTAGAACATTTTACCGCAAAATCCTTCATGATCGTCTTTGTGTCCGATATTGTTGGTTGGATTTGGTACGAAATTAGGTCTTCGAGTGAAAATCAATGATGCTATATTTTTTAGAATTGAATTAAATCAAATATATTTAATGAAAAAATGTCTCAGAGTTTGGACTAATAAAATTGATTCTTAGGCTTTTGTTTGGTTTGAGTCTTTGAGAGAAGAGGAGGGGAAGGGAAGGGAAGGGAAGGTAAAATATTGTCATGCTTGGTTTGGTGATAGAGAAAGGAAAGGGAAGAGATGAGAAGAGAAATGGAGATGACAAGTTTAACACCAAATGAAGATGATGAAAAAATCTGTCTAGAAAAAATTAATTATTTTCAAAAATATTATATTTTTAAAAAGGATATGTGTTTAAGATATATTGTATTTTAGGAGTTTACGTTATTATAGTTTTTTAAATTAATTTGTTGTATTTATATAAATTAATTTCAAAATAAAAAAAAATAATATAATATATATTATTATATTATCTCCATTTACCCTTCGTTCCCCTCCCTCCAAACACCAAACCAAGTATGGATAGAGTAAAAAAATTATCCTTGATAATTTCTTTCACTCCCCTTCCTTCTCTTTAGTCTTTACCTCCAAACCAAACAAAGCCTTAATGTAACTTATATTAATGTGGCAATATTTCTTACATAGTTTGTAAGTCGAAGAAACTATGTAAATTATATTCTTTAATTTTAAAAATACTTAGAATTTGATGAAAAATATTGACAAATATATATTTCCAAATAAATAATAGTCATATATATAATATTCAATAATTAGTTCGAATTTTATAACATTTCATAATCTAATTGTTTGAATAATTACTAGTTACTACGACCAATATTATTTAATTATCGCTTCAAACAAATATAACCAACCTTATTTCACATTAACAGAATATACCATCCATAAAAACATAGAAGGGCAGGTTCGATTTGAAGGATTCTGGTGGATTGTATTCTCATATACATGATTTATGTTTCAAATCTTCATGTATTTTCTTATTGATATTAATGTATTTTGAAATACACAAAATTAGATATTTCTGATGGTGAATCTCGCTCTTCACATATTTATATAAAATATAATATAATATAATACAACGTAATATAATATAACATAACATAATATAATATAATCAATGTACGATAATGTAATATATTATTTATAATATCATATAATATAATATAATGTATTATGGTATGATATAATATAATATAATTTCATATCATACAACATCATACAATATATTATAATATCAAACAATATAATATAATATAATATACGATAATATAATATAATACGGTATGATATAAAATAATATAATAGATATAACAACTTATATAATTAATTCATTCAATATCATAAATTATGGATTTGTATCAAAAATCAAACAACGGTTTTTTGTTAACATGAGTTTAAAATCCATCTAATTAAATAATTCACATAAATTTTCAAATTCATAAATTTTCAAATTCATGTATATGATATATCCATGTTCAAACAAACATGCCCATATACTTGCAGAAAATAAATTGAAAGAGTAAAAAAAATATACCGTGGTGCCAACTCATATTATATTAATTAGAAGTCATTGATCCGTACAGAGTTAGACACTAATCGTTCATGCAATTAAATGACGATTTAATGAGCTACTAGGAACATTTTGCTATGGTCCATATTTCTCTCCCGTATTACGACCAAATGAGTAATTTTACATGATATTCTTTCGTTCTAGGATTCGCATCAGGATGATCAAGTATAAAAGATAAATTAACTATATAGTGTGAACACAATATATAACGTAAGATCAATATTCTGCTATCAATCATACGACAAGAGCGTATTGTGTAAAATTATTCTTGTCCAAATTACAAAAAGAAAAGTGATTTTCTCAACTCAACTCGTTAATTGTCACTTAAATATTGAATACCATCAGTTATATTCTTTTGTATACAGATGATTTTTTTTTGTTAATGTTAATGAGAATTGAACCAAAAAATATTCACAACGTACAATATTTTGTGTCTTTTTTATATATTTAATAAACATTAAAATATCAATGTTTCTTAGATTTTTAAACATATATTATATTATTTTGATTTTCTTGATTGTTCGTTGTACATATTTAAACCACAAAGTGCATTATTATTTATATATTAATTTTTATATATGTTTTATATTATTTGACATATTTATTATATATTTGATGATGTCTGTACTCTGTATCGATGATAAATAAAAATCAATCATGATTCATATAACAAAATCAATATTCACCTTCTTGACAGTACACAGTACACGTCACAACATGCCAGTGAGGATCCTTGCAAGCAATTAAATGCATTTAATCGATATATCGTCTATCGAGCATTTTAAGATCAAAGATCATCACATTAAATGCTCAAGTTGGGGAGAGGGACTCCTATGATTATCACATGTTTGATTGTTTTTTTTTTCCTCCAATTTTGCATCTATTCAAGAGTGCTTAATGAGTCAGCATTTTGGTTTATATTTAACAATCACTGGATTTTTTATTCAAATATTTGTCAACGTGAGATTTAGCCTCTCGTCATGAAATTATTAGATTTAAATAAATTAAGAAATTTAATTACATTGCAAATCAATGGCCACTACAAATTTGATCCTTACGTGAGTAACAATAAATTTAATTATTCCCTAAAAAAAAAATTTAACTATAAATTTAACACAAATACTGTATTTGTATTTGAAATACATAAACATTTGTCTTCGTACAAATACAATACATGAGTAGTAATTATCATACAAAGATAGTTAATGTTGCTAATATATGCATTTGTGATTGTATTTTGTGACCGTATCATTACTCATAACTTTGTGGGTCGAATTCGTGCAACACATGTCATCCTAAATTATATGTAAAAATGTCGTATCATCGAATTCGTGCAACACATGTCATCCTAAATTATATGTAAAAATGTCGTATCATCGAATTCGTGCAACACATGTTATGTCATATTATATTATATTATATCATATCATATTATATCATGTAATGTAATGTTTTGTTATATATAATAATAATAATAATAATAATAATAATATATTAGTACATCTCATATTATTAATAATATAACCGTTTGTATGCATATATATATATATAATATTATAGCTTATACACGTTATATTATTATATAAATATAATACTATATACATAATACTATTTTATGTATATAATATTTAATATATATTATACATTATATATTTAATATTTAATACTTATTATATAATATACAATAGTATATTTTTTTATGAAATTATTGTATTATTATTATTTATAAAAAAAATGGCATTTTTAATTATAAAATATAATATTAATTAATCACCATTTAACCTTTTAAATCAACAATTTCCATCAAATTCGAGGATCGTTGTTGAATTAAAATAGAATCATAAGCTATTAGTTATTCCTATGTTCCATCACTGAGTAATAATAGATGAAAGAGCTTGAGATCATAACTTACCTTGCCTAATTCTGCCAAGAAAAATGAGATCATAACATACAATAATATAAAAGAGGTTTCTCACAAAGAATAAAAAGAAGAAAAATGATGATCCTCTCAGGTCGTTGGTAGGGGTCGAGGCTGGAGGTGGTCAAGGGGAGTAAGGGGAAGGGTTGGCAAGGGGAGGAAAGGGGACGGGTTGGAGGTGGTCGAGGGAGGAAAGGGGATGAGTCTGTGCTGGAGAGTGGACAGAGGCGGAGGTGAAGAGGAGTGAAGGTGGAGGTGAAGAGGAGTAGAGGCGGAGGTGAAGAGGAGTGAAGGTGGAGGTGAAGAGGAGTAGAGGCGGAGGTGGGGGTGGAGGCTCCAAGCTTGGGCTTTTTTTTTTTTCTTCTTCTTTCGCTCTTTTAGGTTTTCAGAGGAGAGAGAAGGGCTAGCTCCAAATATCTCATGAACAAGATGACCTATGCATATTCTTGGAAAGCTTTTTTTTACTATTCTTTCATCTAGAAGAAAGCTTTTATGATATATTCTTGTTTTATAGGGATACACGAAAATTGTTCCATTCATTTACGAACAAAATGTTTGATTGAATGAGTGAGAGTAATCATACATTAATGTGCATAAGTTTCAAGTTTTTTTTTTAGTACCAAATAATCATGAAAATACAATTTTGGGTAGGTCATCTTTTATAGATTCTAGCAATGAAGAAAACAAAGTGAGAAGCTTCAAGCACTCACATTTATTGTTGATACCCACTATAATTAGAATATGCATGCATATCCTCCCAAATCATCAAATTATATTTTGATCCATGAGAAGAATTTATCTAGCAAAAAAGACAAATATTTTTTATATGAAACTGTTATTCGTTGCCGACCTTAATTATTGATAGTGTTCACCTCATAAAATGTCTAACAAGCTTCAAAATTTTATAATTTACGTCCGAAACAAATATAGTAAACACATACTTTTTTTATAAATGTGTGGTGAAAATCATTTCTTTTTTAATAAATTTACGTAATAAGTTGCAAATACGGAGGAAAAATATAGGTCAGCATATCATCATTTCAAATAGTGACAGATCTTGTCACATATTAATGTGTGTGTTGGAGGGATAATTTAGAAAGAATTACTATGAAAATTTTCTAAAATAATTGGGGAAGGAGAGCAATTGTATATATATTTCTTATTTTATCATCAAATACAGTATGTGATGTAATCACATCACATATGTATTATCGTTCAAAAGATTTCAAGAGATCGCGGCTTCTTGCTCTCTCCTCGGTCATTATTAAGATCCGTCATTGATTTCAAGTACAATGTACATTACTATTACTACTCTACTAAATTTTGAACAAATTCGAAAATTCAAATTTATCGCACTATTTACCAAAATAAAGCCGAATTTAAATCTAAGGCTTTAATTCGAGCTAATGAAATCATGATATTTGAAGGGTTAATTCCAAAAAGGAGCCATTAAAAAGTCGAACCCCTGAAAATCATAGCCATGATTTAGGCTGGTGGGGTGTCACTAATCACAAAGTGGAGGTCGGTGTTGGCCTCTAGTGCCGTTCGACACGAGGGCTCACACAATTGGCTACCAGAAACTAAGCCACAAACTTAGGTTTTTTTTTTTTTTTGCATACATAGCCCGTGGGCCCAACAAACTTAGGTTGTTGGCTGCCAAAATATAGGTCAATTGAATTTAAGGAAGAGATTAGTTGAGCTAATAATGGAAGAAGCAAACAAAGGACAAAGAAGAACTTCTCTCTAAGGCCCACAACAAGAAAAGTGTTTACAAACATATTTGTAAAGAACCTCTTAAATGATTGTTAATTAAGAGTAATTATACACAACATGATTTCGCAACATGATTGATAACGGAATAATGAATTGTAGAATGTGAATTGAATTAAGTTAAACTAATTTTATAGTGTGAATACAATATCCAACGTATGATTAATATTCTGCTGCGAGAGCATGTTGTGTAGAATTACTCGTTAATTAGTTAGCGGTCTTTTCGAGTCTAATTCTCGCACTTTTTTTTCCGAAATGTGTATGTGTCGGTTACCAATATTCGGAAGGTATATGTAAATTTAATGAGAAATACCAATAATTGCAAATATTTTTATGACTAAATTTTATTCAAAATGTAATGCAAAAATAAATTTTCTGAAGGGCCGCTTTGTAATTAAATGAAAAATTGAGGTTTTCAGAAGAAAAAAAATTAGATTGGTGCTTTCACATGTTGAGAAGAATCTCTGTTTTGCTTCCCAGTTAATTGATTTAGACTTTTATTGCATTTAGATTTTTCTAATTTTGCCTTGTTCATTACTTAGGTAGGGGACACTAGATCTTATTTTAAGGGAGTCTCGTTCTATCACAATTCACAATTTATTATATTAGGTATACATGTGAGATTTTGATTATGTTTTTTTTTTATTGTAATTAAACTCCAATCATGGTTTTCAAAATGATTATTTCATAATAAATTTGCTTGTTTTTAAACTCACTTGATTTTATCATATATATAACTTCGTTTATTTTTCAATGCATGTAATAATGTCATAAAAGACAATATTTTGAACATGAAGTATTTATGCAATATTATATGAAGCAGCTAATTTTTTTTTGAAATTTATGCAGCAGTTAATTACAGACCCCTCGGTTGAGCAAACCTTATCAAACTCTCACAAATAGTCTTGTTTTTCACAACCCCCAAATATTAAAAAAATCTATTATGAATAAATAATCTTGGTTAGAAAAACAATAAAGTTTGGGCCTAAAAATTAGAAAATCTTGTGAAATATAACAATGTAGGATAACCACTACTGGTATGCTTAATTTAATTGAACTAGTGATGACATGAATTTCATAATTTTTGTCGAACAATGTATATAACGAGTATATTTTATAAGTATAACAGTATAAATTTCGTTGTTTGGCCTCTCAAAAAAAAATTACAATGTAATTTTAGTAGATTTTTTTATTTGCCCAAAAAAAAAATCGTCAAAATCGGCCACTGACATCATGCCTATCATAACCAAAGTCATTAAGAAACCAATGAGTGAGGAATATATATATATATATATAGAGAGAGAGAGAGAGGGAGGCTAAAGTACTTAATTAAGTACTAACATTTTGATACTTAATGTTTTTTCACCATTGAATTTGCATTGAGATTAGTGTTTTCTCAAGATGATCATGAAAATTTGTGCACATCATTAAATACACAAATCTCAATACACATCCAATGGCGAAAAAACATTAAGTACAAAAATGTTGGTACTTAATTAAATATCTTAGTCTCCCTCACATAGAGGATTATATATATATATATATATATATATATATATATATATATATTCTCATCTTTCATTAAAAAGATAGAATGTGATAAAAAGCATGAAAAACAAATGTGAATGATAAAACAAAAAGAAAGTAGAAATATCAATATGACATGACAACTGTAGTGATTTAACTTTGATTAGAATTCATTCATCAATCATTTTCTATAAAATGCTTTGTTCTCACTCTCTCTCACAAGATCTGTTTGTCTCTATTCAGAGGTCCCAAATTCTATTCAATTCAATTCAATTATCATGATTCATGATAACCACCTTTTCAATTTAGGTAAAGCCAGATAATGCCCTGGACTGTGCACGCCTGTTTATCTGTTTATCTCAATAGCGCATGCAATTACTCAATTGCTCATATGGAATGCCCATCTGGGCGTGCCAATGTGACCAGACTGATTTTGTGTATTGTATTTTTGTTTCAATTATATATATATGGTTGCAAAAAATTAGACACAAATTTGGACAATGATTTAATCAATGGCTGAAAATATCTTGTTCATTTTTTTTGTCTAATAATTTGTCTATTTATCCATTATATATATATATATATATATATATATATATATATATATATATATATATATATATATATATATATATTAGTTTACTAAAAAGACTTGCTATAAAACTTAACTTTTATAGAGATTTTTTCCATTAAGTGAACAATATATATTTCATATGACTAGTGATATCGACATGAAATTGTTTTGGGTAATGATATTGAGAGAAAATAATATTACTGGGAACAGAAAATTTAAACTTGAAATGGTAATTTTACTTTTAATTAATGCCAAATTTAAAGAAAATTTTCTGTATATAGTATTTATTTTTCGTGTCAATATCGCTATCCAATTGTTTTACTTGTTACAGAAAAATTAATTTGAAATGACTAATTTACTCTTATTTATGATTGTATGTTATTTTGAAAGTAGATTATTATGTTATCAAGTAGATATAAATGATATATAATTGGAATGATGTGAACCTTGTATTTATTATTTTTAGATTCTTGATTTAATTGTATCATTCATGATTTAAATACCAGGAACCAAAAAAGATTAAAAATAAAAATAAAATATTTGCCATTAAATAATAAAAATAACATGATAATATTATCTGTTGGTTGTTAATGATAAAATAAAAAAAAACGTACTTAATATGAAATTATCATATCCAATAAATAGTTATTGGAAAAACATAATAAGAAAATAATAATGGAAACACAATTTGAAAATATATATAATCTGATATAAACTATTGAACTAATATGTATATTCTGAAAAAAAATATATTAAAAAATATAATTTGGAAAATATAATCTTGAAAAACCTAATAAAATAAATTATTCTACGACTCAAAAAAATTATTGCAGTTACATAAAAGAATCAGTCATGACTGAAATTTAATAAAGTACAAAATTGTACCTTATGAAAATAAAAAAATATACCAGGCTGCATCAAAAAAATACAATTTGATTCTTGAATTATTTAAGGTAAACAAAACGAAGTTTGAGGAGAAGAGACTCAACGGAGTCAGGAAGAAAAAATAATTAAAAAAAATGAAGTTAGGAATTGGTAAGACTACCCAAATTGACATTTGCTAAATTTGAATTTTCATTGATTTCGTTCACAATTATTAAGATCCCAACTTTCTTAATTTTCTCCAAACACATGTTTAGATTCGTTCCAAATTACATATAATCATTAAATAAGGTTAAATTAGTCATTTTATATTCATTTTCATTGATAATTACTCGAAATATTTTTGAAAATGAGTGTATCATAATGAAAATGGTGTATCACAAAACTCCCCGAGTTAATATTATCTAAGCTACATAATTTATTTTCAAAAAATATTAATTAAAATATAGCTTGTTTCGGAAAGGGACGTAGCTTTGTTCTCGGAAATAAATCAGGTTATTTTTGTTGAGATGTGTATCATTACTAGCCTCTGATACAAATCAGGTTATTTTTCTTGAGGTTTGTATCATTATTCGTTACCGTTCCTTATAAAAATTAAAAATAGGGAAATTTTGAATAGTAGATCAGATTAAGTTCGGAATACCCGAAATAGCCAACTTGAAAGTCGAGAGCATGAAAAACTGTCGACTTTTGAAAAGGGTATTGCAAAGTTTTCTTTTCAATTACCACATAAAGGGTATTTCATGGTATTGCAAAAAAATTTGGACCAAAATACTCCTCTATTTTCATTTTTTAATTTAATAAACATATTTTTGTATTATTATATTAATTTAAAATCACTATAAATATTTTTTAACATATACTAATTTAAAAAAATTATATGTCATATACATAATTTTAATTTTTAATTTATTATATATTTTATCATAGAAAACCAAAATTAAATAAAAATTTAATATAAAAAATATTCCTGTTAATATCTTGACAAATTAATATAAATAATATTAAAATTAAATACTAGAATAAGTTTTTATTTATTATATATTTTTTATATTCAAAATTTTCCTTAAAAATATTGGACATACCTCACCTCTCCCTCAAGAAACTTGATGACGTAGATATGACTTAACAATTTAAGTATTAACATTTTAATTAACATCTTAATTTAATGTACAATCATAAATTAAGATAACAAAATAATAAATTAATATGTTAATCTGGATATTTACGTGTTAATTATTAAGATGTTAAATCATATTCACGTCATTAAATTTTTTGAGAAAGAATTCTAAGAAAAATAATGTTATGTTAAAATTGTTGAGTGATGATACGAAGTCCCTTACATCCCTTATTATAAGTTTGATGTTAAATAAATAAGTGGTGAATGAATAAATGGCTTCGATTTAAGACGTGAATATATTTAAACGAGCATGTAATAAATAAGAAAATAAATTCGATTTAAGACGTGAATATATTTAAACGAGCATGTAATAAAT
Organism: Luzula sylvatica; assembly: GCA_946800325.1. Classification (NCBI taxonomy): domain Eukaryota; kingdom Viridiplantae; phylum Streptophyta; class Magnoliopsida; order Poales; family Juncaceae; genus Luzula; species Luzula sylvatica. The sequence continues at coordinate 47,089,415 of OX326959.1, read as the reverse complement.
AAGAAAATAAATTCGATTTAACACATAAAATATTATAATTTAATCTTATTTATTTGATTTACCATGGCTTGCCAACCCATCGAGTAATGTTAGGAATTCATATGAGACAAGTATGACCTCTTTCCCAAAATAGTTTATTCTGAATGCCTGCCTCTTCAGTGTCATTGCACATTGATTGTCTCGGAAATTACACAAAAATTAACAACCCTATGATCATCAATTCTGGGTCAAATGATTTTGTCTCTAATCAAATCATTTTATACTGTAGTAATGTTCTTGTAAATTAGAAAATTTCTCTGGAAATCTTGGATCTAAATTATTGAACATGGATTAAATTAACATAACCTCTATTTCTATTCCTTAACAGAGTACAAAGTCCACTTTTTTGAGAGAGAGAGTGTACCAAATTTCACATGACACCCTAATTTCAACTCTGATACTAATAATAAATGAATGAATATCTATCACACAGAGCAGAGCATCATTCACCTTGCTCTTTCCTTTCTCTCTCTTAACTTCTCTTTCTTTCTCTAAAGTTTCTCACTTTCTTTTTCTTTTTACAACTCATGAAAAGAGAGACAAAAAGACCCAAATAAAGAAATCTCACACAAACCCTACATTACCATTTATCTTCACCAAAAAGAGAATCAAACAATGAAACAAGAGCTTTGTACCAATGATCACAAAACCAACTCCACGCCGGTACCAACCACTCGGTACCGGTCCACTCCGAGAACTAAAGAAAACCCAAAAACAGATTCACCAAATACTATCACCAGGCCGAAACACACAACTCAAGTTACTACTACGAATAACCCTACTAGTAATCCTGCTAGGAGATCCATAAATTTCAATAAATTGAGACCTGTACCGGTAATACCGGTACCGGTATCAGTTGAAGAAGAGAAATGCAAAGAGTTAGAAAACAGAGTTAATGAAAGTGAGAACAGAGAGAAGGAATTGCAAAAGAGAGTTGATGTGAGTGAGAATACAGTGAAAGAATTGCAAAAAGAGGTTTCAGAATGGAGGGCCCACTGTCAGAGACTGAAAGGGGTTAATTCTGATTTAGAGGCTCAGAAGAAGAAGGTTGAGGGAGAATTAGCACTTGCTAGAGAGAGAATCAAACAGCTCGAGAGAAATAATGGACAGGTATGTAATAAGTCGTACCTATTTTGTTTTTCATAAAAATAGTACTAAATTGTACTTTCTTTTATAATTTTGAGCAATATTTGCATGAGAGAATCAACTAGTTAGTAGAAATATTGGTTCTTTTTGGGGACATTGGCGCAAAATTGAAGTCATTTTGGACATAAATATCCTAATTTTTCTGTCATTTTGAGAATTTTCATTTTTGGATTTGATGGTCGTTAATTTTTCGGGTTTTTTTTGCATGTCAATAGTTTAGAATGTATTTTCATTCTGCATGCAAATATTTTGGTTTGCCCCAAATTTCAAATTTGACTAGAAGTAGAAAATTTATATTATATATTATGAACTTTTAACAAATATAAATTTTCGGTCGCTCAAATTGTGAAGAAACCCGAGTTTAATAATGCACAAAGAATTGTCGAACAAAACCTTCAGGTATCAAAGCAGAATGGAGAAACCACAAAGCAAGCTTCCTTCTCTCCAGAACCGCGAAATTTCATTCAAGCCCAACCAAAAGTAACAATTATAAAAAGGCCATTCCCACCTCCACCACCGCCTCCTCGTATGGCCGTGGCCCCACCACCGCCTCCTCGTATCGCCGGGGCCCCACCACCGCCTCCTCCTCCGCCACGCCAGCACCCAAATTCAAATTCAGTTCACAAGGCAAATTCTTTGGTGGAGTTGTATAATTCTATGACCAAGCAAAACGGGAAGAAGGACCAAATTGTAAATGGGAATTGTTCTAGTCCTGTTGGGCGAAATAATTCTCAAAATAATATTCTCGGAGAGCTCCAAAATAGATCCACACATTTAATTGCGGTACATATCTATAATATTTGTTAACTATATTTAGGGTTAGATAGCAAAACAAGCCACTTATATTTGTAAACAAAATGAAATGTCTCGAGGAATTGTAATCATAGTATAATTTATTCATAGATCAAAGCGGATGTGGAGACTAAAGGAGATTTTATTAGGGATCTAATTGAAAAAGTACAACGAGCAGCTTATACAAATATGGAAGATGTGTTAAAGTTTGTTGATTGGATTGATAGAGAGCTCTCCACCTTGGTACATTTTCATTTCACCCCTTGTAATTTCCACAATTCAATTAATTTTGTTAACCTTGTTATTTTCTCTGTTATTTCAGTCTGACGAGAGAGCTGTGCTGAAGCATTTCAATTGGCCGGAGAGAAAAGCAGATGCAATGCGCGAAGCTGCAATTGAGTTCAGATATTTCAAATCCCTAGAATCCGAAATGGATTCCTTCAAGGATGATTACTGCATGCCTTCCGATGCATCTCTCAGAAAAATTTCATCCTTGTTAGACAAGTGAGTTACATTTTATTTCTTTTTGTTTCATCTCGCATCTTATAACGGTCAAAATGGTACAAGTAAAATACCCTTTTTAAATTTTTCTTCTTAACAAGTTCTTTTTGGTTTGTTTGTGGAAATTGTGAAAAAAAAGGCGACTAGTCTGCAAAAAAAATTATTATATTTTTGCAAATGTATAATCATTACACAATACATATATTTCAATTCTTTACTTATTTTTCAGATTGGAGAAAGGAATGAGTAGGTTGATAAAGCTAAGGAGTTCGAATATGATTTCGTACAAAGATTGCAAAATTCCAACCGATTGGATGCAAGACTCGGGGATGGTTAGCAAAGTAAGTTTATTTCTACATTTTACTCTTTTTATTTTTTGTCAACTTCTTCAAATAAAAGATCATGAACTAGAATTAGTTTAAATGTGATTCTTGATTTTTAATTTTTATAGATAAAGTTGGCATCAGTGAAACTAGCCAAGGTGTACATGAAGCGAGTTACTCGAGAGCTCGATTCAATGAAGAATTCCGAGAGAGAGGCGGTACAAGAATCCCTTTTGTTTCAAGGAGTCCGATTTGCGTACCGGGTTCACCAGGTAAACAAATTAGTATAAAAGAAAAAATATTTTCTTGTTCATTTTATTTTTGCAAACTAATGAATGAAATATACAACAATAATTATGACTTGAATATTTTAGTTTATAACTTGAATTTTATATGTATAGTTTGCTGGAGGTCTAGATACCGAGGCCATGGGGGCGTTTGAGGAATTGAGAGAACGGATCCGATTTTATGAATCTGGATCGGGATCAAGGGAGTTGTTGTCGGGCGTTATGCTTTCTCGATAAAATAATTTTATGAAAATGCCAAAAACTTTAATTTAATTTACGCTGGTTAGTGAGAGATATGTCTGTTGTATATACGAGAAATTCGGACTTTTCGGATGGGTTTAGACTGGGTAATTACGGAGGCGAAATAAATAGTCGATGATAGCTTAAATCTCGAAACTTAATTTGTTGTCTTTTTTGTGTTATGGAAAGTACTTTCTTCTATTAAATGCTAAACTATCCTAGAGGTATTTCACTCGTTTCGGAATAACTGCATGTCTAAAAAATTATATGTTCTAAAATATTCAGTAAATATATATTATTTTCCTTCATGAAGTATATTGATTTCTCACAATTTATAGGAGTATTTTAGATATTTCAATTTATAATATAAGGGATACTTGTAAGATACTTCTTGGATACTGTCGAATATTTTTTACGTATATATACTCAAAAAAGAAAGAAAAATAATTTTGAAATCAAAATAATTTATTCATACACACAAGTATTGGATGAAAAATACTTGCATTCAAGAGGATAACTGTACATTCAGTTCACTGACAGGTGAATTCTGGGGGCTAAGTAAACTTCTATGTATGCTTAAATCAGTTAGGTAAAATACTAAAAATTATGATGTGCAAGTCAAAAGGATTTAATAGATAATAAACAAAAAAATATTATTTTTATGTCCATAATTTCTCTTCCACAAGAACATAATTTCAATGATTCAGTAAGCAAAACATCAAAAATACACAACCAAAAGAGTATCACTTAACCTACACAAATTAATGCAAGGATAAAATTATGTCGCGATAGGGTAGCATATGCGCTTCAGTTCCTCCATTCTGGCACGCGTCTCGGTTACTTCAGGAAGTTGGAGTTGGTTATCTTCAGCCCACTCAATTGCTTCCTCAATAGCATCTTCAATCCTCGTCTTCGTCACGAATGATAGTCTATTAACGACATTCCCATCCCTCATAACATTCCTCATTTTGTACGCATATTTCTCGACCAAATCCCATTCTTCGTGTTTTTTCTTGAATTCCTCGTCGTCAATTCTGTACCTCTCAGCGTCCCTTATCATCTTTTCCAGCTCTTCCTCAGTTCTAGTTTCGTCATTGTTAATTGTAATTTCTCTCTTCTGACCGTTGCACCTATTAACTCCCGTCACGTTGAGTATGCCATTTGAGTCTATCTCAAAGCATACATGAATCTTTGCCGTCCCCCTCGGAGCTGGATAAATGCCGTCAAACAAGAAATCGCCTAGGAAATTATTGTATTTTGTTTCTGCCCTCTCACCCTCATAAACTCTAGTCCTCATTCTAGTTTGGTTATCATGGACGGTGGTTCGAACACATTCTTTCTTTGTAGGGATTGCAGTATTCCTTGGGATTATTATGTCAGTTTTGCCGCCGTAAGATGCTAAACCGAGGGACAGAGGCGTAACATCTACAAGGACCATATCCTGGACCTCGCTATTGCCCTGGCCGCTCAATTTTGCAGCTTGAACAGTCGCACCGAATGCGACTGCTTCGTCTGGATTGATGCCCTTGCACAGCTCCATCCCGTCAAAGAAGTCTTGGAGAAGCTGCTGCACTTTGAGAATCCTTGTAGATCCCCCGACAAGTACTAAAACATCGATGCTTTTCTTATCTACTTTAGCATCGTTCAAACACGCCTTGACAGTCTCCAAACAATTTTGTAAGAGATCCAAATTTAGCTCGTCAAATCGGGCACGGCTAATGGAAGAGTGGAAATCAATGCCTGCGTGTAGGCTGTCGACCTCAATTGTCGCTTGTGCGGAAACGGACAAGTGTCTTTTGGCCCGCTCACATGCAGTCCTTAACCTCCGCTTAGCCTTCGCATTTTCACTCATGTCCTTACTATACTTCCTCTCGAACTCTTCGATGAAATAGGCCACCATTCGGTCATCGAAGTCCTCCCCTCCAAGATGGGTATCTCCAGCTGTGGCTTTCACCGTAAATACACCATTTTTTACAACGAGCAACGCGACATCAAAAGTACCGCCACCAAGGTCGAATATCAGAACTTTTTTCTCATCGGAATTGTATAATTTATCAAAACCATACGCCACCGCTGCGGCTGTGGGTTCGTCCATAATGCGCATTACATTCAAGCCAGCAACTTCACCCGCATCCTTGGTGGCACGGCGTTGGGAATCGTTGAAATAAGCAGGGACGGTCACCACCGCATTCCTGACTGGACAATCTAGATAGGCCTCGGCTATCTGCTTCATTTTCAAGAGAACCATGGAGGATATTTCCTCTGGATAGAACTTCTCTTCCTTGCCCTTGTACTTGACTGCAATCATTGGCTTGTCATTGAGTCCAGCAACGACATTGAAGGGCCATAACGTGACATCTTTCTGAACCGAAGTATCACTGAATCTTCGACCAATTAAGCGCTTGACAGCTAGTAGGAAACACAAAAATTCTGTGTTTAAATAACTAGTGTATATGATGCTTTTATTTGATTAAATATTCTCCACAAAAAGCAATTCAACATAACTAAACAATTCCTCAAAGAAAAATAAGAACAAGAAAGTAAGCGAGAGGCATACCAAAGACGGTGTTGATGGGGTTGGTGTCGATTTGGTTTTTTGCAGCATCACCGATGAGCCTCTGCGCGTCTGTGAAGGCGACGCACGAGGGAGTGGTACGGTTTCCCTGATCATTTGCGATGATCTCGACACGATTGTGCTGCCACACACCGATGCACGAGTATGTCGTGCCGAGGTCTATCCCGATTGCGGGACCGCTCAGTCGCGAGGAGGATGCCATGGATCTATCCCGCTTGATACTTCTAAAAGCTATTCTGAAATATAAATGGGAGAATGAGATGTAGAGAGACAGTAAGGAGGAAGAATGTTCAGTTCGGTTTTTATAGGTTTCATGCTTGGGATTTAACGAGGGGTCGTTTAATAACTTTGTTTTTTGTCAATGGACCTTTCGTGTTCCAGCATGCTGACTCTTCAATTTTTTTCCAATTTTTTATAACATATGATTTTTTATGTTTCATGCTCATTTGATTTTAAAATTTTATGATTTTTTGTGTTTCACCTTCGTTTAATTTTAAAATTTTAATTGGTACGTAGATCCATCGAAAACTCTTCAATTATTATATGGAGTTCGAACGCAAGTTCAGATGTAACTTTATCAGGAGAAATCAATGGGGGCATTGGATTTGGGGTTTAACCGTAATTAACTTAATCTGGAAAAAATAAAAAATAATATATCGGTTGTTACTTTGGAAAAAATAAAAAATAATACATAAATATAGAGGGAGACTAGTCACTAACCTTACCAAAATTTAATACTTAATGTTTTTTCATCATTGAATTTACATTGAAATTTGTGTTTTCATAATTTAATGCACAAATTTCAATACAAATTCAATGATTCGAAAACATTAAGTATCAAATTTTTTGGTACTTGAATTTATATCGTTTGTATAATAATTTATATTTTTGGAATAGATATGCGATAGGAGGTCAAAATGACAACAACATTATTTTTGAAAAATATCCGGCACATGACATGTTAGGGTGAACATGCCTGCACAATACCTTGCACATACCATCAGGCATTAGTCGTCCTACAATTATTACTTTTTATCAACTTACCACGCAAAAAGAAATTACTGAAATTGATAATATGAAATCATAAAATATATGTTGATTATTAAAAAAATTCAAATATTTGACACATCCGATTTGACAGTAGACATGCATAGTCGATTCATGAATATTATTAACATATGTCTAATAATTCTCCCAAATATACTATTTTATTCTTTACGTTTATTGTTACGTCGTGCAAGACTCATATACTTTGTTGTCACATAACTTTCGAATCTAAAATAGCCGACTTTTTACAAAATCCGGCATAAATGTTTTTGAGTCTTAGAAAACACGAATAGCTGAACATATGAATTGGAGACACGAACCACGAACCATTCGTATAATACAAAATTCGAAAATTTCGTGTATAATACGTGTTTTATACGCATCGCTTTGGATTGTACAATAAAGAAAACAAAATTGAGGTTTTATATGCCGTAGGTTCAACTTCTCATGCGGTTACTAATACAATTAGCGGAAATCGATTGGTGCAATTCGTCATTGTTTAAAGTTGCGAGGTAACCAATCACAAAATATATGTACAAGATTTTCTTTTTTTTAGTTTTCACCAATGTCTCATTATTTCATGCTTGCTATGTCTAATAAACAATTCAACGTTGAGAGAAAACATATGAAGAGCTCTGATTTTTATATATATATATATATATATATATATATATATATATATATTTTTTTTTTTTTTTTTTTTTTTTTTTTTTTTTTGTAACCAAAGCAAAGCAATTCATAATATTTTCATGTTTAAAGATTGGTACAAAAACGCATTTTGCGTGCATGCTTTAAAATGAATGAATGGGCTGGGCCGGCTCAAGCTATCTATATCGGGTCGGATGTAAATGAACCCGCTAACACAAACCCGATCCTGTACACCACAGCAGAACCAATCAGATCTCCTCCATCAAAATTATTACATCGAAAAAAATAAAAGAGAGAAAAGGCTTGAGCTTTAAAATGAATTTTTTGTTCTAAAAAATGGACTAAAATGTTCCAAAATTAAGCAAAAAACAGTAATATCGAGATAATCAAGCAGGTTTGTCTTTGTTTTTTTTTCACTTCAGTTTTGGATCAAATTTTACTGAGTAAATCCTAGTCGGATCCGCAAATTTTCCTTTTTTTTTTCTCGGTTGATGAATTTCCGGGGTGAATATCTCGGTTGATGAAGATCTAGTTTTCTTTGCATTTCCGTGGTGATTTTTTTGTTTAATTCGTTCTGATTGGTTTTCCTTTGGATCCAGATTGGATTGTGTTGATTCTTTAATTTGATTAAGCACCTTACTGTGTTAATTCCACTCCACCTATCCGTTGATTGATTTTGTGTTTTGCAATTCGACCTCAAAAAATAGTAATAAGTTCAGCAATTTGGTAAAAATCAAGTAGTTTGATGTATGGATTTTGTTTATATTCTCATGATGAAGAATTACTGTTCAGCTAATTGTTTCATTCATGTGATTAACAAGCTTGTAGTATAAACCCTAAGTCTGGTATATCGTTTTACCATTCAAATCAGTTTGATCTGGACCGAAATTGGCTCTCAATGAGTTTGTCCTTTACATTTTCCATTAATCAGTGCCCAAATTACACTCTGTACACCAAATCAAAGTAATTTCCATTCTCAAACCCAAAAGGACTCCAAACCAATCATGTTACTAAGCATTTTTTATGACATGCATAGTTTCTACAATTATTAACGTAATTTCTAATGTATATTTTTACAATTATAGCTCTCGTTGTAGTACTGTGGGTCCTAAATGGAGAACAAAACTCCACCAATCCCTTCTTCTTCGGCTTCACCAGGCCCGGCATTTCGCCCTACACCACCCTCTCATGGGCCCGGTCCACAATTCATCACGCCTCCTAGTCAACTAACTCCCCCTCCACCTCACGGACCGGGCCCACAATTTCGAACACCACCTCACCAGGTTGGTCCACAATTCATCACTCCACCTGGATCGGCTCCACAACTAACTACCCCACCAAGTTCCCAGTTCAGCACGCCACCTGGCCCACCAATCTTCTCGTCTCCATTGCCGCCCACAGTCCCGTTCCGCCCCTCCCCTTATGGACCGGGTCCACAAACCCAAAACCCGAATCTCAATTCTGGAGGATTAATCCCTCAATTTTCAAATGGGTCACAAGAATTACCACTTAGCCAACCTGCTAGTGTTGGAGACTTAGGGTTTGAGTCTCCATATGTCCTCTTCTCCGCCCACAAGGTATAAATTATAGTACTTCACATTAATCAATTAATTTATTCTTTAATTTCGTCTATTTTTGACAAATTAGGTCCTAAAAAGTAAAAAGGAAGCGAATATACCAAGTCTAGGATTCGGAGCGCTGGTTTGTCCGGGTCGAGAAATTAAACCCGGATCCGAAATAATCGAGCAGGATCCGTTAAGGTGTCAGAATTGCGGCGCTTATTCTAATCTCTATTGCGAAATCCTCGTTCAAACCGGCGAATGGCATTGTGTCCTCTGCGATAAACTCAATTCTAGCGAAGGACACTACAGGTGCAACTCCAAAGAAGATCTCTCGCTCTATCCCGAACTCGCCAGCTCAGCAGTCGATTATGTATTTCTTCCTAGTAATGTTCGACGGCCTGGATTAATCCCCGTTGGTGACGTGGCGCGATCTAGTGGGCCCATTTTCGTTCTGATCGATGAATGTTTAGACGAAGCTCATTTACAACACTTTCAAGGGTCATTACATGCGCTCATCGACTCGTTGAATCCGACCCAACGGATCGGGTTCATAACTTTTGGTCGTACCGTTTCGGTATACGATTTCTCGGAGGGATCGGTGGTTTCTACCGATGTGGTACCGGGTGAAAAATCTCCTACGCAAGAGGTATTGAAACCCTTGATTTACGGGACCGGCGTATACCTGTCTCACGTGCATGCTTCTTTACCCGTTGCGCATAACATAATCTCGTCTTTGACTCCGTACCGGCTCAACGTACCTGAAGTTTCGAGGGACAGGTGTCTCGGTACAGCTGTTGAGGTGGCGTTAGGTTTGATCCAAGGACCAACGGCCGAGATTTCACGAGGGATAATCAAAAGATCCGGAGGAAATTGCAGGATACTGGTATGCATTGGTGGGCCTTGTACCTATGGGCCTGGTTCGGTACCGAGTTCTACGAATCATCCAAATTACGCGTATTTAGAGAAAAGTTCTATCAAACACATGGAGAAATTAGGGCAAGAGGCGCGTCGGTACGGTACCATAATCGATTTGCTCTGCGCAGGTACCTGTCCGGTCCGGTTACCGGTTCTCCAACCCCTTGCGAAATCCTCAGGAGGAGTTTTGATTCAACACGATGATTTCGGGGAGGCTTTTGGGGTAAATTTGCAAAGAGCTTCCACTCGATCGAGCGGGTCAAACGGGTCATTCGAAATCCGTTGTTCGAAGGATTTACTCGTGACTCAAGTTATCGGGCCGGGCGAAGAAGCTCAACCCGACCCGCACGAGAATTTCAAGAATGATAACTCGTTTGCGATCCAAATGCATAGCGTGGAGGGTACCCAAAGTTTCGCGATCTCGATGGAGAATAAAAGGGATATAAAAGGAGAATTCGTCTACTTTCAATTCTCGGTACGGTTTTCCACCCCGTACCAGTACGAAATATCTCGAGTCATAACCCTTCGCGTACCGACCACGGACGGTATTTTCTCGTACCTATCGAGCATCCAAACAGATGTACTATCCGTACTGATAGCGAAACGTACCGTTTTAAATGCAAAAACATTGAAAGAATGCGAGAACATGAAATACTCAATTGACGAGAGAGTAAAAGACATGTCGTATAAACTGGGAACCCAAATCCCGAAATCGAAAACCTACAAATTCCCCAAAGAAATCGGGAGTGTACCCGAACTTTTGTTCCATTTACGAAGAGGTCCTTTATTGGGGGATATAGTTGGGCATGAGGACGAGAGAGGCGTTTTGAGGGACTTGTTTTTGAACGGGAATTTGGATCTTTGTTTGAGGATGGTGGGCCCGAGATGTTTGATGTATTGGGAGGGTGGAGTGTTCGAGGAGGTACCGTCTTATGATTTGGTCATGCAGAGCGATAAGGCTGTTGTTATGGATCATGGTACCGATATTTTCATCTGGCTGGTACGATGATTTTTTTAAATTTATTTTGGGGGATTTACATATTTACCCTTCTAATAATAAAAATATCATGTCGAACCTTTCGAAATTCTAAAATACTATATTTCCCTTTCACGAATTGATTTTAGAGGGGTATTTATGTCTTTTTTATTTTGTAGGGTGCTGAGTTGGCAGGGCAAGAGAGTAAAAATGCAGCGGCATTAGCAGCGTGTAGAACCTTAGCGGAGGAAATTAGTGAGACCCGTTTCCCTGCTCCCCGAATCCTTTCTTTTAAGGTCCGTTATTTATGTCTATTTTGCAAATAAGTCCCTAGAAGCCCTTACATTTAATTTGTTGATTAATTTGGTGAAATATTTGTTATACAGGAGGGGAGTTCTCAAGCGAGATATTTTGTTTCACGCCTCATACCAGCTCACAAGGACCCTACATACGAACAAGTAATTATTTAAGTATTTTTTTCTATTGAATTCGATGAAATTGCAATTACGTCCCCGAATTAATATATTTGATTTTTTTTATAGGAGGCGAGATTTTCTCAATTACAAAGTTTAACGGCAGAGCAGAGGATGAAATTAAAGAGCAGTTTTGTACATTTCGACGATTTTAGTTTTTGCGAGTGGATGCGTAGCCTCAAATTGGTTCCGCCTGAACCTAAATAAATTTTCTTTTAAAAAAAAAGTTTGAATGAAATGGAAAAGATAAAATTTCACTCAACTCACTTTAATTTTTGGACTGAGATTCATATACAAAGTAGAGGTGAAGAGAGAGATTTTTTCTTTAGGTTTTGGATTTGTTGTAGACTAAAAGTTTATTGAGATTTTTGCTGTTGTTATTTTTTGGTAATAAATATACAAGATTATGAGGGGATAATAGAACATGTTTTGTTTTTGGTATTCATTTATTCATATAATAACAGAAAAAAATTAGATTAATTTGTAATATTTTCCTATTGTTTGCATGTTTGTTTGCGCGCTGTTTATATTTGTATTGTTCCCAAATTTTGAGTTCTATACAATCCCTTTCTCATGTAACATATATTAAAAAAAATAGAAAATGAGGATATTAATGATAACTCTTACATTTTGTATTTCATGATGTTGCATAGTTTGGAGGGGTATATGTGAAATTTTGATGTTTTGTAGGAGCACCCGTGAAATTTCGCTTCATTTGTGTTCGAGGATACTGATTTTACATATTCAGTGATACTGAATCTCGGGTTGTATGGGTCATTGTTGTTAAAAAAAAAAGTATTTTATGCGTATAATACACATTTTTTCTAAATATTTATAAATTTTCGAACTACCCAACTCATTTCAGTTGTACGGATTAAAATGTCTTCTTGTCTCAAAAGATAAGTTCGTGCCGAATAATCCGAATATATATTTACTTTTCAAATAATTAGAAAGCTAGAAGTTCAAGCAAAAGAAAATTTTAACTCAAATATCATAATTTCAAGCTCGAGAACTTCAATTTAAAAAACAGAATTATAAAACATTAATATTTGAGATATTTTATTTTTCTAATAATATTGTTGTGTGTGATTAATTCGTTAAATTGATATAGTAAAAATATATTTTATACTTATATTTTGCCTAATTCGTGTTGCCGAATATCTTCAAAACATATAATATTATTTGATGATCATGTTCTCATGTCCGAATTTTTCACCGAATTTAAAATATATGCATCTGAATTATACACGAGTATATGTTTCGCCGTATACCCGTGTTTTTAAGTTTTAAAATTGGATTTCTGTAATTTGAAATTTCATATTGAAAAATGTAATTTGTCAAAACAGAAGGTTCAAATTGCAAAATAAGTGTGCTTTCAAGCTCTGGTTATTGCAACATGCTCTCTTCCTTATCCATTCTATTTCCCTCCCTAGTCCCTCCATTAACCTTTCTTCAGACTTCAACTGTCGAAAAGAACTTTTCTTCAGAAAAAAGAACACAACTTTGATCCATACCTTTCCAAAAGAACCTGTCAGAAATCCATCTTTGCAATCTCCAGTACCTCAGGACCTCTAAAGCCATTAATGGCTTCTACTACTCCTCTTCCAACCTCCATTTCCAAACCTCCTTTTCACAAATTACTCTCCACGAATCCACAGTACATCCCAAAATCCGAACCGGGCATCCATTTTTTGTCCCTGAACTCGCAAAAATCGAAACCTTGTTCTTCCAGAAGACGTAATTCGGCCGTAGTAAGAGCTTCTTTAGGTGGATTGCTTGGCGGTTTGTTCAAAGGAACTGACAATGGAGAAGGCACGAGAAAGAAATACGATGCTACCGTTAAATTGATAAATGCGATGGAACCAGAGATTTCTAACTTGTCCGATTTACAATTGAGAGAACGAACATCTGCTTTGAAAGAGAGAGCACGAAATAATGAGTCCCTTGATTCTCTTCTTCCCGTGAGCATGATCAAATTCACTAATTCAATTTACTTTTCATGATTTTTCTACTCAATTTCGACTAATTGTTTTGTTCATATAGGAAGCATTCGCAATTGTAAGAGAGGCTTCAAAGAGAGTATTGGGTCTTAGACCTTTCGATGTTCAATTAATTGGTATATTAACATAAAATTCATTTCCTAAGCTTAATTTTGTCGCAATTAGAAGTTAATGATATATATATTTAGGTGGAATGGTATTGCACAAGGGGGAAATTGCGGAGATGAAAACAGGAGAAGGAAAAACCCTAGTCGCAATTTTACCGGCTTATCTAAATGCATTGAGTGGTAAAGGAGTGCATGTCGTGACGGTAAACGATTACTTAGCAAGACGCGATTGCGAATGGGTCGGTCAAGTTCCCAGATTTTTAGGTCTTCAGGTCGGCTTAATCCAACGTACGTTCTTTTTCCATTTTACTCCCTACTTTTTCTCAAATTACTCTTTTTAATCCTTCTTTCTAAATAGAAAACATGCCAAGCGAGCAAAGAAGAGAGAATTACTCATGCGACATTACCTACGTGACAAACAGCGAGCTCGGTTTCGATTTCCTACGAGACAATCTCGCAATGGTACTTTTACAAATCCACCCCAAACTTCTTACCAATTCTCACTAACACCCTTTTTTTTTCCCTTTTTTACTAGACAATCGATGAATTAGTCCTCCGAGACTTCAACTATTGCGTGATCGATGAAGTCGATTCCATCCTAATCGACGAAGCTCGAACTCCTCTCATCATCTCGGGCCTCGCGGAGAAACCGAGCGATAGATACTACAAAGCGGCGAAAATCGCTTCGGCTTTCGAGCGAGATATTCACTACACGATCGACGAGAAGCAAAAGACCGTGTTGTTGACCGAGCAAGGATACGAGGACGCGGAGGAAATTTTGGAAATTAAAGATTTGTACGATCCTAAAGAGCAATGGGCTTCGTATGTTTTGAACGCGGTCAAAGCGAAGGAATTGTTTGTTCGAGACGTTAATTATATCGTTAGGAGTAAAGAGGTTTTGATCGTCGATGAATTCACGGGCCGTGTCATGCAAGTGGGTTTTGTAAATTTACGAATATAATTTATTAAAAAATTAAAATTAAATGCGTTTGATAGGGGAGGAGATGGAGCGATGGTTTGCACCAAGCGGTGGAGGCGAAAGAGAATTTACCGATTCAAAATGAGACGATTACGCTTGCGTCGATTAGTTATCAGAATTTCTTTCTTCAGGTATTTCATTGTTATTTAATATTATTATAATTATAATTTATTATATTTTTTTGTAGTTTCCGAAATTGTGTGGAATGACCGGTACGGCCGCGACGGAGAGAACGGAATTTGAAAGTATTTATAAATTGAAAGTAACGGTTGTTCCTACTAATAAACCCATGATTCGTAAGGTATATGAATATTTTTGTTTATACGAAGATAAGGGTAAATTTGGTATTTATTTTTTTCAATTTTGATTTTCAGGATGAATCTGATGTGGTGTTTAGAGCCGCAAATGGTAAATGGAGAGCGGTGGTCGTGGAAATAGCAAGGATGAATAAAACGGGTCGACCCGTTTTAGTTGGAACCACGAGTGTCGAGCAAAGTGAAGGCTTGTCAAAACAATTGCGCGAAGCTTCAATTCCTCATGAGGTTCGTATTTTTTGTACTACAACCAAAATATCACTTTTACCCTTCCACAGAAATCTAAAAATATTACATTTACGCTTTCGAAACTACAAAATATAAAAAAATATCCAAATTGCTAAATTGCTTTTAAAGGGCAAATTTGATAGTTTAGATCTTTGTGAGAGGATCAATATAATATTTTAGATCTTTAGAAGGGTAAATATGTAAATATCCCATAATTTTTTGAAGGTGTTAAATGCAAAACCGGAGAACGTAGAGAGAGAAGCGGAAATAGTGGCACAAAGCGGTCGACTCGGTGCCGTAACGATCGCGACAAACATGGCGGGACGTGGGACCGATATTATTCTCGGTGGAAATGCCGAGTTTATGGCACGATTGAAACTTCGCGAATTACTCATGCCTAGGTCCCCCTTCTTCTTTCTTTTTTAAGAAATAAATAAAAATAAATTATTCTTGGGAAATATGCATAAAGAACCCTGTCTGCTTTGAACAGGGTCGTATCGCGTGCGGTAGATTCTCAAAAGAAACTTCCAATAAAATCTTGGAAGGTATGCACATTCTTAACTTGTTTCCTCATTTTTAATTGCTAATTAAATTTTTGTAAAAGACGATTTTGCCCTTTTAAATCTATAGGTGAACGAGAGTTTATTTCCATGCGATTTATCGAAAGAAACATTATCGTTAGCCAAGAACGCAGTCGAAATCGCGGTCAAATCTTGGGGTCAAGTATCCTTGACCGAATTAGAAGCCGAAGAAAGACTCTCCTACTCTTGCGAAAAGGTGAATGAAATTCTCATTTTGGTGTATTTATTTTATAAACTCAATATACGATTTTATTATATAGGGGCCGACTAAAGATGAAGTGATTGCGAAATTGAGGGAAGCTTTTACGAAAATCGCACGAGATTACAAAGTTTTTACCGAAGAGGAGAAAAAGAAGGCATTGAATTGATTTTTTTTTTAATTTTTGAAAAGATAATTATAATTGAATTAATTTTTTGTTTCTTGATTTTATTCAGGTGATTGAAGCAGGTGGGCTTCATGTGGTCGGTACAGAACGACATGAGTCGCGTAGAATTGACAACCAAGTAATAGATCAAATCCAAAATTGAAATATAAATTCTAATATTCAGAAAAAATAGGTTTTTTTCAAAATTCTCCATTAAATTAATACGTAATTAAATACTTTTTTTGGGATTTTTTTGAAAAAAGTTACGAGGTAGAAGTGGTAGGCAAGGAGACCCAGGAGGCTCTCGCTTTTTTCTTAGTCTCGAAGATAATATTTTTCGCATTTTCGGTGGGGACCGCATTCAGGTTCTCTCTCCTCTCTCTCTCATCTCTTTCCTCTCTCTCTCATCTCTGCTCACTCTTTCTCTATGTTAGGGTTTGATGAGAGCATTTAGAGTGGAGGATCTACCAATAGAATCCCAAATGCTAACGAAAGCTCTCGACGAGGCCCAAAGAAAAGTCGAAAATTACTTTTTCGACATTAGAAAACAATTATTCGAATTCGACGAAGTTTTGAATAGTCAAAGAGATCGAGTCTACGCAGAGAGGCGACGAGCCTTGGTTTCCGAAAACCTCCAAGGTTTAATCGTCGAATACGCCGAACTCACCATGGACGATATATTACAGGTATAAAAAAGTTTTCTAGGGGTATTCGTGATATTTCTAATATTTACGATATTTATTTATTTTAGGCAAATATTGGTTCTGATACGCCTAGAGAAAATTGGGATCTTGCTAAGCTCATTGCGAAACTTCAACAGTAAGTTTGTATTTCTATAAATAATATGATATTTTCGTTTGTAAAAATAATTTTTTTATTAGGTATTGTTATTTTTTGAATGATTTAACTCCTGAATTACTCGAGAGTAAAAGCTCGAGTTACGAGGAGTTACAAGAATATCTCCGTCTAAGAGGCCGCGAAGCATATTTTAAAAAAACTGTAATTTTAATATATTTTTTTAAATTTAAATATAAGAGGGTCTTTTTGCAAATTAAACCCTTTATTTTGTTATATTCTCTCAGGAGGTTGTAGAGGAACAAACCCCTGGATTGATGAAACAAGCCGAGAGATTTTTAATATTGAGCAATATTGATAAATTATGGAAAGAACATTTACAAGCTTTGAAATTCGTGCAACAAGCCGTTGGTTTGAGAGGCTACGCGCAACGAGACCCTTTAATCGAATATAAATTGGAAGGATATAATCTTTTCTTGGATATGATGGCCCAAATTCGACGAAATGTTATCTATGCTGTTTATCAGGTATTTTTTGTTGAGAAATTATAATTTTGTATTTTTTTTTATTATTTTTTTTTGCGTAGTTTCAACCGTTAAGGGTGAAGGACCAAAAAGAAGTCGATAAGGATACAAAATCGAGGAAGAAGGAATCGAAAGATAAGGAGACTGCGCAAACTGCATGATGATTATTCGATTTTATGAGATTTCGAATTAGCCATTATTTGAGGGGTGTTTTTGAAATGCACCCATTAATGTGAATAGCTTTTGATTAATTGAAAGGAACTTCAATTATAAATAAATTTTACTTCGTTTCTTTTTTTTGTCTCGTGATTTTTGCCATTAAATATTAAAGAGAAAAAGAAAAGAACAATGTAAAAATAATAGGAAATATGAAGAAATATTATATAAATTGAGCAACTAAATCTCACCATGAATTCAATTTGAACAACATTGATCCATGGGGATTAACTTCACAAAATGGAGATAGTTACTCAACATGATGAAACTGCATACAAAATTGAGTTCAAGTCCCTATAAATATTTATATTCCTAAATTGGGGGGGCCAATCATAATGCATTGAATAATGATTGGCTACTTTGTCTCCGAATTATTTTTGGATTTGTCGAGAATAGACCACATGATTCTCACATCTTCATATCCACATGCCATCACCTCCTCTTCTAATTCCATTCCCTTTCTCTCTTGCTCCGAATTTCCTGCAAATTTTTCAAAATTCATCAAAATTACTTGAAATTCATCTAATAAATACTTATATATACATATACATTGTGCAAAAAGAATGTACCTTTTTGAGAAACTTTATTATCTCTTGGTGATTTGACGAAAGCTTTTTTGAATGGAGATGTAATGGTGTGTACCCAAGAACCCATGATTGTATTTTGAAAAATTTGAATTCGAATGAAGAAAGATCTCTCTCGCTCTGGCAAAGCTCGAATGGAGGAATTATAATGTAGATATCATTGATGGTGATGTTTATATAGAGTGAGAGAGAGAGAAGGGAGGAGAGAGAGAGGAAAGAGAGGAGGAGAGTAGGGACCCATTATTTCTACTTTTACTCGGCGAGTGACACCATGTGTTCTGCCATGGCAGAGTGCACATGGCTTCCTGCTTCTTGCCTTTCCGAGGCGATGCTATCCTCTCATTTCTTTCTCTCTCTTCTCTCTTCTTCTCTCTCTGCTTTCATAATATCTTCCAATCATTTCGTCATTAATTCAACTTATGGAGGGTAATTTCGCAAAAAGAGAAATTAGGGAACAAGGTTGTTTTTGAAAAGAAAAAAAATGTTAAAAAATAATAATATCATAAATTAGTTGAGGATCCGTACGAACATCAAAACAAAAATAACAGTACTTATGCATTTGATGACATGACCCATCAATAATACATTCTCAATTGCACAATAAACACGCCTATTGTAGATATTAGTGCGAACAAATCATAAAATAATTAAGTGGTCTCTGTTTAAATAGTTTTTTTCTTCTCAAAATAGTTTTTTTTTTTTTTAATCATTTTCGAAATATTATATAGATTTGTAATTAAAAAATAAAGAAAGACTAGATTGAAAGAGGAGAGAGTTATTATTGTTTTTGTTGCATTAAAAGTGGGAAAGGGGACAGAGCATATAAGATAACATGTGAAGGTTTCGCGATTAGTTATGAATTGGTGTGAAGTGCCAATAATTTGGTCTGTAAATCGACGAGCCAAGAAGGAGAACAAGATCCACCAACCATCTCGTCTAGTTTTTGTTGCTTGCATGTCTTCTTTCTACCGTTATATCTTGCCTTTGGCATGCATGTGACCCACATGCATCATGCACTTCTTTCTTCCACGTGATTTTATGCCTCTCTCTCTCTCTCTCTCTCTCTCTCTCTCTCTCGGTAAAATTACAAAATTAATGCCGACCAATTAACCGTAACGTTTTTTTCAAGTGATACCAACATGATTAGTTAACCATTCAGTTAATATATAATGACATTATAAAATTGTTATTTAATATATTGTGCGAACCAACTAGAGTTAGCCTAGTTGATCACACCTCTTGGCTAGGAAGCGAGAGGTGTGGGGTTCGATTCCCGATGGGGACACTGAATTATAGCTTAAATGTTAAATTAGTGAATAGAGTGTGTGGCCTACGGGTTTGTAATAAAAAAAGAAAAAGAAAAAGAAAAGGATATTGTGTTTGGAAGGAGGACTTTGAGCCCTCTCCGAATTTACTCAAAAAAAAAAATATATATATATTGTGCGAATGGGCTGGTTTGGGGTGGGACATAAGAAATCATATGTTGTGAGAGATTGTGAGTTCGAGTCTCATTGACACCAATGAATGAAGGAGCATCGAGTTTTCTCTATTTTTTTTTTTAATATATTGTGATATTTTATTTTAGATATTTTTCGCTTATTCAGTTTAATATATTGTGATATTTTATTTTTAATATTTTTCGTTATTGCGCTGCTATTAGTTTATTGGTTTTCGTTTTTGTTCATTTTGTGTTCTTCGAGATCATAAAAATTGTACGAATTTTTTCTTTATTTAATGAATATCGATAAACCAATTCACCTATCGTTTTAAAAAAAAATCTTCATTAATTTTGTGTCATATATTAATTATATGTTAATTAATCATGATGTGGTGGTGAAATTAGAGAGCATAGTAAATGGTCTCTTTCAATTTAGCCCTTAATTTAGGTTGTAGTGATATTAAAAGAAAATACAGAGATTTTGGAATTGAAATCTACCCTAAATTGACTAATTAAAATATTAATTTCATGTTCCGAATAAAGTTAGTTCCAATGAATTATCGTTACTATTTGCATGAAACTCTGGTTCTAAAGGACGCAAACAATAGTGAGCATATGACTTTCATCATAGTTGACTCTATAATCTATATATTCATATCCTCAGAATATTCAATCAAACATTTGTAATCAATGTATTTGTATGCGAGTACATTTGTATCTATAATCTATATTTTCAATTTATAATTAATGTTAACGAATATTAAAACCTTTCCATTTATTATTACTGGAGCGAGAAATTCTAAAACCTGTTATAGTTGGATTGGATTATAATTAAACTAAAATCGTCTAACCCGATCTACGTATATTCCTACTAGACTATAATCCATGTATACATGTTCTCGTGAAGATAAGTATTGTTACTTGACAAATTATTCTTTATATAACATAGTTGAAATATATTAATTTCGCATATTAGCTTTGTACATGATATATTTTTATATAGGATACATATTTTAATATACTGACAATGTTTGCCTTTTTACTTTAATAGCCACTTGCTAAAATAAAATAAAAAACCGACAAGCGCTGATTTTGAAATGAAAAAAAATATATACATAATTCTTGATTTCATAAGATAAGGTGTATACATGAAAAGAACTCGCCTTTCCATGAATTTTAAAATGAGTAGTGATGTACATCCCCCAACCTACACCAACATCCTTGATGACATGGATACCGCTTAACACCTCAAGAATTAACACACAAATTTATGATTTGACACCTTATTTGAGTGTTTAATCATAACATAAGATAATAAAAACACAAATTAAGATGTTAAATCATGTATTTGTGTGTTAATTCTTGAGGTGTTAAGCGCTATCCACGTCATCAAGGCATGGGGGGAGGGGAGTTGTGTATGTACAACATTTTCCTTTTAAAATAGCCTGTTGATTAAATTATTTTAGTTTATTGGACTATTTTGTAATTGTACTTATTTTATACAGGTTCTCGTAGTAAATAAAGTGTTTTAATTTTTGGGCAAGTGTGTAAATTATTGATATGATTATTTATAAACATGTTGGTACTTTGCATTGGGCTTGATTTCTAATATTGTTCTGCACACATATTTGTACTGTTTATTGTTGGAATGTTAATTTAACATTGAACTTAATTTTAGTTAATAAATTTAAACATTAATGTGTGAATTATAATATGGGTCTTTGTTGTTGCGTAGAATATTGTGGGTGATACTTTTATTTTTTATGATTGGCTGAATTAGAAAATTCACATTTGGAGGCTCAAAAGACATGTTTTTTGAGATAAGATGTATTATGGCTACATAAGCAATTTGATCTCAAGTACATATGACAATGTTGTCATTCTCTCATCTACCCCTTTAAGATGAAAAAGAGAGATTTATTAGAGAAAATCAAAATTACTCTAAATTTGACATCATAAAGTATTTGGAATTCATTCTTGCAATTAAGGCTTCCTGAACGCAACAACGGTGATGACACGACATCAATTCGGACGGATTCCATACGCTTCCGCATACGGTTTAATGTACGATTTTGATTTAAGATTATTCGATAGAATTCACATAGTTATTACGGTCCGTCTTTTACAGGTAATTCACGGACGGTGCCGGGTCGTTACCGCCCCAACATTTATATGGTAATTTATATCGTTGTTTTGTATTTTACTATTTTTTTGAGGTACACATATCAGTACTATTTAGGTTCATTTAGCACTATTTCACAAAAATTACATGGAGTAGAAGTTAGAACTCGCAACATAATGAGTAATTTATTTAAAATATATTATCATTAATCTCATTTAGTCAAATATTTTGAATGTTAATGCATGTACAAATAATATAATTCATTCTGTAAATCTTATGTTAGCAATGCAATTAGAATTTAGATACATGATACAAAAATATAATCATTTTGGAATGTGGATTGGACCTGTAAGTATATGTCAGCATGTTGTAATCTAATAACTAATAAGAAGCCACTTGAACTATAATAGTATCATGATGCACCAGTATACAAACAAGATGCAAAATTGTGCTGGATAGATCTCCACCATTATAGACGAACAAGCGCGTGTCACCGCGTTAATCACCGTCGGTGATATTGGCTCCTCCGGTGGCGATTCCATGCCGTCCTGCTGCATCGGGGTCTTGTATTCTACCTGGGACACGATTCATCAAACCCCGTTAATGAATTAAGCACGTATTTCATTTCGCGACTAAATTAAACACACCGAAGTAACACGACAAAAAATATTTTACGTTCTCGATTGAGAGGATAAGTTACGGAAATTTTATTCATTCCGCGTTACAACTGTTTTTTTTTTTTAACCTACATTTACATGTCTTACCTTTTTTCTTTTCTATATTGCGCAAAGATCAAGTAATCTGTATAACATCCTACACATTTATTCTGTAACTGAATTATTTAGATAATCTACTATTAATTTTTGGGATTAACGACAACGTTGTGGCAAGTGTTGTCGCAAGGATAAGGGCAGTCTATCAACTTCACTTCTGCTCGATCGAAGTACCAATCGCTAACTGCTTTCGCCATTCCCTGAACAATTGAACGGAAAATAGAAAAAAAAATATATTATTAGATATTCCATAAATCTAAAAAAATGTTTATCAATTTACCTTGTTTTCAAGTAGAGGCGCATTATTAGCATACCATGTGTCTTGATATGCTGTTTGGCAATGTGCGAAACACGAATTCAGAAAAATGCCATTCTTACGGGCCCCGGCAGAATTTTTCAGCACGCTCACCATTTGATTTCTAAAACCTATAAAAATATTCATTTAATCAAAGTTAGTTAATTCATATACAATACATGTAAATACTATCGATATTTACCTTGGAGAAATTGGATTTGGCTGGAACTGCAAGAGGAGTAATTCAACCTGCAATATTTCCACGCGCCGCTTTGGTCTGCGCTTCCTGGTGCCAGACTTTCTTGAATCTGAAATTCAAGTAGAAATTAATAATTTTGAAATATTAAGAGAAATGAAATGAAATTCAAGTATTGAGCTTTAAGGATTTTTTTCTTTACGCAAATTATGGATTTGTATATACCTGCCATGTGTCATACGCAGCGTTCAAAAAAAATATCGGCGTCTGGATGTCAGCCACCAAATTTTCGGGGAAAAAACACTGCGATTCAAATTTCAATCAAGAGGAAATAAGTATTTAGGTACATTTTAGACTTCTTAAATGTATAGAAAACTAGTTTTTTTATTTTTTAGATAGAAAAAAATGAAGTTATACCAAAGATGCGTTCATGCGGCTCGTGCAGCTAGATGGCAAGTTTTGAGCCACTCCCTTTCGAAATAGAAAAAATGAAACAACGCAATTAGAAGTAGCTCTTAAATATTAAAAAAAATTACTAATCGTATTTTTTGTTGAATTAAATAAAGGGCGTCTATTGTCTAAGGCAGGTCGATACGCCAAAATTCACACTGACGTACCACATGACAGTTTTTTTTCACAAAATAAATCTTTGTCCCGACCAATAAAATATAAATTGTTATAGAAAAATATATAAATTTAGTAAAAATAAAGTATACGAAATGTGACTCGGGTAAGATAAAAAATTGAGACATCCAAAAAGATATACGATGTTAATACATCTAAAAAATGTATAAACATATATGTATACCGTACATATAAAAATGTAAAACATATATTATATTTAAAAAATATATACCATACATCTAAAAGATATATGATAAATCTAAAAAAAAGTATAAAACTTAAAAATATATCATATACATATAAAAAGATTTAGCACGTATTGTATTTAAAAAAATATGATATATTTCAATAAAAAATATATATAAAACATAAAAGTATATCATCTATTTAAAAATTATATAATATATCTAAAAAAATATAAAATATGGAGATATATCATAAAATGTTAAAATGTATAATATGTATTGTTTTAGAAAGATATATAATACACCTAAAATCATCTACAAGATATATTATATACCTAAATACATATAAAATATAAAACCGGCGTGCGTTAGGAATGCGTTTTTCGCATTGCGCGAGAATGGTATGGACGTACATGTGCAAAATCATTTCTCTCAAATTATAGATAATATTTTTTAAGAAAAAGAGCGACTTACAAGCATAGTCACAACACCGTTGTAGATACCTCTCAGTGTGGGCTTTCCCGATACATCAAGGCTGCAACACGAACAAAAAAATTAATCCAAATGAATTATTTCACATTTATCGCAAACGTGTGAAGGCATTTCGACATGAATACCATCCCGGATAAATTAGAAAATGAATCCAGTTTAGTAGCGGGTCGGTACCAATCGGTACGTAAATGCAGTATAAATGAAAATAGACGTACGCATCAAGAAACATGCCAGCATCAGATAAGCATTTAACTTTAGTGCTCGATGGAAACATCGCGCGAAATTGGTCGCAATGTAAGATTGCCGATAGACCCCCTGCAGAGCATCCAGACAAAAGGACCTAAATTTAAAATTAGATAAATGTATGGTATAGTAAAGAATTTAATTTCGCAATCGATAAATTGGTTTAAACTTTTTACCTGTTTCGCGTTACGCATTCCTTTCGACATCATTTCCTCCATCACCGCAGACCAAATTCTTTGACCTCTAAAATAAAGGTTCGAACCCTATAATAATACAAAAAAAACAAATAGAAACTTAATTAGAATATTTTCTTAATAACAATAATAATTAAGATAATTTTTTTAAAAAAAACATGCCATGTTCTTGACTTAAATACAGCCAAAATTGTAAATGTTGATGTGGACATAAATAAATCATAATAGTAACAAAAACCTGATCATATCCTTCACTGGCAAAAGAACCACCATCACAGTATCTAATCCTTGCTCTGTTCCAATTATAGAAATCTTTACAAAAACCGCAAAAACAAAACAAAATAATCAATCCAAAATTTTAATGGAAACAGAAAATTATAAAGGAATTAATTGGAGATTAAATTATTAAATTTACCAGGGTTTTCGTCAGCTATGTCGCTTATAATTCCATTGAAAGAAATTTGTCGCTCCATGAATTTGGATGATCCATGACGGGACGTTTTGCGAAATTCGCATAACCTTCTATTATTGCACCATCCTCCTCCCTATTTAGCAAAGGGCACAAACATGCTATTTCTCATATACTTTTTCAAGGGCATACATGATATTTTTGCTTTTGCAGGGGTATAACTGATATTATGAGTTTTATTAGTTAGGGGGGTACACTTGGGATTCTTTCAATGATAACAACGGTTTTCGTAGGCTTGTTTTTTGACTTCAATGTCTTAGAGACAAAACCAGGCCTTACAATTGGTACCGGTACAAAATTAAGCGAGTACTGGTACGAAAATAAAGTCGGTACGAAAAGCAAACCTCGAGATCGATAAGCCAATTGTCCGCGCCCTCTCCGTGACCAGGAGAGAAATGATATGCCGGCGGAGTACCATCCAAACAGACTGCATGAGAATTAAATTAAATTAAAATTATAAACTTTTTATGGGTAATTCAAATATGGACGCTTAATTCAGAAAGAGGAGAAAATCTACGGAAATTCTCAAAACCAATTCGAAATTGACGTACCTGCTCCTTTTGCAGAAGCGGATTCGATTATGGTTAATGGTACGTAGGATCCTCCATGAACGAATCCAAATAAAAACAACCCAATTAATGAAATAACGTAAAATCCTGTGATATTCTCCATTTCTCTCCCTAAAATTCTCTCTCTTTTTCTCTCTCTCTCTCTCTCTCTCTCTCTCTGAATGCAGTGTTTCTCTCACTTGTATATATGTGCTAAATGGGGCATGAAAAGACAGCTCATATATACATGAGCAAATCGTCTGTTTCGAGACGAATCAATGGGATGTAAGCGTTTTCAACTTTATACAGATGGATAGATAAATATTTATTAGATTACACAAATAGATGGATATATATAGATAGATAGATAGAGATATATATTTTGCATTCTTGCATGGTACATATCTTCCATAAATTAATGCCTTGGATATGGAACCGTAAATATATGAGTTATTTCTCTGTCAGTGAAACCGTTTCGGTTAATAAATCCATATGTGCACATATGCCCTCCAATAAATTGTATATTTCACACCAAATAGAATAATAGCTTTGTAAGAAAATGATATAGTGTAGAGAAAAGTGATATTTTAAAGGAATAAAAGGGGGGTATCAATCATATGATTTGACATAGGGGGTAAGATGTAAATATGGTCGTCGTATTCGGGTAATTAGTGAGTTTGTGGGGATAGGTACAAAAAGTGGGGTACATGAAAACAAGTGTGTGAAAGGATGCCATGCAAAGGTTTTAATGATTCTTTCATCTTCCTTTGAAGGGATACGATGATCATAATATTCCCTTCTTCATTTTGTTTTATATTCCTTTTCTTTTTCTCTATTGCATTTTTGTTTATGAATTGTTCAAGTTTATCCTACAAATTTTGAAAATATGTATCTTTCCAAACGGAAAATAGTCAATTTATCCTTGTAAAATCATTAAATCAATAATTTTTTTTCTATTTTCTAAAATTCAAAAACTCTATAAATGTCTATATGATTCTTTATTAATTACTTTTTTTTTTTTTCTCTACAAGGGATGAGACTTTCCTACAAAGATTTGAATTTTATATATACTTTTCCCTATATTGGATGCTTCCATGTTACATTTTTTACTCATTTAATATACTAAATATGGACTATTCAAATTAAAATGATAATTTCGTTACAAATTTTTTATGAATCTTAATATGGACAGAAATTAATTTACGAAGAACATAAAATTTGAACTAATTGTGTTTCTAGTGAATTTCAATATTAAATAAGGGTGGTCATAAATACGGGTTTTGTAAATTATTATTGGGTGATTCTACGATAGAATTTTTTTCAAAGGATAATTTGAGTATTTTCAATTAATTAATTTTTTTTTGTATGTATGATAAATCTTTCATATCTTGTCTAGAATTAATTAATACAAACACACTTAAATATTATCATTAAATGAACAAATTGTAGGGAATTATCCCGTTCCCGGCCCCGCGCAGCGGATATGAAGGCCCGGTCCGGTTCCCAAATCTCGAGATCACGCTTTGATATCGAGGGTACGATGCAAAGTAGGATAGACGATTACCAGCGTGAAATTGATCACGCACGACGGGTTGGTCGCTCACATCCTTTTCTTCTTCGGTGTCACGTTGGTGACTAGCCTGTGCGTCCCATACCACACGTCTCCCATCGTCTTGACACGCCTCCGGTTGTCTTCGTGCATCCCTTGCCCACACGCTTCCACAGCCTTTCACTCCTTCGGTTTGATCACAACGGAGAGCCACAAGTGTCGCTCCTCTAACCGTATCCACCGTGAGTCGTAGCACCTCGGTCGCGGATGCACCTGCCTAGACGATGCACCGACGAACTTGCATGATTGCTTTCGATTCTCTAGACGGAGAAAACTATTTTCTCCTCTTTTCTCTTTCTCTCTTTCTTCGCACTCTTTCAACTCCTTGTAGGGAATGATAGACTGATTAGAGGAGAGAGAGAAACATCATATTTATACTAAAATAGGACAATGATTGGGTGAAAGGTTGTGTATATCCAATATACACTTCCAGCAACATGTTCGTTCGAACGCATCATAAGGTTCGTTCGAACCAACTGATTCCTGTTATGAGAATGTATACAACCATTTTATACTCGAAGAGGTCCGTTCGAACGCACCCTTACGGTTCGTTCGAACAAACCATCTCCTGTCTCACTTCAGTGTTAATTCCAAACATCATTCATTGTAGTCCGTTCGAACGATGTTGGTTCGAACGAACCACTCCCTGGAATGAATATGTGTAAAACCATTTTACACTCGTAGTGGTCCGTTCGAACGAACCCAATGGTTAGTTCGAACGAACCACTATCTGGACTTAACTTTGCACAATCCTATTATGCATTTAATCAACCCATGAACACTCATGTTCATATATCATTATATGTACATTTTTGCGGTTGATCCGAAACTGTATTTCTTTCACAAATTACCAAATTATTTTTTTAAAAATGATCTACCATATGAAAAATGTCTCACCATCAGTGATTTAAATTGCGGCGCAATTGCGTTGCCACAGCGCAAATCGCAATAAATATTTATAAAACGCAATACCGCAACCTACTAAATAGCGCCGCAATATCGTGCAATACCGGTGATCATATGTAAATTACAGTCCAAACGCAATGAACCGATATATCGCAATTTAAAACATTTATTAATGACAATTATTAACAGTTATTAGGAAAGGTCCTACCATAATGACAATTTTTACATTTACTTTTAATTGTTAATTCTTTCAACTATATATGAATTAGATCTATGTTATTAATAAAGAATAATTTTCTCTATCTTTCATATTCCGTATTCAACATCGACGATCAAAAGGAATATTTCAACACATTTCAAAAGTATTATGAATTTATGTATATATTGTTATTTGAAGCAATAAACATCTTGAAATTTAGTGACAAAAATAAGAATCTTATATTTAAATTTAAGATAACCGATTAAGGAATCAACAATAATGCAAAACCAAATACTCAAATCAATTAATTAAATTGAGATCGAATATTTGAGATAACATGAAGAATTAAACTGTATATCTTTATTAATTGAAAGATATATTTATTAATTGCATATGTTGTCATTATTGTTAAATTTTTTATTGAGATCGAATAATGCAAAAATTTATCAATTAAAAATAACGATAAAATTGTCATTATTGTGTTTTTTTACCGACATGTTAAAATATATATAGACATATATGTATCATCATTGAAGAATATTCCGTGTGTCCAATAACTTTGTTTCTGAAATAAATGCAGTTTCGAATCAACCGTAAAAGTGTACACACAAGGACACACGAACGTACGCGTTCGAGAAGACGGATGGATGCGCAATAGGATTGTGCAGAATTGGGCAAAAATAACACTGTGCGTCATGACGCACCTATTGTGTTTAGTCTGCAATGGTTGTGGACTTAGCCAAATTCAGGAAAAATACGGTCGTGCGTCATGACAGACCATATGGTGTGTCATGCCGCTAGGATGCATATTTTGTCCAGAAACTTTTTGGCATCGTGCGTCATGATGGACCATATGGTGCGTCATGACGCACTGTGTTAAAAAGCTGTTTTCTGGCAGTTTTTGGTACACACGGTTTGGTGTGTCTAAAACGTGCCTTTTGGGTGTCCTTATCCTATTTTGTATAAATAGGATAATTCTCTCTCTCTTGTATAGTTGATTTTGTCCGGATCATTTTATTCAAGGAGAGACACTTTTTCATAGAGTGAAAGGGTGCGAAGAAAGAGAGAAACGAGAAAGGGATTTTTCTCGGTTTAGAGAATCAATTCAATCAAGCAAATTTACCGGTATATCGTCTAGGCAGGTATATCCGTAACCGAGGTGCTACGACTCACGGTGGATACGCGTATATGAGCGACACTTGTGGCTCTTCGTTGTGATCGAACCGAAGGAGCGAAAACTGTCAACAAAGCGGTGAGAGACGTGTGGGCGTGGGACGCGCGTTTTGTCACCAACGTGACAAGGAGAAAGGAGGATAAACGATCAACCCTTCGAGCGTGATCAATTTCACGCCGGTAATTGACTATCCTACTTTGCATCGTACCCTTGATATCGAAGTGTGATCTCTGATTTTTGGTAACCGGACCGAGCCTTTATATCCGTTGCGCGGGCCCGGGATCAGGATGATTCCCTTCAGTTTCTGCCATCATCAACCACAAACTATATTATGCGGATACTCTAAAAAACCGATTTGACCTGTATCGTCGTATCCGAATCACATTTTGAATCATATGTTACAATGTTTTATCGTGATATTCGATACGTATCGCTCTATCGTCGTATCAACAATCCGTGCAACACATACCACAAATGAAGAACCAGAGGTAAAATATTTCGTGGCACCTTTTTTACGGAGATTATTGTTACTATATATATATATATATATATATTAAAAAAATATATGATATTTAAGTAACGTGGGTAATGTGTATGATATTTAAGTAAATATAATTCTTATTAAAAAATATAATGATCATGTGTAGAAACTATTCAAAATCATGTGTAAAATTGAGACCAAACATGTAATGTAGATCTAAAAAAAAATATTGCAGAAGATAAAAACTAAACATGTAATCTATCTATATACTAATGCAAGGGGATTTGCTGCCTCCTGGTGCAGCCACGTCACCAGGGGCCTATTTGTAATTTTTTTTTTTTTACAATTTGGTCCTTTTTTATTTACAAATTGGTCCTTTTTTTAAAAAAAAAATTACATTTTGGTCCTTTTTTTTACATTTTGGTCCTTTATATTTGCATTTTGGTCCTTCGAAGTTTTTAATATTCACATTTTGGTCCAGGGGCCTCAAATTGGTCCTGTTTTTTAAAAAAGAAAGTCACATACAATAATTTTTTTCAACTACAAAATTTCACTCACACACAACACACTAAATTACACATATAATAGTGATTACAAAAAGAAAGTCACATACACAAAATGAACAACAATTTTTTTCAACTACATTACTTATAAACCCGAACAGCCCCGCGCAATTGCGCGGGGGTAATGCTAGTGTACTTAAAATTGTATTCTATCTAAACATATGTTTACCAATATGTCCTTAATGATGTAAACTCCAAGAAAATACATTAGTTTGAGAGATGTAAATGAATTATGTATATTTTTGGTTAATAATTCAAGGAGAACTTTTCATTAAAAATATAATTAAATTTACATGTGTATACATTATAATATAATTATATTTATAAAATAATTAATAATTGGAAAATAAGTAAGTGCAAATTTTGGTTGTTTCCAACTCATTAATTCAAGGAATCTCTGCCACTTTATTTCTCTGTCCCTTCTACCTCTCTCAGTGTCTCTGATTTCTGATTCCTTCTTCCTAAACAAATTCATTTCAAATGTAATCAAAGATTCAGAATCTCCGAACTATATGTATTTAGCATAAATCTCATGCATTTTACATTATCCAACTAAGATTTGAATCTTCATTAATACAGTCTTACAATGACATTGAGGGTGTATAGTTGGTTGTGTTTCAATCAATTCGGTTTTAAAAGGATAACTGATATAATACCTAATTAATTGACTTGTAAAATATTTGATTTAAATACTTGTATTATGTGCAAAGAATGTGGAAAATAAATGTTCAACGTGAAAATGACCAATTTCTTTCTCGATCCTTCCTTAATAACATTTTTTTGATATTACTTAAGAGTCTCGAATCCTTACAATAAGAAGAAGAAAAAAAGATCTTTAAAAAAAACAATAATAATAAATGTAATATAGTGTTTGAAAAGATAGTGGATCTAAAGATAATCAAGAACTTTTGTTGATTGCTTTAAATGATTGAATGAAAGAATGTGGACAAAGGTCAATTGAAAATGACCCATTTTCTTCGAGTTTATTTTATTATTTTGTTTGGGGTATCTCTGAGAGGGACCATTTTTGAATAGTGACTTTACCTAACACGATATGGGACATATTTTAGTAACACTTGTTTAGTTATAAACCATGAAAAAATTATCATGTCCATGACCACTCCACCTCACTCCACTTGTATTAATTTATTCAAAATTAATTTGGCATGATCTATAATAAGCTATACATGATAATAGTCAAGTTAATTATATTTCTTCTTCTTTTTGCATGCAACCTCATATTGAAGAGAAATCATAGGCATGATTATCTGGTGGTAATGAATTTGAACAATCTCTTGATACTTAAAAACAAAATCTATACTTTATTATATATCAGAAAAATCACTTTTTGGATAAATCCTATAAAATTTTACTTATAAGTGGTTCAAGTTAACATCAGATATATATAGTTACTATTTTTTGGATCAAAATATTTATTTAATTTTCATATATATTAACTATAAACTTTTACATATTTGTATATTCTACTTCAATTGATAGTTACAGGAGGTTATTTACACTACAACTTCAATTGAACCATTCTCATAATGTTAGCACACCATTCTTTGAAACATGGTTCATTTCTTGGAGTGGTGGTCAACTTTTCGGGCCGTCTTCGCGCTATCCAGTCCGCAGTTAAGGAGTTACGGCCAAATATTCTCGCATTTCATTCGTCCCATATTTGTCACATGATCGGCATTCATAATAGTTCACGTTATAGAAGGTGGTCCCTTGTTTCGTGAAGCCTTTTGAGAGTTCACAAGTTAGGTTGTGGTACCGCGTACCAACCTTTCTTGCTCAACCGATTGGTCGTATTGATCATTCTTGCGTGGAGGATCAACCATATAAGTAAACACACTTTTGGAGATGCTCTACTTTTCCATAGTACTTGATTTGGTCATACGCAAGTAACTCCGCAATTGCGTAATAGTTTTTTAGCCGATTTGGTAGAAAATTAGTCAGTTGTAACGTCGAATTTTTTCGATATGTCATCCGTGAGAAGAATCTATTGCGTAAAATGAATATTAAAAATACAAATATTTTAGTCCAAAATAATACCCAACCATCAAATCTTAACCTTTTAACTCCGGCTAAATAAAAATATTTAACTAAATAATCGGAACCGAGAGTAACTAGAAGTACCAGTATTTCAAAGTATTCAGAAAAGTCAGGATTTTTTTTTCAGAGTTTTGCTATTAAGTTAATAATATATAGATTACAGAGATTGAAAATAGCTAGTATTTAAATTAAAAAAAAAATGAGAAATTTGGGTTCAACTAGCAAAGTATAAACCAAAGAATGTGGCCTCAGGGATTCGAGCCCAGCTCTTCACGGCCCCAACATGATATTCTTACCACTATTTAATCTTCCAGCTATTATAAGCTACTATATTATTATTTCTCTCAATGTGGAGAAATTTTATACTGTACATCAGTACATGATACTTAGCATATGTACAAAATAGTTTGTATTTAGCAAAGATAATTGTGATGACTGTAGACAAATTATATATGTACGAACGTGTTATTTGTTTTTTGAGTTTTGTTTCTATTACAACCCAAATTATATTTATGTACGAAAAAAAATATAATTGACCTATACACTCATCACTATATCCTTGATGATGTGACAAAATGAATTGATTATCATTTTTAATTGACTCAATCAAATGTTAATTGACGCGTTTGATTAACATATTAATAATTTATAATATGTTAATATTAGTAAATGATTGTTAATTGAGATGTCAATCACCGACCACTACAACAGATCTGCACATCAACGACGGTAAAAACCGTCGCTGATACTCCCGAAAACCGTCGCTGAAAGTTTTACCGACGGCAACCCGTCGCTGATATCCCGTCGCTGAAAGGGGCGTCGCTAATGTCACTATTTCCGACGGGCCGTCGCTGATGTGACTATTTCCGACGGTTTTTCTTCTCCGGCGGGCCGTCGCAGAAGTCTTCTCCGGCGGGCCGTCGCAGAACTCTTCTCCGGCGGGCCGTCGCAGAACTCTTCTCCGGTGAATTAATTTATTTATTTAATTTATAATTAAATAATAATAATTAAATAATAATTTTAATAAAATATAAATAAATAATTAAATAATATTAAATTTATATTATTAATATATTAATAATTATAATATTAACAAATAATTAAATAATATTAAATTTGTATTATTAATATATTAATAATTATAATATTAATAAATAATTAAATAATATTCAATTTGTATTATTAATATTTTAATATTTATAAATATTAATAAATAATTAAATAATATTAAATTTGTATTATTAATATATTAATAATTATAATATTAATAAATAATTAAATAATATTAAATTTGTATTATTAATATATTAATAATTATAATATTAATAAATAATTAAATAATATTAAATTTGTATTATTAATATTTTAATATTTATAAATATTAATAAATAATTAAATAATATTAAATTTATATTAATAATATAAATAAATAATTAAATAATATTAAATTTATATTAATAATATAAATAAATAATATTAAATTTATATTAATAATATAAATAAATAATTAAATAATATTAAATTTATATTAATAATATAAATAAATAATTAAATAATAATAAATTTATTTTAATAAATAATTAAATAATAATAAATTTATATTAATAATATATAAATAAATTATTAAATTATATTAAATTTTTATTAATAATAATATAAATAAATAATTAAATAATATTAAATTGATTATAACAAATAATTAAATAATATTAAATTTGTATTATTAATATATTAATAATTATAATATTAATAAATAATTAAATAATATTAAATTTGTATTATCAATATTTTAATATTTATAAATATTAATAAATAATTAAATAATATTAAATTTATATTAATAATATATAAATAAATAAATTAAATAAATTAAATAATATTAAATTTATTTTAATAAATAATTAAATTATATTAAATTTATATTAATAAATAATTAAATAATATTAAATTTATATTAATAATTATAATAAACCCACGACAATTAAACAAATACAAACAATCCAAATAAGCAACGACAAACCACAAATACAACAATCCAGAAAATAAAACCACGACAATTCAAATACAACAATCCGAATACGACAATCCAACCACAGTCCACAAATACAACAATCCGATACGACAATCCACAAATACAACAATCCAAATACAACAGTCAAATAAACTCTCTTTAATTCTCATTCAAATTATCACTATCGAAACCTCCAAGAAAATCATTTGCCGGACCAAAATTCGACGGTCGGATCGATGTCTCATGAATTTAATGAATTGTTATATGAAACTATACTACTATAATAATTATATATTTTTTATTTAACATATACATACATTCGATGGTCGGGTCGATGTGTCCTGATTCTGCTGCGACATATTCGCCATGAACATATGTGGGAAAGGA
This sequence comes from Luzula sylvatica, assembly GCA_946800325.1. Classification (NCBI taxonomy): domain Eukaryota; kingdom Viridiplantae; phylum Streptophyta; class Magnoliopsida; order Poales; family Juncaceae; genus Luzula; species Luzula sylvatica. The sequence continues at coordinate 47,054,231 of OX326959.1, read as the reverse complement.
GACCGCAGTACATTCTGAAAATCCGAACCTGAATTCTGGAGGGGAGGAGACGAGAACACGTCGGGATTCTGAAAACCATCGTAACCTCCTTGACCTCCTGATCCCATGCCGAACCCCGAGCCCTTTTCCAAACATTTGTACATAAAAAGTAAGATACATGAAAATAAATTATATTTTTTTCTTATTGTACATATAATTTTTTACCTGTGGCCAAAATTGACGAGGAAAGAACATATTCTGCTGAGATCCGTCCAAACCTCCTAATCCTCCCGATCCCGTCGATCCGGATCCCGAAATTTAAAAAACATTATTAATTGAAATACCTACTTACCTGCTGGAGAAAAGGACGCGGACAAAACATGTTCTGCTGCTGTGTGAACTGCGAAAACGTGGAATACATGGTCTTCATCATCGCACGTTTAGTCTCTTATGTATTGCGTTTGAGCTCCTCCTCCATCCTTTTATTCATTTCCTCTTCTCGCCTGCGACTTTCCTCCTCCATTTGCCGCCTAAACATCTCGAATCTATCATTTTCTTCCGAATCGCGACATGCTGAAGTCGCGTTCTGACACGAGGGAGAAGACCATGTCGATGAGACAGGAGTAGACGCCAAAGCCGGATCAATCACATAATCTATCGTATAGAAACGTCCGTGCGATCTCCCTCTTGACACCTGAACATACGTAGCAGGATCATCGCCGTGAGACGCCCAATCTTCACCGTACTTCTCCTTCATCGCGGCTTCGTAATTCTCTTTCGTGACATAAATACAACACGTTCGATTATAACAAATATGATTGCAAATTGAAAATTTAAATATACCTTTACTGCGACGGACTTCTAATCGATATAAGCAGTGCCACCCTTACGAACCTTCGACACCTTCAACAAATCCAAGAATCGGACGGGAACGTCTGGATTGCGCTCCTCCTTCAAAATTTAGAACAACAATTTGTAATATCGTATATTAATTAATAATTAATAATATAAATAAATAATTAAATAATATTGGTAAACATATGCTATTTTTGTGTTATCGGAATTTGGGACTCTATATATAATTTCAGTTTGGCTCACTTATTTATTTCTTATGGTATAATTTACAATTGTGTTTCTTTTTAATAATATTTTTTATGTCAATGGCAGGGCCGGCCCTTGCCATTGGCCGGTTCGGCGGACGTCACAAACCTCAAAAAATGTGAGGCCTTCATTTTTTTGGAATGTTTATGCGTTGAGAAAAAAAAAATAACGGATCGTGCTCAAAGTATTACGATGATTTTGTATTTTCAAATGAGTTTATATAGGATATTACAATGATATTGCAAGGGACCATTTTTATAATTTATTTATAGAAAAGTATATTTTTACTTGTCGTAGTCAAGGTGTTCGATGAATTGTATGAGATAGAACCTAAACATGATTACGAGAAAAAAATGTTTTGAGAAATTGATTTTATGGTTATATCAATGATGTAATGCAATGCGTGGCCTCCAAAAATGCTAGGCCTCAATTTTTTGGAATGTTTATGTGTTGAAAAAAAATAACGGGTCGTGCTCAAGGTGTTCAATGAAATGTCTAACATAAAATATAAACATAATTACGATGAATTTATATTTCTAAAAATGAGTTTAATATGTTATTACAATGATATAGTGCAAGGAAACCATTTTTATGACAAATTTATTTATAGAAAAATATGATTTTATATGTCGTAGTCAAGGTGTTCGATGAAATGTTTAAGATATAACATAAACATGTTGTAGTTATTGATTTTTATGGTTATATCAATGACGTAGTGCAATGTAAGACCTCCATTTTCAAGAGAGGCTTATGTGTAAAAAGAATCAAGTTGAATTTTGTTATTATTTTAGAATTTTCATATTTACAATTGTCTTTTTATATTTTTTTCGAGATCGTGTGATGTTGTTCGTCATAGACCTCCAAAATAACAGGACCGTGCCTGGTCAATGGATAACATTCAAATATATAATTTCGGTTTTATGTATATTATTCACGGTTTGTTTTTTAATTCGTTTTGAAATTTTAATTTTGTTTGAATTATAATGTGTTATATTTTATTTTGTTTTGTGTGGATTTATAAATATGGACCAATTTAATGATCTTTATGAATTATAATGCATATATTTATGATAGACAAATTTCATTAACATTTATTTATTATAATGTATTTATCTATGATAGACTCGTGTCATTACTTAGTATAAATTCCTATTTATAAGTACTATAGCTTAATTCCGGTATTAAAAGACTTAAAATTGGCCAAAATTATTTCTTTAACGAATATGTTACTAAAGAGATATGTTGTTAATTTAAACAAACCATTTTGAGTGTAGTTATCATAAGGAAATGTTAAATAGAATTCAGTTTACAAAAATTCAATGAATTTATAGAATAATATTTATAACTATATTAAGAAAAAAGTATCAGAAACCGCGTGTCAGAAAACGCATTGTTAGAATGCGCGTATGGGCCTGATCCGTTATGCACACCATATCTAACAATATTTTATATAATTCAGTATAATATTTTGTAAGTTAGAATTTTAGTTTGTATTACAAAACAATATTAGAAAGCGCGTGCAGAAAAACTGCGCGTCGGAAATTGCGAAATGACATAGTATGTTATGTATTATATATATAATCATATCTTGTATAGTTCAGTATAATATCTTTCGACTGGATTTTGAGTCAAGTTTTCTTTTTCTGAATTCGAACTAGCAAACTTTCTTATAATAATTGGTGTTGTATTTCCATCTACATTCTTTTCAGTTACTTCCTTCCACTTATATTATTTTCTTTCATATTGTACGATTTCTGTTTTATAATTGATTTTGTTCCTAATTTTATTGGTACTATCGAATTGGGTGTTATATTATATGAAGTTGAAATAGTCAATAACATGATGAAATCCTTTCTTTTATTTTCATCACGTCGAAAGTATATGAAGTTGAAATAAATAAACCAACAACATAAAACTTCTTCACGGGACATAAATTTAAAATTCTCATTTACTTAATTAATGTTAGATTATATGAATCAAGTACAATTGGTACTATCGAATTGGGTGTTTGTTATATTATATGGTTTAATTAAATTATGATTTATTTTTCTATTGTGATTCATGTGTTTGTTAAAATAATTTTGATGATTTAATCAAAAATATAATTTTTATTGAATATTTTTTTTGGTTACATATGAATAATTGAATATATATATATATATATATATATATATATATATATATATATATATATATATATATATGAGGATGGCTAAGATACTCAATTAAGTATCATTGGTTTGGTACTTAGGATATTTTAACCATTAGATTTGCTTTGAGATTTGTGTTTTTTAATACTATATATACTCATCATTAATTATTTCCATATCAGTTTATGATAATCATTAAATGCACAAATCTCAAAACAAATATAATGGTCAAAAAGTCTTAAGTACCAAACTCATGATACTTAATTAAGTATCTTAGCCATCCTCTATATATATATATATATATATATATATATATATATATATATATATATATATATATATAATGGTGTGGAGGACGTGTTGGTAGAGGTGAAGTTTATCCTTGAATACTTTGCGAAAGAATTCAGGATTAATTATCTATAATGGTGTGGAGGACGTGTTGGTTATAAAGAGTTATAACAAACAACAGTTTCCAAAGATTAAGCACGTCCAAATATGTAGCACGACTTTCGATCACAAAGTGTGTACATGTTTTGCTTAAATGAAAACACGATTATGTGGAAAGGTTCCACAAGACCAATAATTTATGATTCTATTTACGGAAGCGAGTATATTGCGGTTATTAATCGCAAAAGGAAGTGGTATGGATCAAGGATACATGACCAAACTCTAGTAGTCACGAGTTATCGGATTTATGGTTGTTTATTGCGTGAGACGCAATAGTACAAGCCAAAAATGCCGAGGTCACAACCACTTCTAGCCAATACTCAGAAAATTTCATTTGATCCATGAAATTTTGTGAAAAGATGTGATCGTAGGTATTGGAAATGTTCCAATCCTGATGATGATTAACACTAGCGGGAACGTGCGGACCCGTTTACAAAACCGCTCTCTCTAGTCGCGCGTGACTGTCATGCGATGACTATGGGTATGGAGATACCTAGAGTAGGAAGAAGAGAGTAGAGTGTAGTTATCTAATACGATAGTCCTCGCAGGTTATGGGTATGGAGATACCCATAGGTAAACGTTGTATCACCCAAATACTTAGTCCATATGAATGCATCCCTTTTAAAAATTTTGTTTACTTAAATTAATATGCATTCACCTTATATGAAAACTGTGTGCTGGGTTGTGTAATATGATTGTTACATGAACCTTGATTTGAACTTGTGTGGACGTCGACACGGTTGAGGACCATGTGCAGCAAAACCGTCACATTTAAAGTGTCATTTCTAAACATCCCTAGTCGCGGATCAGCTTGCTTAAGAGAGAAGCATTTCTATTATTAGATAATAGACTGAACGCGTACACTAGTACGTTTGCCGAGGAGATGATTATGTTTTGCTAATCATGGGACAAGGTGCTTGTCGAATCGGGAACGTAGATATATGTTAGGTTACATGTATTGGATATGACCGAAGCCGCGAGTCCATGACATAGTTTAGTCATTATAGATGGACTTGCGACGGATGGGGTTTTAGGTTCTTCATACTTGAGGGGATCATTGATTGCGTTACGTGCGTAACACAATGCTTTGATATGATCTTACGCTCACCGTAACAGGGAGTTAAAAGGGTCATCATTGGGTATTGTCCGAAACACGGAATTCAATGTGAGTCTCCAAGATAGGAATTGTTTATTCCGAAAGGAAGAGATATCTCTTAGGCGCCGCTCGATGAGTCGATTAACGAAATCTCTGGCCAGAGTCAATGATATTAATGGTTAATATCGATTGAAATTTGTTAAATCAACTCGGAATCGGGGAATAAGTATAGTTAATCAAATTATAAGGATGACTATAACCATGCCTTTTGATTAACGGATATCGCAAACAAGAGAACTAGTAACCGCTATTCGAGATTGAATGGTTCAAATTGGGTAAGATAGATAATTAGATTATCTATAACCTTCGTGTAGAAATATATTTCATATGAACGAAGTATAAGTGTCGTTTATGTGAAATACCGAAAGGGTGCAACAGTATGACATACAGTTAGTAAAACAATCCTAACTTTTGCATACGAACTCCAATTGGGCTGGGCCAAATTGGGTTGTGTAGATAATTGGATTATCTACAACTTGCATGTTGGGTGATTTTCTGTCAGAGAAATTTATCAATTTTGTCTGGACAGAATACTGACCAGGTTCATGCAGTATTCTGTGTGAAAGGGTGTATATTGGATATACATGCCTTTTGGCTAATCCTGATCCTATTAGATATAAATAGGATACTTTCTCTCTCCTTACTAAGCAATTCTAATTAATCATTCTGCCTAAGACATAAAAGAAAAGAGCAAATTCAGATTTGATCTTTCGTGAGTGAAAAGGTGTGAAGAGAGAGAAATCGAGAAAAGAGTTTCTCGAGAGATAGAGAATCGATTAGATCGAGCAAGTTCGCCGGTGCATCGTCTAGGCAGGTGCATCCGCGACCAACGTCTTACGAATCACCGTGGATACAAGTAGAGGAGCGACACATGTGGCTCTTCGTTGTGATCAAACCGGAGAAGTAATCGAGTAACGGGCTGTGGAAGCATGCGGACATGGAACGCACGAAGACAACCCGAGGCGTGTCGAAACGGTGGGAGACGTGCGGTATGGGACGTACGGGCTAGTCACCAACGTGACACCGAAGGAAATAGAAGGCGGCGATCAACCCTTCGTGTGCCATCAATTTGGCACTGGTATAGATCTATCCTTCTAATTGCATCGTACCCTCGAAGTCGTGGCGTGATCTCGGGAATCGGGGAATCGGACCGGGCCTTCATTCCGCTACGCGGGCCCGGGGTCGAGGATATTCCCCAACACACCGAACCCAGAGCTGCTATCTTTTTGGGTATTAACTGATCCACGATATTTGTTTCGGGTATTACTCATCCCGTTCGGTTCGGGTAATCCACGTGTTCGGATTTTTATCTGACCCATTGATATAATTTTTGATGAGTTTGGAGGCAACTTAATTTTTTTTCATACATGGATATAATTTATATTGCAATAGAAATAAAACTAAAAAAAATGACATGTGTATGTATGTGATCACATATTCAAAATTCTATCGAAGAACTCCATATTTATAAATATTACAGTTAAATTTCGATATTAGAGGACTTAAAATAGTCCAAAATTGTTTAATTATTTGGTCGTATGTATCTTATATGTTTTCCATATTTCCTATTCAATGCAAATGCATTATTTAACAAATTTGTTTCTAAAGAGATGTGTTGTTAATTAAAACAAACCATTTAAAATATAGCTATAATAAGGAAAAGTTAATAGTAATTTAGTTCATGAAAATCCAATATGTTTGAATTAGTAGAATAATATTATTAATTGTATTAATAAACACCTCAAAAATTGCATGTCAAAAACCGTGTATCATAAATCGCGTATGGAAGGTGAACGTCATGCATTATATATAGAATAATACTTTGTATAATTCATTCAGTATAATATCTTCACTTGAATTCGGAGTCAGGTTTTTTTTGGGGATCCGAACTAGCAGACCCTCTGTAATAATTGGTTTCGTGTTTCTCTCTCTTGCTTTTCAATTACTTTCTTACCCCTATCATGTTCTTTCATACCTTACTAATTTTGTTCTTAATTACATTGGGGAATACAATGGATTATCTTAATCGTGCATATTCAAGCATCACATATTTGTGCAGAAATCCAAAGTTACGCTATCGTGTAATCATAAAAGAAAATAAAGAAGAATCGGAATCTAAAAACCTCATTTCTTTTATGAATATATTTCCCGAAGATTTAATAATAAAAATATTCACCTTACTCCCTGTCTCGGATGCAATTAGAGCCGGATGTGTCTCCAAAGATTGGAAAAAACAAATGATCTCAATCACGAAATACTTAAACTATAAATCCTGGTATTATATGTTTATACGCCATAAGACATACGATTTTACCGGATATTCCTTTGACGCCGATGCGCAATCTTGGTACATGTTTGATTTTCCGTATTTGCCGTCCAAACTGCATTTTAGATCATCCGTAACTCCATCCGTCAAAATTAAAACTACTAATTTTTCAACATCACATGGATTAGTATGTAACTCCTACGTGGAAAATAAGTACACTAATATTATGATATGTAACCCTATATCGAAGCATTGGAGACGATTACCAGAGATACCAATTAACGAGAGGGAAGTTCGTCTTGCTGTTGCATTATCAGTAGATATTCAATCTAAAACATACTACGCGGCAGTGATTAAAATTTCTTTGGAATGCTTCATGCCTGGCGAACATGAAGTGAGCATTGTATTGTATGATTCAAGAAAAGAATATTGGACGAATGTTTATGATGGTTCTTTTGTTGGACGGGGTCATATATATCAAGCCGTGATATGCAACGGTATCTTGTATTTCCTGATTTTGGGTACTGATAGTGAATATTTAGTTTTGGTTCGATACGATCTGAGAAGCACGAGACTCGTACGTCCTCTCACAGATTTCAAAATTTTGTTGCCACATGATTTATTGATACAAGTAAACATAATGAATTTGCGTGGTAAGTTGATGTTGGTTGGTTTGATGGATGGTATTAGAAAGGGAGCCATCACTATATGGGAATTATGTGGGACAGAATGGAATGTGATTTCGAAGATGCCAAATGAAATATTTCATATTTTTGAGGATTTTCAAAGTAGTGGGGTATGTGATTTTGTTTATATAATGAATCAAGTAAGTCTGGCTATATTTGATTTAAATCGAAAAACTTGGAAGTTGGTAGATCATGCTCCATTCACCAGTAAATATAATTTAAGATCAAGGGCTGATTATAGATTGTATGGATTTTGTTGGGAACCGAGAGTTGACATTTGTCCATAACTTAAATCGAAAAATTTGGAAGTGGGTCACGAGAAGACTACGACATCGACATCGACCATCTCGGTCACGAGAAGACTTCGACCACGGCGGCGAAAGCCTCACTTTCAAGCTTCAATGACAGTGAAGGCCACGAATCTTGAAGGCGGATCGTCAAGACAAACAAACCTAGATTCCACCATGGTTTCGGCATGATCGGAGTTTCTCGATCGATGTGAAAGAAATCAAATTGACGGGAAAAAATCCTAGATTTTGTGTTACGATTTTGTTTTTTTCTTTCTTTCATAAAACGGTATTTCTTTTATTTCTAAAGATGTAACTCTTTCTTTCTTTTTTTGTTTAATGCAAATGTAGAACTTAAAAAAAAAATTTATTTCATAATTATCGCAACCATGTGAAGGCATTTCGATACCAATACCATCCAGGATAAATTAGAAAATAAATCCAATTTAGTACCGGGTCAGTCAGTACCAATCAGTATGTAAATGTAGTATAAATGAAAATACTAACGCGTCAAGGAACATGCCATCATGCAGCATCAACAAGCATTTAACTTTATTGCGCAAAATTGGTCGCAATGTAAGATTGCCGCTAGACCCCCTGCAGAGCATCTAGACAAAAGGACCTACTTGTAAGATTAAATAAACATAAGGTCTAGTCTATAATTTATTTTCCAATTGAGAAACTGGTTCCAACTTTTTACCTGTTTCGCTTTACGCATTCCTTTCGACATCATTTCCTTACGATTAACATACTGCTCGTTTACACACTCACTTACTTAACTACGAAACGTCAAACCAGATTTCTTGTACTTCATTAACATCGCATAAAAATAAAGAAATCCCTGAACAAATTGGACAATTTCAAAAAATCCACAAAAACAAACTAACTTTTGCTGGTAATAAATTCCTTAAGCCAATGGAGTCCATCCTCAACTCCTTCGCCCGTAACCGCTGAAATATGAAAAATCTTCCAAAGCCTATTGAATGATGTTGTCGATAATTCAAAATAGTCTGCAAAAAATAACTCGGACGGAGCATTCACAAGATCACACTTATTCGCCAATATGATAAAAGGGACCTCTTTGAGAGTCGTCTGCAGAAAATTTACATAACAGTTCATAAAATTATATAAAAAATAAAAAATAAAAATTTCATTTTTTACCAATGCATTTAGACGGTGAAGTTCTTTTTTTGCCTCGTCATAACGGGCCTCATCACTTGCATCAATCACAAAGATTAAACAATCTAATTTGTAGAAATAAATGTTCCACAGTAGTCTGATCTGAAAAATTGTTTAAAAATAAGCGCATTTGTATCTTTCAATTTGCTTAAAAAAATAATATAGCATAAAATCAATGACTACCTTTTCTTGTCCTCCGACGTCCCATATATTGAAATCAAGATCCTCGAAAGATACCATTTCTTGATCATAACCTATTTTTTTCATAAAAATATATAAAACTAGCAAAACCCCGCGCAATTGCGCGGAAACTTTATTTCTTTACAAATTTATTATTTGATTCTTTAATTGTGATATTATTTAATTTTGTTTAATGTTGTATCTGTGTTGAGTTTAATGTTGTAATCTGTATTCATTTCGGTCAATCATTTTTTTTTAATCAATGTCTTTTTAAAACAAATTATTACATACTTGTTAAACTACATTTAAATCAAATTATTTATTGTACTGATAACATCCGCGGAATAAGCATCACATATCACATCAACAGAATATTAGGCAAATAAAATCAAGGAGCATTTCTACATATAACCTTCTTTTAAATAAAATTAACGTGATAATTACAACATATCATTAAATATTAATTAATATTTATTCCAATTTATGAATTCGAATAAATATTAATTATGTATTAAGTTAATAACTAACAGCATAATTAATATTTCAATAATGAAGAATTCGATGGGTACATTTGAATTAATATTTTTCAAAACACTGTAGCGTTGTACTCGAGCATATCAAAGACACGAGTAACATAACCGTCTTTCATGGTGACGCAGACGTTAACAATTACGTGGCTCTGGATTCGAAAGATTGGGGTTGCCTCCGAGGGGATTATATGTACATGGTCTATGCTTGCAAACCCGTAGAGAAGATGAAGGAAGAGGGGGTTATTTCAAGTTATGAAATTGTTTTGTCAAGTTTCGAAGACGGGATTGGTTCGAGGATTGTCGGCGATCTTGGTGAAAGGCCCATGATTTGGCCTCCTGCTCCTCCTTTATTGTTCCAGCCTAACTTTGTTTAGTCTCGAAAAGATGTACTTTTGCTACAAAGACCCTAATAGAACTGATTTTTTCTGGTCTTTCGTCGAGGTTCCATGCATTTGAACTATTTTCAACATGTCGAAATCCCTGTATATCGCAATTAAATTAAATGGTTTATCATGTCACCTAGTTATCACCTATTTGCAAGTCAAAACTAGATGCAATTCGTTCATAGTGAACACTGAAGACGATTGCAGAAATTTAGGTTTTATCCTTTTTTGAATCCAAAAAAAATCTCAAGCCGCCTCACATAAATTTGAAGCCTTGTATCAGTACATTTCCCTGAGAAGCTCAATCAATTGATCTAAACTGCTGCTTCTTGAATAATTCAAATAATCTCAGTCTATCCAGTCTTTCTCCATTGGATTTATAGTCTTCGAATAATCACAACAGCTATATTATGGCCATCAACTACATCCATATCCCAGTTGATTGAATTTGAGACACAAAAAATCATATATTATGTGAGATTGCGGGTTGAAGTCTCATTGACATGACATCAATGATTGGAGGATCACCGAGGCTTCTTCATTACTCGTTACATTGTCTAATACTAATGGAATAAAATGAAATAGTGACTTTTTCACTAGTTCATATTTTACAAGCCCTAAGAGATCGGATGGATGAACAATGATATATAGGATGGACATTCGGTTGAACCGAATCGAAAAAAACTAAATCGAACTAGATTCAAATCGAATGGAATAAAATTTGAAATGATTTAAAAGCGAATCGAATAAACCAAATTTTTTATCCGGTTTGTTCAGTTGAACCGAATAAAAAAGATTTATAATGATAAAATTCAAATTTTATTTAGCAAAAATAAAATAAAAATAAAAACAACTCATATAAAATATAATTGTGCTATTTCTATTTTTACAATACGAAATTTTAATTTTTTTTAAATGAACATTATAAAAAATGTGAAAGATAATATTAATTCGGCTAAAATACCAAAACCGAACATAATCGAATAAACCGAATAATATTAATTTTTGAACCGAACCGAACCGAATAAATCGAAAAATCGAACCGATTAAACCGAATTCGGCGGGTTCGGTTTGGTTCCCAAATAAACCGTACCATTTGCTCACCCTTGATGATATGGCGAACTCTGGAAATTATAGCATAATATATAATTTGTATATAGACATCACAATTATCTTTCCTAAATACAAACTAGTTTGTACATACGCTTAAGTATCATGTACAATATAAAGTGCTTTCTAGTTATTCCAAATTAAGAGAAATAATATAATAACTTAAACTGGAAGATTAATTATTTAATTAACTAAATCACGCTTAATTTTCATCAACAAGTGGCTGTAGTTTAGTGGTAAGAATTTCACGTTGTGGCCGTGAAGACCTGGGCTCGAATCCCAGCAGCCACATTCTTTGATTTTTATACTTTATACTGGCACTCAAATTTCTCAATACTAGCTAATTTTCAAGCTCTGTTCTTTATGTATTATTAACTTAGATAGCAGAATTAAAATTTTAACTTTTCTGAATACTTTGAAGAAATACTCTTAATTTTATTTACTCCAAAATCATTCCAATAATTTAGTTAAATTTTTTATTTAGCCAGAGGTTAGAAGTGAAGATTTGATGGTTGAGTATCTTTCATACTAAAAATATTGTATTATTAATATTCAGTTTACCACCGGCATATCATTTCTCTCCTGGCTTATCGATCTATAGGTTTTCTTTTCGTACCGATTTTATTTTCGTACCAATACTCGCTTAATTTTGTACTGGTACCAATTGTAAGGCCTCTGGTTTTGTCTCGAGACATTGAAGTCAAAAAACAAGCCTACAAAAACCGTCGTTATCATTGAAAGAATCCCAAGTGTACCCCCCAACTAATAAAAGTCATAATATCAGTTATATCCCCGCAAAAGCAAAAATATCATGTATGCCCTTTGCTAAATAATAGCATGTTTGCCCTTTGCTAACTAGGGAGGAGGATGGTGCAATAATAGAACAATTTCGCAAAACGACCCGTCATGGATCATCCAAATTCATGGAGCGACAAATTTCTTTCAATGAAATTATAAGCGACAAACCTAACGAAAACCGTAGTAAATTTAATAATTTAATCTCCAAATAATTCCTTTATAATTTTTTGTTTCCATTAAGATTTTGGATTGATTATTTTGTTTGTTTTTTTTGCTATTTTTTTTAAAGATTTCTATAGCAGGAACAGAGAAAGGATTAGATATTGTGATGGTGGTTCTTTTGCCAGTGAAGGAGGATATCATCAGGTTTTTATTATTAATAGGAGAATACTCGCGCTACGCAGCGAGAATATAAATTATTATTTTTTTGCATATTTGTATGATAATATTAATAATATAATCTTAAAATAAAGTTATTTGAATTAATATGTCTATGATTATTCATATATTTTACAATTATTTTACATCATGGTAACAATAAATCTCATTTTTTAATCAAATAATAATACTTACATTAGTGTCATTATATAATATATATAAGAATAAGATATAATAAAATTTTACGAAAAAGCCAAACAACAAATATTATATCGTTGTTCACAATATTTCATACAATATCAAACATTTAAAATAATGAATCATACAACATATGTAGTAACACATTATTAATTATATAATAGTAATAATTTTTATTGATTCAAAATGCATTGAAAAATATAAAATAATATAAAACTTAATAGTTCAAGAAATTTAATAAATAATATCAAAATTTAATTTATAATAAACATAAATACAAATTATTTTTTATCATATGATTTTTTATTTATTTTACATTTCGTAAAATAACAATACAATTTGATAGGTATTTGTAAGTTTAAAAATTCATTTAGATGGATACAATATTTTTTAATTCTATCATGTTTTGAAAAAAAATTGTTTGCTTACAAACACAAATATAATATATTTAGTATTATATGAGATTCTTATAGTTATAACTTTTAAAAAATAAATAATAATACTTAAAAAGTCTATTATTCCAATAAAATTCTAAAAAATATATTATGTAAAAATGTATTTTTTTTACATTGTATTGTCTTACATAATATCTTTACAAATTAAAATTATGAAAAACGGTATGTATGAACTATATTAATATGGAGTTACGGATGATCTAAAATGCAGTTTGGACGGCAAATACGGAAAATCAAACATGTACCAAGATTGTGCATCGGAGTCGAAAGAATATGGGACAGTTACTTAAATAAATTGGATTGTCTATTCTTCGTGCTCGGTGCAAGTGATGTGTCGAGTTATGACGAGGCAAAGGAAGAACATTACCGTCTCAATGCAATGGTTAAAAAAGGAAATTTATATTTTATATTTTTATATAATTTTATGTACTAATATGTAAATTTTCTTCAGGTGGCTCTTAAAGAGGTCCCTTTTGTCATATTAGCGGTTGGCATAAAATGGGTACGCCGAGATTCTATAGATCAACGAGATCTCATCACTTGCAACTAAATGGATTTTGATAATCTACAAATTCATGATTTCCTCCAACTTCTCATTATATATTAAGATAAAAAAAAAACTGAACATTATTGAATCTATAATTCTATAATACTATGTTTACCAGTTTATATGCTTTCCATCATCAATTTGGCATGATATATCACACTTAATGAAACGATCACTTAATTTTCATGTAGACCAACGTAATGAACGTGAAGACTCTAGTTATGAAATTATTAGTTAGTATATTAATAGTATCTGGATGTTGAGTTAACTAACTTAGTTATATATTTATACAATATTTTATATTGGACAATGCATAATATAATTATTACTATATTTAAAGTATTTTTATAGTTGTGCATACTAATCATTTACAAATTATTTGTTTATGTATATATTTTTTCAATTAATATAAAATATGAAATTGAAGAAAAAAAAATCATGATTCGGGTCTCAATCCATATAAAATTCAAACATATTATTGGATTTTTGTAAATTCAAACACATTTTACTTAATATAGTTTAAAATATTATTCTATAAATTCAAACATATTATCAGATTTTTTTAAATTCAATTATATTTAACATTTCCTTATTATAACTATATTCAAAATGGTTTGTTTTAATTAACAACATATCTCTTTAGTAACAGATTCGTTAAATAATACATTTGCATTGAACAGAAAATACGGAGAACATGTAATATACTATATACATTCAACCAAAAATAAACAATTTTGGCCAATTTTAAGTCTTCTAATACCGAAATTAAACTATTAAACTATAGTACTTATAAATATGGAATTTAAACTATGTAATGACACGAGTCTACTCAAATGTATTGTAAACAGAAAAAGAAATAATCATTAAACTGATGTCGCTCAAGTGATGTTTTATCCAATGACTTTGTTTATGGTCATGGCCCATGGGTTCAATACCGGCCCTTCATTCTTTTGCTCTTTGATTATAAGGTTATGATTTGAATGCTATGTTTTATTCTTTGTGCATAATCAATTGATTGTAATTCTATTTTTTTTAGTGAATTATCAATCAACTTGATAAATGTTAAATAAACTCATCACATGAGTTATATATAAAATAACGAATTATAATTCTAAAAGAATGAACAAGAAGATCATGATTATATAAAATATAACATAAATCATAACTATTTTAATTAACTGAACATAATTTTTGTAACATTTATCTATAATTATTGTAACATGATTACAAATAAGTTGCGTTATTTTTTTTAAATATATAACATATTATTCCTTACATAAAATATTATAATATGTTTAGAGTCGATAGTAGTACTAATAATGATGATAAAAAAAAACTAACAACAACAACAACAACAATTTATTATTATTATTATTATTATTATTTAAACAGCCAAATAAAAAACAATCTCTAAACTAACAACAACCTTTAAATTAATCTTTAAACAAGCAAATATGAATATATAATGAAAAAACAATCTGTAAACTAACAAATATTCATATTCATATTAAACAGCCAAATAAAAAATTATAACGTAATTCACAACGTATTTGAAAATGAGCATCGTCAACAATTCAAAACATCTCAATCTAAATAGCAGAGTAGATTTTTGGTATTTATCAATCAAAACTGACTTTTAATTATTACAACTTTTCATAATATTTTTCTTATTAAATTCATCTACAAAACTACGTTGTGCATCATTTTGTCTCCAAAATAAGCTATATCGTTATAACATAGCGGTTTGGTTGAGCTATTTGCAATAATGATTTTTACACACAACCTTAAATTTCTAGAAATTAGAAAACCAACGTCTAAAAATTCACAAAAACATAAAAAATCACAAAAATCAAATTAAACTTTCACAAAAACCTTTCATCCCAGAATTTATCAGTTTTGAACAGCCAAAATACTGAGATTATAAAAAATTCCTTTACTTAGATAGATATAACCAATTGAATGCTCAAGACTTTATATTTAACATTGCTAACAACTTGCACACCTCCAAGAAAACTTGACAGATCAGCCTTGAATACTGACAGGGGCATTTTTGTAAAAATGTCAATACATGAACAAAAAAAAATGTGATCTTTTTATTATTTTAGAGGGGCATACGTGATATTATTTTTGAAAAAATGCCCCCGTCAGGGATATTATTTTAGAGGGGCATACGTGATATTATTTTTGAAAAAATGCCCCCGTCAGGGATATTATTTTAGAGGGGCATACATGAACAAGAAAACTTGCACACCTCCAAGTACCTTGAATGATCGGATCAGTATCATCTTCTTGGTTAGTTAGGGTTTCAGATTCAAAAGGCCGTTCATTATTATTATTATCGTTATGAACTGGACGAATCTCTCCTGTGATTCTCTCTCTGTACAAAAAATGCATCTGCTTTTGGCGCGTATAACGCCTCTTCTTTCTCTGCATAAAACACCGCCTAATAAAAAAACAAATGGATATTAATTATATCATGTTTTAGTTCATTATATATTGATTATAATTATAATATTATTACCTTCGGTGCATCACTTTTGGGGTGATATTTTCTAAAGGGAAGCCTCGCTCTTCTCTGAGAGAGATGCCTCGGTACATATACGTGTATCCTAGATTGTACCGGTTTTTGTGAAACCGAACGGACTAGTTTGTAAATACACATTTTGTACAAAAAAATTGAATTTTTTTTAAGAAATAAAAAAAAAAAAAAAATCTTCAATTATATTTGTTTTAAACAATACCCTTACTTTTTGAACAAACTAGTTTTTAGAGTGTTTTGAGGTGAAATTAAGGTCGTGAGAAATGAGGAAAGATTCTTTCAAAACTTTAAAAAGAGACATTTTTATCGAAAATGTCATGAACCAAAATATAATTTCTTGTCTCGCTAAAAAGTCACGAATAAGTTCATTAAAATTTGTAAAATCTTAAATGCTCTCATATCCCACGTCTTATGCAAAGTATGCGTCTTTTTAAGATGTTATTATATCTTATGTATAAAGTAGAGAGAATTCTTGTAATTCTATGCCTCCACGTCATCAAGGGTCTTTGTGTAAAAAAAAAAAATTTAATTTACCTTTTGGTCCTTTTTAGTTTTAATTTACATTTTGGTCCTTTTTATTTACATTTCGGTCATTTTTTACATTTTTGAATTTATATTTTGGCCATTTTTATTTACATTTTGGTCCTTTTTAGTTTTAATTTACATTTTGGTCCTTTTTCTAACATTTTGGTACTTTTTATTTACATTTCGGTCCTTCTTTCATTTTTAATTTACATTTTGATCCTTTTTTGTTTTAATTTACATTTTGGTCTTTTTTATTTACATTAAGTCCTTTTTTTTATATTTTGGTCCTTTTTATTTACATATCAGTCTTTTTTTACATTTTGATCTTTTTTTCTTATTTTACATTTTGGTCATTTTTTACATTTGGTCTTTGTTTCATATTTTACATACATATTAAAATTTGCGAATATGTCATGATTATATTAATCGATTCTAGAAGCACTCGAACAAATGTTATTTATACAAATTATATTAGAAAATAATATCCGTGATAGACTAATTTCATGAACCTTATGCATCTATTGACATCATGATATTTGCAAATATGCCATGATTAGATTAATTTAATTCAAACGCATGCGCGTTAATTCGCACACGCGTTAATTTTATTTAAATAATTATATAAAAAACATCCCGCGCAATTGCGCGGAGATAAAGCTAGTATAGATCTGAATTTATAAAATAAAACCTTCATTTCGATAAACAACAAATTGGAAAAAAGTATCCCATGATCTATCTTTATTTAGAATAAACACGAAATTTCTGAGTCCATTGAACACCTTTTTCAAAAATCTGTCCAATTTATTTATCAAGAGGACCGGATTTAAAACTAAAAAAAAGTGAAAAAATACATGAGTTTTCAAAAAATTAATCACAAAATGCACCCATTTGGTGGATAACAAGCCTTATTGAGATTTGTTTATTAAAGATCATAGAACTTTTTTGTTTAATATATGGAGATTTGTTGGGGAATTCAATTTTGTTACCTTTTTAAAATTTGGGTATTTAATTTGTAAATTATGAACTATATAATAATTTAAACCATATAGGTATTTTGTATAGAAATTTGGATAAGAGTGTGATTTTTATTTAAAAAGGAAAAAATGAATATTCTTTTTTTTATTCAATAAAAAAAAAGATATATATATATATATATATATATAGGGCACCTATATAACTAGTACAAGCAAAGTTCAATTTTTGCTTGTAATTTTTGCTTGTAAGTTTGTGGCCCTTGGATATTCCACAAGAATCTAAGATCTGTGCACATCTTGGAAACACACGCTTAGTTAAAACGGTGAGTTACAAGTTAACTCAGTTAACACGCCGTTAAGGCCTCGCCTCTCTATCTTCCTTCTCGAAGTTCTTCTTGAAGCTATCGAAGCCATCTCCATTGAAGGGCTCAAGAGTTATCTTCTTTCTGCAAGCTCTTCTCGAAGCTATCTCCATGGAAGTGCTCGAGCTATCTTCTTTCTGAAAGCTATTTCCACGAAAGGGCTCTCATGTCTTCTCCAATTCCTTCTGAAGGCACATGCTTTCTCCTCTCCTTTTCGAAGTTTTCTCTTTAAAGGGATCATCTTTTTTTTTTCCTCTTTGAAGCTTTCTCTTCTCCTCAGACGAAGCTTTCGCAACCAATTGAAAAGAGATGACAATTCGAGCTCTGTAGAATCTGCAGGAATTCGTGCTCTGTAGAAGCTGCAGGAATTCGAGCTCTATAGAAGGAATATTCAGAATTTAAGAGAGACAAAGCAATTCGCAACCAATTGAAAATGAGACAAGCATTTCGTGAGAAACTGAAAAGGAGGCAAGCAATTAGTCAGCAATTGAAAAGGATGGATACACACTCTTCTCATTTCTCATATCTAAGATGATTCAGGTTTCATATACCAGTATCCAAATTATTAACTGGAATGCGTTCTGAAATGTAATTGCACTACATATGTATTTTAATACCTAAATTTCACATATTTTGTCTTAATTGACTGATTTTTGATGAATTGGGAGCTGGGTGAGGCTAATTAACGTTTACTAAGCTCTCTCATGGTTTATTAAGAATGATCCCGGTGACAGATGTTAATTACGATGAAGACCCTGAAAAGAGTGAGAAATGGGGAAAAAAAAGATAAAGAACTTGAAAGTACTTTGTATAATTTTTTTGAGATGCGAGATATGTTGTATAAATTATATATTTTATTTGTGCTCAACATTGTGAGTTGTAAATGTTGTATAAATTGTATATTTGATTTGTGCTCAACATTGTGAGTTGTAATAGTTTGTATGATTCTTTTGAGAAGAGATATGTTGAATTGTTTGAAGGTGATACTAATTAGGGGTTTGGGTCTCGAATCAATTGTAATATGTGTGAATCAATTGTAATATGTGTGTGCGAAATACATATGCGTATTGAAATGTAACAATGTATTGAATTTGTAGCGTATTGAAATGTAAATATGCATTGAATGTGATTGTGTATTCAAATAAGAGATTGTGTCGAGTGTGTATTGGTACAAAATGTGTATTCTATGAATGTGTATTGCAGTAGAAGATTGTATCGAATTTGTTGAAAAATATAATATATTTGTTGAACATGTAATGGAAACATATATTCTATGAATGTGTATTGATACTCGAAATTCAATTTGCAATGTACTTATGCATGCACTAGTTTTCAACAAATTACACAAATATCCATTCACAATTTTTGTTGATTAGATAGTATTTATGCATGCACTAGTTTTCAACAAATTACTAACAAGTTTAATATTGAGTTACATATTATCGAGGTACCGTTCAACTCGATGCCAACTTTTACGTTCAACACAAATTTATTACAAGCTCAATATGGAGTTACATATTATCGAGGTACCGTTCAACTCGATGCAAACTATTACATTCAACACAAATTTATTACAATCTCAATATCGATTTACAAATTATCGAGGTACCGTTCAATTCGATGCCAACTATTACATTCAACACAAATTTATTACAAGTTCAATATCGATTTACAAATTATCGAGGTACCGTTCAATTCGATGCCAACTATTACATTCAACACAAATTTATTACAAGTTCAATATCGATTTACAAATTATCGAGGTACCGTTCAATTCGATGCCAACTATTACATTCAACACAAATTTATTACAAGTTCAATATCGATTTACATATTATCGAGGTGCCGTTCAATTCGATGCCAACTATTACATTCAACACAAATTTATTACAAGTTCAATATCGATTTACATATTATCGAGGTGCCGTTCAATTCGATGCCAACTATTACATTCAACACAAATTTATTACAAGTTCAATATCGATTTACAAATTATCGAGGTACCGTTCAATTCGATGCCAACTATTACATTCAACACAAATTTATTACAAGTTCAATATCGATTTACAAATTATCGAGGTACCGTTCAATTCGATGCCAACTATTACATTCAACACAAATTTATTACAAGTTCAATATCGATTTACATATTGTCGAGGTGCCATTGAATATTGATTAACATAATCGTAATCACTGTCCATCAAAACCATAACCCTAAACCCCTAATTTCAACCATAATCACCAAGCAGAGCCGTTCGCACATTCAAGGTGGAGATCCATCAACATCCTTATCATTTTCTTTCGAATTTATGTACCTTATGGATCTATCACAAGTTATCGATGAAGATATTGCATTGAAAATTTCGGTTAAATTTAAGGCATTTCGTTAATTATACATTAAAACGTAAAAAAATGAAAATTAAATAACAGAGAACTGGACAAAGAGGGATTCTTTTGAACTTCTCTTTAATTCTCCCTAGTAATTGTAAATTTGAAAATTGAGGACCGAAGAGCTGAAAAATTTAAAATTCAGTACCAAAAATCGAAAATGCTCCCTCTGCATCTCCTCTTAATTTCCCTTAGTAATTGACAGGCAAGTGATTCATTTGAACTTACTTTTCAATCAGACGAGAGATAATTCAAGTATTTTCATCAATTGTGCATGTTTTGGGATAAATTCCGAATAATCCTTATGGTGAATTGCTGCAGCTTGTACCATTTTATAAAATTCAAGCATTTTTTTCCTTTCCAATTGCTGGCTAATTTTGCTTGTCTCCTCTTAAATTGCTTGCCTCCTTTTGAACTGTTGGCGAAATGGTTGTCTCCTTTTCAATTTGTTGTGAATTGCTTTGCCTCTCTTAAATTCTCAATATTCCTTCTACAAAGCTTGAAATCTTGCATCTTCTACAAATCTCGGATTGTCACCTCTGTTCATTTCGTTGCGAAAGTTTCGTCACAGGAAGAGAAAGCTTTGAAAAGGAAAAAAGGGCAAGCCCTTAAAGAGAAAACTTCGAAAAGGAGAAGAGAAAGCATGTGTCTTGAGAAGGAAGATAGCTTCGAGTTCGAGAAGAGAGGAGAGCCCTTCCATGGAGATCGCTTCGAGAAGAGCTTGTAGAAAGAAGATAACTCTTGAACCCTTCAATGGAGATGGCTTTGATAGCTTCAAGGGGCCGTTTGGTTCGTGCTTTGGAGAATGCCTTGGCACGAAGTATTCCAAGGAATCTCATGCCAAGGCATCATTCCATGTCATACTCTAATACCTTGTTTGGTTGGTACACTTATTTATTCCATGGCATAATCAAAAAATATAAAAATGAGTTTATTTATAGAAACCTTGAACAATTTATTTTTGGAAATTAAATTAAAATGTATTCCCTCCTCATGGGAATAGAGAAAAGCCACCAATTTTGGTGGTAATCCTATTCCCATCAATTATGCCCTAGGGAATGGAGTATGCCATTACTTTATTACCAAGCGCGCAAACCAAACATGGGAATGGAATCCATGATTGAGTATGCCAAGGCATTCTGATTGCAAAGCTCCAACCAAACGCCCCCCAAGAACTTTGATAACTCTTGAACCCTTAACTTGTAACTCACCGTTTTAACTAAGCGTGTGTTTCCAAGATGTGCACAGATCTTAGATTCTTATGGAATATCCAAGGGCCACAAACTTACAAGCAAAAATTGAACTTTGCTTGTACAAGTTACATAGGTGCCCTCTATATACATATATATATATATATATATATATATATATATATATATATATATATATATATATATATATATATATATATATATATATATATATATATATATATATATATATATATATATATATATATATATATATGCTAACAAAAATTCATAAAAAGAATTCAAAAAAGAATCCAAAGAGCAAAATATATTATTGAAATTAGCAAAATATATTATTGTATTTATCAAAATATACTACTGAAATATATTATTTTATTCTCAATTTTAACTATGTTAACATATTGAATTCATCAGTATATTTTGCTAGTTTCATCAGTATATTTTAAACGCGTGGATTCTTTTATTAAATTCTCCTTAGCAAGCCTATATATATATATATATATATATATATATATATATATATATATATATATATATATATATATATATATATATATAGAGAGAGAGAGAGAGAGAGAGAGAGAGAGAGAGAGAGAGAGAGAGAGAGAGAGAGAGAGAGAGAGACACACACACACACACACACACACACACATCTTGAAAAATTAATAATCTCTCTTTTGAAAACTCGTGGCATTTAGATTTATCGGTCTCACAAAAACGAATTTTAACTCATCTCATGCCTTAAAAGTAAAATCAATATACTTGAGGACAAGTATAATTTATGTGTGGGGGATTTATTATGAGCCTATTTTGATATATATATCGATAATAAAACAAAACATGAAAATTAAATAATATATGAAACAAAACATGATATAACCTTCGTATTAAATATTTGATGATGAAATTACTTTAATGTGTGTTTTGTGTTTATTTTTTGGTAAAATGATAATTTTTTCCAAATCAGAGCCCCTGTATTCATCCCTCTCGTCGAGACGAGCGATTCGCATATAAATTTCATGCCATTTGGTGGAAGGACGAGAAAGTTACAAGGTTTCAATATAACGGGTCACAAACATATGCAAACTGACCCACTACACCCAAAGCCACAAAGAAAGCAGTACAGCAAATCCTAAACGACCCAGATCCAACTCGTTTCTGTTTTCTTGATTATCTGTGGCAACAAATCCATGTAACCAACACTGAAAGCCACATACCTTCTCATACCCTTCTACCACACGATCAGAAGCAAATAAATGCAACAGAAAATCCTCTCCTCCACGGAAGTCTGAGCCAATTAGAACTAAGATATTTCAACCAATAGTGAATGAGCATAACGAACTGTTTATTCCCCTCCATCTTTATATCACTGTAAAAATAGAAATGACAGTCGAGCTCGGATTAGTAGACGACTGGAGACTAGTTCCCTTGAATTACGAAGGAGCGTGGTGATCTAGATTCTCCCCATTGAAGGTACTTAGAAGAAATTTCAACTCTAAATACTTATTTTCTCTGTTTTTAGATATAAACTCTTGTAATCAACTTGATTATTTAGTTTAATTTGTTCGAATATTGATCTAAATGTGATGATATTTCTCAAGTTCTTAGAAATCTGTGATTTAAGAATTAGTTGTCTTTTACTTTATTCACCTTAATCTGTGTGGTTGTGAATGTGTGGAACTCGATTTTTTTTTGTTCAAATTGATTTAGATTGTTGTTTAATCTTTCGATCGAATCAGAGATTTGTTGATATTTCGATTACTGAAAACTAGTTTCTTTGTTTTAATAATTGGAGTTCAAAGTAGGGATTTAATTTACTGGGATTCCTTCTTAACTCTCATGGATTTTTAATATCCAAGATCATGACTTGGGGGAGTAATGCCACCAATGAATTTTTCATTTTCTTTTTTGTGATTTTTGAAATCTTCTTTACTATTTTTTAATTGTGGAAATCTTCTCAATTTTTGTGTGTTTTTTATCTCAATTTCCTCATCAACATTATTTTGTACGATTAATCATTAATTAATATATTGTGAAATATAATATGTATCTAATTTATTACATATAGATGGAGACAATAAAAAAAAATTTGCATGCAATTTCACTTCGGCTTAACAAGGATCCGCCGTCGAAACATGTTAGAGTCGTATTGGTGGGGCTTGATAAGTCTGGAAAGTCAGCCATTTTTAACAAATGGAGCAAAATTACTTTTGAAGAGACATATGCTCCCACTATCGGTACAATTTTAATATATTTTTTCTTCTAAATTAATATTTTATATAGTTTTATGAAAAAATTAGGTTTTGATCAAAGAATGGTTCCTTTTGAGAATATCTATCTCAATTTATGGGATCTCGGAGGAAACATAACGGTAGTTATTGATTTAAAACTAGGGGAATTATATCATACACCACTTTACAAGGATATTTTGGGTATTTTAGCAATTAATTATATTTGGAAAAGGGTATATCATAAAATTTATTTTTTATGGACATTTTTGTTTAAATGAACAACAAAAAATTACAATTTAGTCAAACATTAATTGATAAATATATTTGAGATCTTATATTAAATATTCATAAATGGATAATTACTCCAAATACCCTTGAAAATGGATGTATCATAAGGAAAATGGTGTACGATAGAAATCTCCTTAAAACTATATTATTTATTTAAACAAATGGAATGACTTTTTGTCAAAATTAATTTCAGATCAGACCACTATGGAACAACTATTTATATAAACTAGATTTCTTGATTTATGTGATTGATGCAAGTGACATAGACCGTTATAAGAACTATACAGTCTCAACTCAATGCAATGGTAAAAAAAAAACTTTATATTTTATATTTTTTATATAATATTATGTAAATTTCTACAGGAGACTCTTAAAGAGGTCCCTTTTCTCATAATGCTCAATAAATGTGATGTTGTGCATGCTCCATCGGAAAAAAATTTTGTCGAATATTTAGAATTATCGTCAACGACATTTAATCGGCTTTGGAAGATTTCCGTACTTCAGTGGTTACTGGCGAAGGGGTTGAGGACGGACTGCGTTGGATTAAGGAATATTTTGTCGGCCAAAATTAGTTTTTTTCTGAAATTGTCCGATTTTTTCAGGGGTTTCTTTATTTTTATGCAGATGTTAACGAAGTACAATAAATCTGGTTTGACGTTTCGTAGTTAAGTAAGTGAGTGTGTGAACGATTTGTTTTAAGTTTCTTGGAAAATAAATTCTAGACTAGACCTAACGTTTATTTAATCTTACAACTAGGTCCTTTTGTCTGGATGCTCTGCGGGAGTCTAGCGGCAATCTAACATTGCGATCAATTTTGCGCACTTGAGTTAAATGCTTGTCTGATGCTGGCATGTTCCTTGACACGTTAGTATTTTCATTTATACTACATTTACATACTGATTGGTACTGACTTACCCGGTACTGAACTGGATTTATTTTCTAATTTATCCTGGATGGTATTGGTATCGAAATGCCTTCACACGGTTGCGATAATTGTGAAATTTTTTTTTTTAAGTTCTACATTTGCATTAAACAAAAAAAGAAAGAAAGAGTTACATCTTTAGAAAAAAAAGAAATAACGTTTTATAAAAGAAAGAAAAACCAAAATCCTAACACAAAATCTAGGAGTTTTGCCCGTCAATTTGATTTCTTTCGCATCGATCGAGAAACTCCGATCATGCCGAAACAATGGTCGAATCTAGGCTTGTTTGTCTTGACGCTCCGCCTTCAAGATTCATGGCCTTCACTGTCATTGAAGCTTGAAAGTGCGGCGGTGGTCGAAGTCTTCTCGTGACCGTGATCGTCGATGTCGTGGTCGAAGTCTTCTCGTGACCGTGATCGTCGATGTCGTGGTCGAAGTCTTCTCGTGACCGTGATCGTCGATGTCGTGGTCGTAGTCTTCTCGTGACCGTGATCGTCGATGTCATGGTCGAAGTCTTCTCGTGACCGTGATCGTCGATGTCGTGGTCGTAGTCTTCTCGTGACCGTGATCGTCGATGTCGTGGTCGAAGTCTTCTCGTGACCGTGATCGTCGATGTCGTGGTCGAAGTCTTCTCGTGACCGTGATCGTCGATGTCGTGGTCGTAGTCTTCTCGTGACCGTGATCGTCGATGTCGTGGTCGTAGTCTTCTCGTGACTGTGACCATGACCGCCGTTGTCGTGGCCGCGGCCTTCTCGTGACCATAACCATTTGCTGTCATGGCCCATGATGCAATCAGGAGAGGCCTATGGAGGGTGACCGGTCTCGCCAGTAGGTAGGTGGTGATGCCGCAGCCGGTTTCCTCTCTAACCATTGTTGTCGGTTGGTCTTCGGATTTTATCGTTATCGTTCCTGCCGGTTTGCCTTCTCTAATTGTGAAATAATTTAATCGTTATCAGGAAAGCCCACACTGAGAAGGTATCTACAACGACTTTGTGACTTTGCTGGTAACTTCATATAGATCACATGAATTGTATGAAGTCCATTCCATCGTCTTTAGTGAGGATCAAATTTTTGAAGTTATGGACAAATGTCAACTCTCGGTTCCCAACAAAATCCATACAACCTATAATCACCCCTTGATCTTAAATTATATTTAGTGGTGAATGGAGCATGATCTACCAACTTCCAAGTTTTTTTATTTAAATCAAATATAGCCAGACTTAGCGCGCATAACCCACTACTTTGAAAGTGCTCAAAAATATCAAATATTTCATTTGGCATCTTCGAAATCACATTCCATTCCGTCCCGCATAATTCCCATATAGTAATGACTCCCTTTCCAATACCATGGAGGATCAAACCAACCAAGATCAACTTACCGCGCAAATTCATTATGTTTACTTGTATCAAGAAATTATGCGGCAACACAATTTTGAAATCTGTGAGAGGACGTATGAGTCTCGTGCTTCTCAGATCATATCGAACCAAAACTAAAGATTCACTTTCATTACCCAAAATCAGGAAATACAAGATACCGTTACATATCATCGCTTGATATATATGACAAGTTCCAACAAAAGAACCATCGTAAATATTCGTCCAATATTTTTTTCTTGAATCATACAATTCAATGCTCACTTCATGTTCGTCAGGCATGATGCATTCCGAAGAAACTTTAACCACTGCCGTGTAGTATGTTTTAGATTGAATATCTACTGATAATGCAACAGCAAGACGAACTTCATCCTTGTTAATTGGTATCTCTGGTAAGCGTCTACAATGCTTCGATATAGGGTTAAATATCATAATATTAGTGTACTTATTTTCCACGTAGGAGTTACATACTAATCCATGTGATGTTGAAAAATTAGTAGTTTCAATCTTGTCGTTAGGAGTTACGGATGATCTAAAATGCAGTTTGGACGACAAATACGAAAAATCAAACATGTACCAAGATTGTGCATCGGCGTCAAAGGAATATCCAACAAAATCGTATGTCTTATGGCGTATAAACACATAATACCAGGGTTTATAGTTTATGTATTTCGTGATTGAGATCATTTGTTTTTCCCAATTCTTGGAGACACATCCAGCTCTAATTGCATATGCGGCAGGGAGTAACATGAATATTTTTATTATTAAATCTTCGGGAAATATATTCATAAAAGAAATGAGGTTTTTAGATTCCGAATCTACATTGTTTTTTATGATCGCGCGGTAGTGTAACTTTCGATTTCTCCAGAGATGTACAATACTCGAATATCCAGGATTAAGATAATTCATTGGTATTTCCGAATGAAATTAGGAACAAAATCAATTTTAGTACAAAAATCGTAAAATCTGTAAGAAAATGATACAAGTGGAAGGAAGCAATTGTAAAGAATGTAGATGGATATACGACACCAATTATTATAATAAAGTTTGCTAGTTCGAATTCAGAAAAAGAAAACTTGATTCAAAATTCAGTCGAAAAAATATTATACTGAACTATACAAGATATGATTCTATATATAATGCATAACATACTCTGTCATTACGCGATTTCTGACGCACGGTTTTTTTGCACGCGCTTTCTAACAAATTTTTGTAATACAATTAAAAATTCTAACTGACAAAATATTATACTGAATTATATAAATTATTGTTAGATATGGTGTGCATAACGGATCGGGTCCATACGCGCATTCTAACAAAATATTTTCTGACACGCGGTTTATGACACATTTTTCTTAATATAGTAAAAAAAATATTATTCTATAAACTCAAAACATATTATAGAATTTTTTTTAAATTGATTTCTATTTAACATTTCCTTATTATAACTATATTCAAAATGGTTTGTTTCAAATGGTTTGTTTTAATTAACAGCATATCTCTTTAGTAGCATATTCGTTAAATAATACATTTGCATTGAACAGAAAATAGGAGAACCGGTAATATACATTCAACCAAAAATAAACAATTTTGGCCAATTTTAAGTCTTTAATTAATACCGAAAATTAAACTATTAAACTATAGTACTTATAAATATGGAATTTATACTATGTAATGACACGAGTCTACTTAAATGTATTGTAAACATAAAAAGAAATAATCATTAAACTATGTTTTATTCTTTGCGCATAATCAATTATATTGTAATTTCCTTTAGTGAATTATCAAGTTAGGTTAAATAAACTCATCACATGAACTATATATAAAATAACGAATTATAATTCTAAAAGAAGATTGTCGATGGCTTCATTGAACCAAAAAACTTACGCTCAAGTACTAAAAGATGATTTGGGAGAGTGGACCAAAGTGGAAAGGAAGAAGAAAAAGGGCAAGGAGTGTTATCGTTGCCTAGCCACAGACCACATTCAAAGAGACTGCAGAGATCCTATCAAGTGTAGGAACTGCAGAGAAATGGGACATATCGCTAGATTTTGCCCCAAACAAGCAAGCAAATCAACAACTAATTACAGACCGGCATATACAACTCATCAAATACCAAATGGAATCCTAAACAAATCGAATGCTAGAACTAATCCGCCTTGCTCCAATCCAGCCAAGCTGATCCTCAGAAGAATCCCAATTGAAATGTGCAACCCTGTAGAGATCAATAACATGATATCAAAATTTGCAATTCTTAATTGTATAACTGATATAAGAGGTTCGCATAATATGAAGGAAACTCATCTCAAAGTCTGGATTCGAGAAGGTAGAGAAGTCCCAAGAAACATTATAACCTATGATGATGAATTCAGCTTGAAGGTCCAAGTGTTTGTGAAAATGCCTGAACCAACAAAATTCTGGATCCCAAAAGCAAAAGCTCCCACACAAGAGTGGAGAGTCAAAATAGACAACAGAGTTGCAACATGTCTTGCAATAGTGCCATTTGTTCACACCAATCCTGAAATCACACCAAACCCCCCAGATATCAAAGACTATTCCACATGTGCGACCTATGAATCTTCCTCACACAGAAAAATTCTTCTCAAAGATCCTGATTCTAGCCCAATGTGTGTTCAACCAACAAACTTAAATGAAAGCCTATTCCTCGATACCACCACCAAGGCAGATGAAAATGATTGTAGGGAACTAAGAAGAAGTAAAAGGATCTTAGAGAAACAACCTGACAAGTATGTTTCTACGATCGAAAAAGCACAAATGGTGCAATTCAATGAAATCACAAAGTTTCAGAATAAAAAACAGGTTGAGTGTGGGGCAACTGTTGGCTCAGAGGAAGGCTCATCATGGCCTAATTCCAAGAAATATATTGAAGAGAAAGATGTGTATAAAGTATTGAAAGAGATTGGAGTAGAAGTAAATGAAGACATTAAAAACATTATTGCTGATTTAGCAAACAAGGAAAATTAAAATATTAAAGAGAAACCAGGAGGAAACACAAGTAAATGAATAAAACAAAAACTTTATCAATTATTTCTTGGAATATAAGAGGCATGAATGCCAAAGAAAAGAAGCTTCTAATTAAAGAATCTTTAACGGGGCTGAGTATTGATATATTGTGTCTTCAAGAGACAAAGATTCAATTATTCAATCCTACTCTAGTCAAAGAAATCATAGGCAACAGGAACTTTGATTTTGATTATTTACCAGCCCAAGGTACCGCTGGCGGAATAATAATATTATGGGATAAGGGGCAATTTGTTAAAATTCATTCAATCTATAATCTTTTCTCTATATCCATATCCTTCAAATCATTATGGGACAACACAAACTTCCAAGTCACTGGCATATATGGACCTGCCAGTGGAGATAAAAAACCACTTATAGATGAATTGACCTCAATTTGTCAGAGTACCAGAGGACCATGGCTCCTTTTTGGAGACCTTAACTTGATAGCCAAAGTAAATGAAAGAACAGGAAACAACAAGAGAAACTGGGACGAATCCCAACTATTATCCCAATTTATAGATGATAACAACCTGATTAACCCACCACTGTTCGGCAAACAATTCACATGGTCTAATGTCGTTGCAAGTGCAAGAATTGACAGATTTCTTCTAAATCAAGAATGGCACGAAAAATTCCCAAATTACTCTCAATTGACAGTCACAAATACATGCTCAGA
Source organism: Luzula sylvatica (assembly GCA_946800325.1). Lineage (NCBI taxonomy): Eukaryota > Viridiplantae > Streptophyta > Magnoliopsida > Poales > Juncaceae > Luzula > Luzula sylvatica. The sequence continues at coordinate 47,023,887 of OX326959.1, read as the reverse complement.
TCATAACCCAATCTTATTTCAAGCATCCACGACCTACCCAAAATACTCAGGCTTCAGGTTTGAAAACATGTGGCTTAAAAACAAAGAAAGTCATCTCATCATTGTGAATTACTTGGAATCCACTCAGAGTAAAACAATAGAAGAGTTTCACAATAAATTAATGGCACTCGCAAAAATATTATCAAAATGGGATAAAGAGAGAAAAGGAAAAATAAGATTTCAATTTGAAAAGTGCAAAGAGGTGATAGATTGGATAGATATAAAACAAGAAGAAAGAAAACTCACAGAATTGGAAAAGTGGGTTAAAGCAATCATAAAGAAAAAATTCCTTGAATTGGCTCAGGAAAAAGAGGATTATTGGAGACAAAGAGCCAAGTATCAATGGGCTCTCGAAGGTGATCAAAACACCAAACTATTTCACAAATACGCTACAGTCAGAAAGTCCAAACAAATGATCCCCATCTTAAAGAATGAAGCAGATGAGGACAACACTTCTCATAAAGACAAAGCACAAATCTTATTTCAATATTATAGGGGTCTTATTGGAAAAGTGCCTCCACAGGAGGAGTGGAAAACACAACTGGAGATATCCAGTCTATACAAAAGAGACAACGAGGTGGATTTATCCTTTCTCGATGAACCAATCTCTATAGAAGAGTTGGATAGTGTAGTAAATAATCTCAAGAGAGACAAATCGCCTGGTCCGGACGGTTTTACAGGAGATTTCTTTAAAAAATACTGGTATATATTAAGAATGGAAATATGGCAGTTACTCCGAGACCATCAAACCTCTCAAGGCCTGGGATCATTTGGAATTTCCCACATTACGTTAATCCCGAAAAAAGAGGGAGCTTGCTATGCAAAAGAGTTCAGGCCAATTAGCCTAACCACATGTTTTCTGAAAATAATCTCTAAAACTTTAGCCAATAGGTTACAAAAAATCATTGATCAGATTATTAGGCCTAATCAACTGGGATTTATAAAAGGGAGAGAGATAACCGACTGCTATGTTTATGCAAGGGAAACAGTAAATCATGCATCAACCAACAAGGAACCATTGCTCTTATTCAAAGCAGATATTTCTAAAGCTTTTGATACAATAACATGGAACTTTATCATTAAAATCCTGAAATCAAGGGGATTTGGACCCAATTGGATATCCTGGATTCAGAATTACACTCTAAAAGGGGCTGCCAAAGTAATCTTACATGGATATCCGGGGAAAAGTATACATTTGCAAAGGGGAGTGAGACAAGGTGACCCATTGTCACCTTATCTATTCATTATAGCCATGGATGCTCTTGCCAGAATGGCAGAGAATTTGGCTTCGAACAATTTCATCGAAAAGCCAATTCGAGATATCCATGTAACTCTAATGTATGCTGATGATACTCTCTTCTTCATAAAGCCAGATAAAATTCAAGCCAGAAGGCTCAAATTCTTACTCAATACTTTTGCCGAACATTCTGGATTACTAATCAACATAGATAAATCAGAATTTACAGTTATTAATGGAGATAAGGAAAATATTAAAGAGATAGAGGAAGAGTTAGGATGTCCCTGTGTAAACCTTCCAATTAAGTATCTAGGATACAATCTCAGTTTGAAAAAACCAACTAAGGAAGAATTCAGGGGTATTATTGGAAAATTACAGGACAGATTGCCTGGCTGGGAAGGCGCCCTACTCAGCATAGGAGGTAGAATAGTATTAATTAATTCTGTACTCACAGCAATACCTATCTATTACCTAATGGTTCACAAATTTCCCAAATGGGTCATTAATGAAATTGATAAGATCAGAAGAACCTTCTTGTGGAAAGGTACTCAGGATAAAGGAATTCATTTAGTCGCATGGGATAAAGTGTGTAGACCTAAGGAGATTGGGGGATTAGGCATTATGGACATAGCTTGTTTCAATAAAGCACTACTCACTAAGTGGTTGTGGAAATTTCACAGCCAAAAAGGAGGCTTGAACTGGCAATGTCTGGTTAGCGATTTAAGAAAAGAGGATTGGAATGCAGAATCCAACAATCTAAAACAATCTCACTTCTGGAGGAATGTGATAAAACTCCACAATTTTTTCAATTCAAAAACACAATTTCAGATTGGCAACGGAGAGAATACCAGTCTATGGTATAATGACTGGGGACATGGTAAACTCTTCCTGCAATTTGAACATCTGTTTAGCTTCTGTGAGAAAAGAAACCTAACAGTAGCTCAAGGGGTAAGAGGCGAAATTGAAAATAGCCTAAAAGAAGAGAGATCGTTTAAAGCTAATCAAGAGCTTAAACAATTGAAGGATATAATGAAAACAATTGCAATTGGTAACAATTCAGATACAATAGAGTGGAAATTAGAGAAAAAAGGCAACTTTACAACGAAATCAGTGTACAGAGAGCTGGTAACTGGAGTACATACATACTCTGAGTTAAAACATGTGTGGGACGTGAGGCTTTCGTCTAAAATCAAAGTGTTTCTATGGCTTTTCAGACAAAACAGGATCCAAACGATCGATACACTAATTAAAAAAGGAATGTACATACCGAATAGATGCCCGCTTTGTAAATCCGCATGTGAATCGGTTGACCATTTCCTAAAAGAATGTAACTTCGCTCTGCAGGCCTGGTACCAGTACCGGATACATTCAAATCTCGAACAGATCTTGCCACAAGACCTGTCCAACGCAACAGATCTGATCTTTCAGCCATCGGTACGGAAAGAAATCAAGCAGCACACAGCCTTATTCATCTTCGTTCTTTGGAGAATCCGCTGTAGGAGAGTCTTCACAGACGAATCCAACAGCACGGTTGAACTAGTTCAAGAGGTTCGTAAAGAAATGGAGATGGTAAAAAGACTGAAAAAAACGTTCAAGGTGATAAATAGAGAAGAAGAAGAAGTACAGGAGGATTTAGAGGGAGAAGGGCGCAGCTCAATGAGTGGGAGACAAAACCTAAGTACTTAAGGTTGTGTACTGAGGAGAAAGATGAGACAGTACTTGTACTTGTCTTTGGATCGTGGGCTGTGAGGAGAATTTCAGCCCAATTGTAAATAACTATATCTTTGCATGCTTTTATTTTTACATCTTTGTGAGATAGGAAAGTTTGAATGTATATAATTAGAAGATAGGAGCTATCTTACCTGTAAAACAGAACTCTTGATTATATATAAAAAAATATTAGATGGGGGACTTCTCGAGCCCTCTCTAATTTTCAAAAAAAAATAATTCTAAAAGAATGAATAAGAAGATCATGATTATACAAAATATAACATAAATCACAACTATTTTAATTAACTGAACATAATTTTTGTAACATTTATCTATGATTATTGTAACATGGTTACAAATATGTTGAATTATTTTTTATAAATAAATATGTAACATATTATTCCTTACATAAAATACTATAATATGTTTAGAGTTGATAATACTACTAATAATGATAATAATAAAAAACTAAATAACAACAACAACAATAATTTATTATTATTATTATTATTATTTAAACAACCAAATAAAAAAGGATGTATCATAGATAAATGCATTATAATTAATAAACTTCATGAAATTTGTCTATCATAAACATATGCATTATAATAAATAAGAATCCATGAAATTTGTCCATTATTATAAATCCACACAAAATAAATAAAATATAACATGTTATAATTCAAACAAAATTAAATTTTAAAAACAAATAAAATTAAACCGTGAATAATACACATAAAATCGAAATATATATTTAAAATGTTGTCCATTAACATAAAAAATATTAATTTTGTAAAGAAAATAACACAATTGAAAATTATACCATAAGAAATAAACAATTGAGCCATAATTTCCTACTTGGATTATATATGGAGTCCCAATAACACAAAAACAACATCTTTGATGAAGCGACAAAATAGAATTAAGTATGTTGATTAGTATTATTGATTGACTCAATTAACGATTTAAATAACCGTTTAATTGAATTGACACGTCAATTAACATTTATTAATATTAACAAATTATAAATTATGGGAGTGTTAATCAAACGCTTCAATTAACATTTAATTGAGTCAATTAAAAATTATAACCAATTCACTTTGTCACATCATCAAGGATATTGTGATGAGTTTGAGGGCCAACTATATATTTTTTTCTATACATGAGTATAATTTGGGTTATTATAGAAACAAAACTCAAAAAAAAAAAAAATTACACATTTTATCATGTGTGGTGATATGTTCAAAATTATATCTATTGAAGTATATATATAACTAGCAATAGCCCGCGCAACAATTGTGCGAGACTTCATACCCTTTTTTTACATATTTTTTGTGTAATTTGTTTAAATATAATTTGCAGGGTACATTGAAAAGTTTAGATTTCTGCCGCCAATTTAGCTTTTTCTTCCGGGGGTATTGTGCCTAAATACACTAGATTTTGAAATTCGGATTCGAAATCTGGAGAAACATTATGGTTTTCCGAGATTTCAAGTTCGGAATTTGATCCAAATATTGGATTTAGAATCTCGGATTATAAAAAGACTCGTTCTTTACGAGCTTCAAGATAAGCCTATAGCATGCTCATTGATGTTTTTTTTTTGCAAAAAAGGGTGAAACGAAGAAGGCAGAAAAGATGTTGCATGATGATTTCTACAGGAATTAAGTCGAATAATGTAACCTATAATACGCTCGATGATGGCTTTTGCAAAAAAAAGTTGAACAATGAAAATCCTCATAATATGAATGCCGATTTCTCAGGTTCGCTAGAAAAATAGTATTCATTTCCCCCTATTTTTTCGACTTCTTTTAGTGCTTCCGATGTACTTTGTTCGTCTTTAATTCGGTTTTGTATTTTCATCAGACATTTGAATTACTATTAATCTTTTCCCCCTCGTCTATTACTATTAGCCCAAGCATTTAATTTTCCGTTTCTACAAGGATATATATATTCAATTATCCAAATTTAATTATTCCATTTCATCATTGGTTTATTCATTGATAAATTACAATGTTATCTGAACAAAAAATATAAAAAAGAATACCTGAGACGAGGGAAACTCATTATTCATCTAAACAAAAAGAAAAGTATCGTCTAATATGACTATATTGACAACTCTTCTCGAAAATAAGAGCAGCCTTTTCTTACCTTACTATTTTTCCAAACTTTAAATACTAAATAAATAAAAAAATATTACCAAATCATCTCGAACTATGCTACGCGGCATCGGACAAAACATCTCCCGTCTCATCTCCAAACTTGTACCCTTCATAAATCTCATATAAGATGTCTCTACACGGCACGATCGCACCCAATTTAATACATGCCAAAAACGCCCCTGATAACTTGCGGTGCAAGCTATACGCCTCGTCAGGTGGCGGCGTCAATCGATGCCTCAACATCGTCGCCCCCAAATTGGACACGTTTTGAGTGATATTGTTCGCTTTAAAGTCGTATCCACCTAGTAACCATAGTTTGGTAAATTACTTATTAGAAATGTTATATTCCATACAAAAATAGTAGGGGAATTCTTCAAAAACCCCCCAACTTTTCTGAAAATTCTGAAAAACCCCCTCTACTTTTAGAAAACCCCCTATCTTTTTTAGATTCCCTCAAAAACCCCCTATATTTTTTGATTCTTCAAAAACCCCCTAACTTTTTTAGATTCTCTCAAAAACCCCCTATCTTTTTATTATGTTTTTTAAAAAATAACCATTATACTCTTTAGTTTTATTTTTTAAATTTCTATAATTTAATAAATAATGAATATATATTAAACTATTATAAAAAAATTAAAAATAAATAATACATGATATTATAATATTATAATAAATAATATATAGTATTAAAATATTATAATAAATAATATATTGATATTAAAATATCATTTTCAACAATTATTATAATATTTTAATATCAATATATTATTTATTATAATAATTTAATATATATGTATTATTTATTATAATATTTTAATATCATGCATTATTTATTTTTTATAATTTTATTGATATTAAAATATCAATAAAAATGTTATAATAATATAATATCATGCATTGTTTATTTTTTATAATTTTATTGATATTAAAATAGCAATAAAAATGTTATAATAATTTAATATCATATATTATTTATTGATATTAAAATATTATAATAAATACATAGATATTAAATTATTATAATAAATAATATATTGATATTAAAATATTATAATAATTGTTGAAAATGATATTTTAATATCAATATATTATTAATTATAATATTTTAATACTATATATTATTTATTATAATATTATAATATCATGTATTATTTATTTTTAATTTTTTTATATTAGTTTAATATATATTCATTATTTATTAAATTATAGAAATTAAAAAAATAAAACTAAAGGGTATAATGGTTATTTTTAAAAAAACATAATAAAAAGATAGGGGGTTTTTGAGATAATCTAAAAAAGTTAGGGGGTTTTTGAAGAAGCAAAAAATATAGGGGGTTTTTGAGGGAATCTAAAAAAGATAGGGGATTTTCTAAAAGTAGAGGGGGTTTTCAGAATTTTCAGAAAAGTTGGGGGGTTTTTGAAGAATTCCCAAAATAGTATATCAAAGAATAAAATGATATATGTTTTTACCGGGTTTGGAGAAGGGGAGGCCGACAATAAACGCGGCTTGTACGTGTGCGTCTAGCATTATTTCGGACTCGTCGCCGGTTAAGAAACCGAGCCGGCGAGACATTTCTATTACCGAGTCTCTATCACTATTTGCACAAGCCACTACCTATTATAATTCCGTCAAAAAAAAATGTTTAAAATAAAAAGTTGAAATGGAAATAGAGAAATTGAATAATACCATGCGAAGATAATCATCGACAAAAGTTTGAGTATAATCCCGAGCAGCTCCGAAATCGATTAAATTAATCGTTTTGGACGATTCGTCATATAAAAAGTTGCTCCAGTTGGGATCCGTCTGAAATTTCGAAATAAAATCAGCCCTTTAAATTATTTGTGCAAAGAAAGAAATAATGATTTATGAGAAGTTGAAGGGCGTGCCTGCATAAAGCGAAAGACGAATAATTCCTTGAGAGTTACTTCGAGTAATTTTCTCCCTACATAATTACGCGTCTCTTGATCCAGCTTTCCCACCTTATCTATCGCAATCCCTACAAAAAACCAACAAAACAAAAATTTCATTTATACCCCTATCAAAATGATAAACTCGACTTTTTAAAAAACTAAAATACCTGGAACGAGTTCGGTAGTTAATACTTTTTGGCTAGAAGTTTCATCGAACACCTTGGGGACGTAAAACCCTTCCATGTCTGACAAATACTCTCTAAATCTCTTCTGATTTTGGGCTTCTATTATATAATTGCATTCTCTCGCCAATTCCTCCTTCGCAACCTAAATAAAAGAAATCAAAATATGATTTTTCTTCGAAATATTAAAAAAAAAAAAATTGAAATACCTTGATGGCGCTATCGAGAAAAAGGCCCTTAGGGATGAGATTAGTATAGTTGAGTAATAATTTAACGTTTTCGATATCGCTCTCTATACTATCGGCCACGCCTGGATATTGTATTTTCATCGCCACCTCGGTCCCATCTTTCAACACCGCTCTATGCACCTTTTCAACAAAAATATCATAAATGCCCCTCCTCTACTATCTTTTGCGAGGGATGCGTATGAAATTGTACCTGGCCAATGCTGGCAGCAGCCAAGGGTTCATAATCGAAACTTTTCAATTTGGAGGACCAATTTGCACCTAATTCTGAATCCAAAACTGAATTTAATTGTTTTCTGGGCATCACGTCCGCGCCTTGTCTCACTATTTCCAAAGCCGTCAGTATCTGAATTGTAAAATTGCAATTTTCAGAAAGGTAAATTTTCAAGGGTATATAAGTAAATTTGATTTGCATACGGGTTGTGGAACGAGAGACTCGTCTTGGATGCTGAGCATCTGTCCGATTTTCAAAGCGGCCCCACGCATCCTGCACAGAGCGTTAGCCAGCCGTTCTGCATTTTGATCTGACAAGAACGGGGAGATCGCGGATTGCTGTTTGCCGTTTTGTGTGGTGGTTGGAGTGCCGTACATTACCCTCTTTGCTGTTTCTTGTGCCGTTCCCCACATCAATCCTGCTCCCAACCCCGCAAACCTATCGAAACTCAAAATATATCAGACTTACCTTTCTAGCAACTCAAAATCTTATTTGAAAGAGAAAATCGGTACCGAATATAAAGATTAAATTGAATAATAGAATACTAACCCTAGAGCTCTCGTGAAAGGAGTTGATGGGACCCGTCTCTCGCGTACCCGTCTTTTCTTCACTGTACCATCCAAATCGGAATTGCTTTTCACTTCTTGGCCCGTACCAGTACTGGTGCTTTCCTCTTCTTTTTTCTCAAATATATTCACTTTTTCATGGTTAATTGCATCCAAGTCCTTTAATTTCTCGTGTGAAACATCATTTTCCTTGGGTTCATTAGGTAGTGATGATTTTGACTCGAACTCCATGGACAATGTGGAATCTGGGCTCGGATCTGGCACAGTGCTTGGTGTAGTATTTTCTATAAAAAAATAAATAAAAAGGAAACATTTTATCTCTCTAATAGTCAATTTATTAAAGCAAAAATCAGACAGTTGAAATCTTCAAGCAATAGCAATCCAAGTGTATTTCTTATAGCCAATTTAGTTTAAGATTTAATTGCTCGTTGGATAGATTGAATCCAGGAAAACCCAAATTTCAGCCATGTCCATCATAAAATCATACAACAAAATCAAGAAAAGTTAAAATCTTTTACCGGCTTCATCGGAGAAATATACGACCGAAGATTCTTCTTTGGGCGGAGAAGCAGAAACCTGACGAGCAGTGCCTCTGGTGAACCCGGCGAGATCTGTAGCGGCGAGAAGAGCTATTTTCAAAGTTCCGGCAAGGTCACCGGATGTGGCGGCATCTACGGCTTTGGACCGCTTCGAAGCTTCAGCAGCTATCAGTGCTGCGCCGTACGCCAGCCGTCGAAGATCATTCATGGGAGCCTTTCACTTGGGCGAAAGAGAGAGCGAGCGAGCGAGAAGCGAGGAAGGAGAGAGAGGGTGAGACGTGGAGGTTTATGGTCCACGAATGCTACGCTGTGCACCGAGAGCAAACAAGGTATTACATTTGTGGGGGATCCTTACTTAGGGTGACTGGGTGTCAACGGTTCGGATACGATTCGGATTCGGATAGTGGTCGTACCAGGCCGGATACGATACTATCCGGATATAAAATATTCATTTATAAATTTTATTCGGATTCGAATAGTATTCTGATTCATAAAAAAAATTAGGTCCTAAAATTGTATCCATACTCATAAAGCGGATACGATTCCGGATCCAGTTCCATCCGGATCGAAATTCTTTTTCGGATCCTAATATTTTTCGAATATGGTTCGGACAAAAAATCTGATTTAGTCTCTTGTTCATTTCACTCCATAATATATATTTTTTTTCCAATCATTTTGTTCTCTTAATAGAGGATTAGGGGAATTAATTAGGGCCTGTTCGGCGACTCATGGAATAGAAGATTAGGGGAATAGAGAATACAAGGTTATTTTATTTTATTTCATGTATGGTCAGTTATATTATTTTCTTGTATTGTAGCGTTTTATATTACAAGAACTTTCTTGACCAGCACTCACCCTCTCCTATATAAAGGGATAGTTGCAATTGTATTTCTCAATCATTCAATAGAAATATTGTCTCATCCAATTCTATATTTTGTTCTTTATTTTAGAACACGTTATCAGCACGAGACTCTAGCCAAATGAGATCTTTCAGTTGCACGAACTTTTGACCAATTGAGAAATCAAATTTTCAATCATGATGTTCTCTATATCTTTCTCCTTATTACGTAATCAAAGGTATCATACCTTATAACTTGTTTTTGAATTTGCAGTAGTATTCATTAATTTATAATTTAAATTAAATCCTCTTTTGTACTGTTATAACTTATAAAAATACACACCATAAATATACTGCAATATAATTTTCACATCATGTATAGTTTTGTCTTGTTGAAATTATATTCATTCTTTATAATGTACATCATTCTTTAGACCATTGTTATTTAATTATTTTATCTCAAACTTCTTATTCATGAAATTGTCGTTCTTGTTTCATGGCATACATACCAGAAGTATGGATATTGCAATAGTCTAAAAAATGTATAGTAGTCTAATTAATTAATTCGACTTACCTGATTATTTTAAACTTCTAAATACATACTCAAATAAAAAGAACTCAATACTTCTCATATCATGGCATGCAGACCAGAAGTTACATGCACACTAGAAATTGATATTAAAATACACTAGAAGTTGCGAGTTTGATTTATTGTATATTAACGCATCAGAAGTTATGAGTTTGATTTATTGTATATTAACGCACCAAAAGTCGCGAATTTGATTTATTGTATATTAATGCACCAGAAGTTCCGAGTTTAAATTACGCACCAGAAGTTGCAAGTTTATTTATTTGCGAAAACTATAAGTTTATTTCTCCCCATATAATTGAAGTTGCAAATTTATTGATGCTTGTGAAATTGAAAATTTATTTTTATTGATGCACCCCAAGTTGAAAATATATTCTTTGATGCACTTGAAGTTGCTAGATTATTATTATCGATGCATACACATATTTGTGTTTGTAAGAACAATACTCGTAGTATTATACTCATTGAAAGAGCATTAGTATTTAAAATATGAAACATTATTAATGCCAAAAGCATGATACTAATGAAATAAACATAATAGTATAATGCCAGAAGCATGATACTAATGAAATAAACATAATAGTATAATGTCAGAAGCATGATATTAATATCGTAAGCATAATAATATTAACGTTAGATACATAATACTTCAGAAGAGTACATGTTCCATGTATATGTTATGATGGTAAGAGTTTATGTTACATGTTTTGGACATGTAGTCCAGAATATGTATTTTAAGATTATAATTTTAAATTTTATGAAATTTGTTGTATATACCAGAAGTGTCTATTAACGCATCCGTAGTTGCTCATTGAAAATACACACCAGAAGTTGTGAGCATATTTATATTTATTTTTGCATGTTTATTTTATATTAATTTATTATTTGCACATTTATTATTAGTACGTTTAGTTTATGCACTTGTATTGTCATATATTATCGTTTATATTTGCACCTGTATTTGTTCACACAAAGTTTGAAATTTTATCTTATTGAAACCTATAGTTTCAATTACGATGTTCAAGTTCAAGAGCACCTAATAAATTCAATAATGTTATGGAAAGCACCTGAAGTAGCAAGAGCACAAAATATGTAGATTAAAGACCTGATATGAATAAATATTGGGATAAAATCAATAATTGAAGATATTCTAGAAATGCATTTATGCAAAAGAAAATAGAAATAAGAATAGTCTAAGAAGTATTTGGATTAATATTATCATGTCTTCTTTATTGAAAAACAAATTAGATTGGTGAATGATTCTATTCCATTCCCAGAAGTGAATGTTGCCTTGAAGGCTGAATTCCAAATTATGTCCGACACAAATATTGATCTTGATAACAATATGACATAATAAATAAAAGGACTAGTGAAAATATGTTTACAGAGAGTCCGAAAATATATTCTTCAAGATGTGGTCTGAAAATAGTTGTACCAGTAGTACACCATAAATCCTATACTTTTTATGAAACCTCTTGAAGAGAAAAACAAGAAGAAAAGGATGATTTTCTTATCTATCAAGACAAAGTGTATTTTGTGTCGAGTTATTTATTTCGTCAATAAATAGATGCGTATATTAAATTATAAAAGCATATGTTTATGATTGGTCATTCTAGAAGAGTTTTTATTTGATTGCTCTAGAAATTACATTATTTATATTGCTCCCAAAAGAGTCATTATGTTAATAGAAACATATTAGTTTATTTTTATGACATGCAATTATATTAGTAAAATTGAAATTGTGTTATTATGAACCATAAGATCAATTTATAAAACAAAAAAGCAATTCTATGATTTGGATTAATTGCTTAGACATAGAATATGCATGTCACGATCATGACTCGATTAAAACCAACTATTTATCATAAATACTCCCATTTTTTATAACTTATGAGTGATCGGAGCAAAAAGTATTCACTCAGTTTATTTTTTATGTGTAGTAGATGTGTGATAGCACATGGACGAGTTAAAAGAAGTGTTTGGTATATATATATGGTTGATTTATTCTGTAAAATTGTATATCATAAACATTTATTTATTTGAATCAGAAGTTCAAATGATATACACAAACTAAAATTTTAAAATTGTATTTATAAACCAGAAGTTTACATTCAAGAGACCAACAATGTTCAATATGTATGTTACAAATACGAAATCCCTGAAGAAGAAATTACATAAACAATTAAGATGATTTGTGAAATAACCAAACATGAGTAAAAGTTTTGAAGATATAAGATATAAGATATCATGCAAGTCCCAAGAACTTCATTAGATATTAATTAAAATATCAACAACTTGTGCCTAAATCAGGAGGAGAGAATGACAACTGGAAAAATAAGAAATTATATGAGTTGCATCATCACATCAGATCCTCGAACATGTAAACATGAACTACGAGTTCATAAATAAATTATTTGCACGAAATTGCAAATCGGTGATTTGATTCATTAATCAATACAAGAATGAATAAAGAGTAAAAGTTTCCAGTCTAAAATGCTCATATTTGTAGTATAATATCATTGGACAATTTTAAATAATATATTGCACTATTTTTTCTTCACTAGGATTTTTGTCCCATTGGACTTTACCTAGTAAGATTTTAACGAGACCGATTTTAATGATATAAATATCCAAAAAGAAATACCTTAATCAATTCTCCATTCACATTCAAAGTGACTAAAACAATTCCAGAAGAATCAAATTCACTTGAAAAACGTGAAGATTTTGGACCTGTAGTCCAAACAAGTATTATATGCATCGTACGAACTACAAACATGTATGTATAAAAATTTGCAATGAGAAATGAAATCACTTTGAGATTTTGATTATATTGACAATCTCGAGGACTCCCATTACTTCTCGTGGAAGTTATAATGAAATATGGATCACTTTATAATGTTATGAAAATTCCTGAAGGATTCAAATCAATGTGTATTTGTCACGAGATTAAATTATGGATTTGCAGTATACATCGATGATTTGAATATCATTGAAACTCCTGAAGAAGTTGCAAGAACTGCATAAGGACCCAGAAAAGAAAATATTTTTTCTTTGTCTGCAAATCGAGTATATAAGAAATGGGATATTTGTTCATGAAGAGAATATCTTGGAATGTTTAATATGTACAAGTCTCACCCATTAATTTCATTCATTGTGATCAATCCATTGATAAAGAGAATGATTGGTTTTTCGTCATAAAGATGATAATGAGATTTTTGTTGGTCCAGAAGTACAACATTTGAGTATAATTGGTCATAACAAGCATCACTTCACGGGCCCAAAATAATGATGAGATAAACTTCCAACAAATTTACACGAATGATAACCTGGATGATATCTTCATCAAGTCGTCGTCATTGCATTTTTCTTGTTCTTGGTCTACGAGATGACACTTTGTCTTATTAAGGAGATTTGCCTATATGAGGGGGAGATTTAGTACGCACTGTCTATTTTTCCCTTGCCCATGGTTTTATCCCAATGGATTTTCTTGGCAAGATTTTTAATGAGGCGCGTTCCTGACAAGGATAAATTCTCCAAATTTATTTTTCTCACGCAAGCTCCGGAAGAGCGGCGAAATGGATATCTATCAAATTCGCTCAAGTAATAGTCTTGATGATTTTCTTGCCAACTAAACTTTCGGGCAATTAAGACATAAGATTGGACTCCGTTATTTTGGAGATATGTGTACCCATCAGGGGGAGAAACAATACGTGATACATTTTTTTTCCTAGTCGTGGTTTTTATCCCATTGGATTTTTCCAGACCAGGTTTTTAATGAGGTAGTTTCTCATGCGTATGAAATATTGACATCCAAGGAAGAGTGTTATGAATATAATAATATGGATGTCAAGCAACAAATCTTGTGAAGATTGAGACATTAATTATAGGATATTTAATATATTTGATATTGTATTATTTTCTTGTATTGTAATGTTTTATATGGCAAGAACTTTCTTGACCATCACTCACCCTCTCCTATATAAAGGGGTAGTGACTATTGTATTCCTCAACCATTCAATAGAAATATTGTCTTTTCCAATTCTCTCTTTTGTTGTTTATTTTATAACAAATTTTTATTTTTTTTATTTTTTTCTCTTGTATTGAATGTGAGACGAGTATATATTTAACTAATTTTTTTTCTGCGCTCATAATGTCTTTGATGGAATGTTGATTATTTAAATTAATTTAAATAAATTATATATTCCTTATTTACAAATGTTACCTCATGTTTGATATATCAAATATCAAATCAGTATAAATAAAGAAAAGATAAAACAGATAACTATCAAATATTAATGTTACTTAATTTTCAATTAAGATTTATTAGTTTGTGAAGAGAGAAAAAGACGGAGGGTATTCATTTTTCATTTTCTTTTCGCTGAATTTCTTTTCTACATCATCGATTTGTCATTTATCTAGTCATTTGTTTTAGACTTGATATAAAGACGTGGTATAGTAATGTAATTTGTACAGATACATATAAAACATATTTCCCAATAATTCAAATGGCAATAAAAAATCTCTAACCGCCAAAGAACAAAAGAAATTTGAGTCTGATTCAAATTTGGTTCTGATTCAAATCAAATTGGGGTCATAAGAGAGCTCCTTCTAACAAATTATATTGTAAAAATAAATTGGAAGGGTTAGAAAATTCAATTTATTTTAGCACACAAACAAATTATTCTTATGTATAAAGTTAAGAGAAATGGAAGAAATCTGTGCAGCCACGTCATCAGGGGCCTCTTTGTAATTACATTTTGGTCATTTTTTATTTATATTTTGGTCCTTTTTTATTTACATTTTGGTCCTTTTTATTTACATTTTGTCCTTTCAAGTTTGAAAAATTACACTTTGGTCCAGGGGCCTCTTTGAAAAAAAATTATTTACATTTTGGTCATTTTTATTTACAATTTGGTCCTTTTTAGTTGAAAAAACTACATTTTGACCCTTTCTATTTACATTTTTGTCCTTTCAAGTTTAGAAACTTACATTTTGGTCCTTCATATTTACATCTTGATCGTCTTTTATTTACATGCCGGTCCTTTTTTACATTTTTGAATTTACATTATAGTTCTTTTTATTTATATATTGGTCCTTTTCAGTTTTAGTTCACACTTTGGTACTTTTTATTAACATTTTGGTCATTTTTAATTTAAATTTCGGTCATTTTTTACATTATTAATAAATCCTCTCATCTCATGCCTCCACATCACCACCTTATTATGCCTCCCTATCACCACTTTACTTGGAAAATTTTCAAAAGACTCCTTAAATTTGTAGATATTGTAAAAAACAATTAATTTACATATGTATTCATTTAAAAAAAATGCTTTTTTAATTTTAATAAATTCTTAAACTTTTTGTAATATATAATAATTAAAAAAATTTACTATATGTTATATGTTATATAATTTTAATATTACATTCATTACAAATATTCGACTTATGTATTATTTTTCTTGAAAAACTAACATAAAATTATAATAAGTTGAACAATATTATTAAAAGAACATCTTGCAAATATTTAAAAATAAAATATCATAAAACTATTAAAAAATACATAAAAGGAAAACTAAAATAAAAAATAGATGTTTAAATAAATATTTTCTATGAATATATTTGCAAGATGTTTATTTATTATTATTTAATGTTAGTTTTTTATGAATAAAGAATGGAATATTAAAATTATATAAACAAAATATGAAATAATTAAAATTTTTTTAAATCACTACATGTTAAGAAGTGTTTATGAATTTTCTTAAAATTAATAAAAAATAACAAAAATAACTTTTAATTATTACATATGAGATTTGGAGGGTATTTTGGAAAAAAAAAAATTAATATCATCCATAAGGAGTATTTTAAAATAAAAGTTTGGTAAAGAGTTTTTTTTTGGAGTTTACGAAAAGATAGAGGATTTTTTACAATATCCAAAAAAAATTAGGGAGTTAAAAATATACCAAATCACGGATGTGCGAATAATCATGACAAACTCGAGGGCTCCCGCGCAATTGCGCGGGGGAAAAAGCTAGTACTAACCGAGACTACCTTGATAATTTTGTACAAAAACTCGTTAACAAACCAAAACAACCAAATAGTTGCTTGACCCAACAAGAACAAGGTCCAATTTTTACAGCAACAATATTATGTACCAAAACCTTAAATTTAGACTAAAACTTTTTGTAATATTTTGTGCCACATCTTTTTAATAATTAGATTATGATATGTGGCAAAATTTCGACAATTAAATAATCATTGATTTTTTATGGGGAATTTACATATTTACCCCTTGTTAAATCTAAAATTACATATTTACCCTTCTTAAAATGAAAATATCATATTTACCCAAAAATTAAAAACCATCCAATTCCTCCGTTAAATCTAACGGTCAATATTTAAAATTACTATTTTACCATTTACATAATTACCCTTCTAAAAACCTAAAATATCATATTTATCCTTTTAAAAATAAAAATATTATATTTACCCTTTTCAAAACAAAGATATCATATTTACCCTTTCGAAACAAAATATCATATTTACCGTCCAATTTAAAACAAAAAAATAATGTAATTTAGTTTCTCTGTTTTCTAATTCCTATTATATTTTTTATAATTTGATTTCCCAATTATAATTTAAATAATATTACAGTAATGATATTTTTATTTTGAAAAGGGTGAATATGATATTTTTTTTTTAAAAGAGTAAATATGATATTGAGGTGTTTAGAAAGGTAAATATGTAAAGGATAAAATATTTAAAGGTTGGCCGTTAGTTTTAACGGAGAAATTGGACGGTTTTTAATTTTTGGATAAATATGATATTTTAGATTTAACAAAAGATAAATATGATATTTTAATTTTAAGAAGGGTAAATATGTAATTTTAAATTTAACAAGGGATAAATATGTAAATCCCCCATTTTTTATTAACATTTTTTTGTAGTCATTTAAGTATTTCTTATTTTACATTATGTTTTAAGAATTCTTAGAAAATAACATCATCATATATTAATAATGTAGACTATTATTATTATTTAGGCTAATGTTAAATTATGTTTATTCAATTATTAATTATTTCACATAAAATTACATTATCATATGTGAATGCAATGGAAGATGAAAAATTTATATGTAATACTACAAGAACTGCGAATATTAAATTTTCTCCAACATCATAAATTTTAAATTAGAAATACACTGTATCTATTTGTTAATATCTACGAAGAAATAATATCTTGTGTATGATCCTATATATCACACAAGATATATTGGAGTACTAACTTATATATAACTCATATCACGACAAATGTGTGAAAATATCATGCAAGTAGCATTTCTGTACGACTCAAGAGACTCGGAATAATCGTGAGGCTTTTATTTTTAGTTCTTTTTAGTTATCTTTGCTAAAAGCACATTCATTGACAAAAAAAAAATATTCATGTTCGACAAAGAATTCAACGAAAAAACTTTTCTGGTGGAGGATTTATATTTTCGAATTTATTCACTAACAGATCCGGCCCTGGGCTTTAGCCCAGCAGGCCGAAGTCAAAAGCCCCCAAAAAAATAAAGCCCCCCATTTTTTTTTACTTATATATATACATACATATAAAAACCCATAATATAACAAGCCCAAAAGTCCAATTCTTTATCTCCCACTCAGGCCCGACCCAATACCCGACCCGACCCGACCCGACTCCCCTGACCCGACCCGAACCCTCTAATAACCCTCTAATAATCCTAACCCGACCCAAACACTAACTCTCGCCCAAATCCCGCCCTCACTGTCTCCAGAGCCCACCACCGCATCCAAGGCCGAACCCCACCACCAGGGACCCACCTCCACCGGTCGGGCCCCACCGGATTTCGATTTTAGCATTTTTCTGCGAAATTCTTCGTTTTTCTTCGAATTTTCAGCAATTGCAGCAGTTTTCAGCGATTTTCAAGTATTTTTCAGCAATTTCCAGCGATTTTCAGGACATTCCATCGATTTTCAGGATATTTCAGCGATTTCCAGCGGCTTACAGCATTTTCTGTGAATTTTCAGGACTTTCCAGCGATTTTCAGGGTTTTCCTGCGATTTTCAGGGTTTTCCTGCGATTTTCAGGGGTTTTCTGCGAATTCCTGTGGATTTCTGGGAATTTCAGGGTTTTTCTGCGATTTTCAGGGATTTTTCTGCGAATTTCAGCACAATTTCTGCGATTTTCAGGCTATTTTCTGCGAATTTCAATATATTTTCTGCCAATTTGAATCAATTTGCTGCGAATTTCAGCACAATTTATGATTTCAAAAACCCCGTCTTTTTGTTTGCCTAAAGCCCCCGAAAATATAGGACCGGGCATGTTCACTAACATATTAGAACTGCCAATATTAGATTTTCTCCCACATCTTAAATTCTAAATTACCAACACACTGTATCTATTTCTTAATTTCTACGAAGAAATAGTATCTATTTGTTAATTCTAAATCACACAAGATATATTGGAGTACTAACTTATATAGAACTCATATCACGACGAATGTGTGAAAATATCATGCAAGTAGCATTTCTGTACGACTCAAGAGACTCGGAATAATCGTGAGGCTTTTTCCTTCCTTTTTTTTTATTTGTCAATTTCTCTTATCTTTTGCTGAAATAATGCATGCGTGCATTATCGAACATTAGCACTTCATTAACAAAAAAAATTAATTACAGGGGCCTATTCGTAAAGCCCAATCGGCCTAGTAAGTTTGTATAACTATATGCAATTATCGCCTAGACAAATTACTAAAAAATGCTATTTTTTCACTTTCACCCTAAAATCTCCAGAATTAATATTTTACCACTTCCTCTAGTGATATTTCTATATATAAGATGACTCCATTCAGTTTATTTTCTCTTCTTCTTTTAAACAACAGTGCGTGTTCTTGACTGAATAATCATTCTTCTTCTTTTTTTCTTTTTTTTCCATTCGTCATCAGTGGATAGTGCGAATAACTAATAGTAAAGCATGTATTTAGTAAATTTGAATTTTGATTTCTCCTTCCGGTTATCAGTATGATATTTAAATAATTCATCTGAAATCAACAGCAGTTAAAAATGCCAATTATTTAATTTGATAAGTATCAATTGGTAATTTGATTGAAAGAGTACATATGAGTTATAATAACTAGGAGAATACTCGCGTTACGCGGCGAGTATGTTAATTATTTTTTTCGTTGTAATATAAAATACATATAAATATTATCATATAACATACAATTTCATAATATAATTATTTGAACTAATATGTCTATGATTATGTATATATTTTTCAATTATTTTACATTATGATGATAACAAATTTCATTTTCTTAATAAAAAATACTTATATTAATGTGATTTTATAATAATAGTATATGTGCTATAACATGATTTTACAAAAACAAAAAAAAATAACAACACATATTATATCTAGAGCAGGCAAAATCTGACCCGACCCGACCCGTCCGAACCCGAACCCGACCCGACCCGACCCGAAAATATTGAAAAGTCAACGTCCCGAACCCGAACCCGAAACCGAAACCGAATGACCCGAAGCCGAAATCGACCCGAAACCGAATGACCTGAACCCGAAATCGACCCGAAACCAAATGACCCGAAATTGATCCGAAACCGAATGACCCGAAACCCGAACCCGAATGACCCGAAACTCACGACCCGAATGACCCGAAATTCATGACCCGAATGACCCGAAAACTAAATTATTATTGTCAAAATCAATATAGTATTGTTAAAATATCTCGGAATCAATAAAATAAATCAGAAATTACCCGAAAACTAAATTTTTGGAAAATCGAATGATTCGAAATCAAATTTCGTGAAATCTGAATTATCCGAAAACCAAAATAGACACGACCCGAAGGACCCGAAAACCGAAACGACCCGAACCCGAACGACCCGAAAACCGAAATGACCCGAACCCGAACGACCCGAAAACCGAAACGATCCGAACCCGAACGACCCGAAAACCGAAACGACCCGAACCCGAACGACCCGAACGACCCGCGACCCGAACGACACGATGACCCGAACGACCCGCCACCCGAAACGACCCGAACCCGAAACGACCCGACCCGAACCCGACCCGACCCGCCCGATTGCCACCTCTAATTATATCATTGTTGTTCACAACATTTCATACAATATCAAATGTAAAAAAATAATGAATTATACAACATACACAGTAACAGATCATTAATTATATAATCATAATAATTTGTTATGGATTGAAAATGGAATAAAAATTATAAATAATATCAAACTTAATAGTGAAAGTAATTTAATAAATAATATAAAATTTAATTTAACTTGATATAAATTTTACTAATTTTTTTTCATATGATTTTTTTTAATTTTATATTTTTTAAAAATAACATTATTATTTTATGTGTTTATAAATTTAAGAAATTATTTCGATGGATAAACTTTTCTGGATTTCTATTATTTTTCAAAAAAATTAGTTTCAATTTTGTTTGATTAAAAACACAATTATAATCCACTTAATTTTATATGATATTGGTATAGTTTTAATTTCTAAAAATATGTATTAATATTTAAAATTTTATTATATAAATAAAATAATTCAAATTTTATTTTGTAAAAATATTTTATGCATTGTATTTTTTACATAATATTTTTACAAATTCAAATTATGAAAAATGATACGTATGAACTATGCTAATATGAATGTCAAAATAAATAGAAAATTAAAATGAATATATATTTGACGAAATTTTAAATTAAAATTCTAAAAGTAATATTACTATATGTTGTATGTATATAATATTAGATATTAAGTCCTTAGTATTTCATATATAAATTTTCCATCTTCAATTGCATTCACATTTGATCATGTAATCTTATGTAAAATGATAAACAATTGAATAAACTTAGTCTAAAATGAACATAACCAATAATAGTAGTCTACATCCTCAATATACGATGAGGTGAACTTCTAAAAATCCATTAAAATTAGTGTAAAATAAGAAAAAATTTAACGGCTACAATGAAAACATGTTTATAAAAAATGAATGATTAATCTATCGTACAAATTTTGGCATATATCATAATCTAATAGTTTTAAAAAAGGTGATGATTTGACACAAGAAAAATAAAACAAAATGATGATGTGGCACAAGAAAACTACACAAAGGTGAGTCCAAAATAAGGATGTGGGTAAATTTGTCTCCCTGTAAATTTACAAATACTCCGGTCTCATATATAAAAAATTATTAATAAAAAATAAAAAATTATTATACAAATACGTAAAATTGCCAATAAATTTAAATAAATAAAACAAACAACTTGTAGAAATACATTAAATATCAAAATATTACAAATAATTAATCCATAAAACATCCAAAATGTTCATATTATTGGATATTTTGGGATATTTTTCGGATATTTTTCGGGGTTTTTTCGGGTTCCGGTTCGGGTAACGGATATACCTTTGGGTAAAAATTTACTCTCGTACCCAACCCCGAATCCGGAGCTGGTATTTTTTTGGGTATTAACCGATCCACGGATATTTGTTTCGGGTATTACTCATTCCGTTCGGTTCGGGTATCCGCGTGTTCGGGTTTTTATCCGACCCATTGATATAATTTTTGATGAGTTTGGAGGTAACTTAATTTTTTTTCATACATTGATATAATTTAGATTGCAATAGAAATAAAACTTATGTGATCACATATTCAAAATTCTATCGAAGAACTCCATATTTGTAAATATTACAGTTAAATTCCGATATTAGAGGACTTAAAATAGGCCAGAATTGTTTAATTATTTGGTCGAATGTATCTTTTCTGTTTTCCATATTTCCTGTTCAATGCAAATGTATTATTTAATAAATTTGTTACTAAAGAGATGTGTTGTTAATTAAAACAAACTATTTAAAACAAACCATTTAAAATATAGCTATAATAAGGAAATGTTGATAGTAATTTAGTTCATGAAAATCCAATATGTTTGAATTAGTAGAATAATATTATTCATTGTATTAAGAAACACCTGAAAAATCGCATGTCAAAAACCGTGTATCAGAAATCGCGTATGGTAGGTATACGTCCTGCATTATATATAGAATAATATTTTGTATAATTCAGTATAAAATCTTCACTTGAATTCGAAGTCAGGTTTTTTTTGGGGATCCGAACTAGCAGACGCTCTGTAATAATTGATTTCGTGTTTCTCTCTACTTGCTTTTCAATTACTTCCTTACTCCTATATCATGTTCTTTCATACCTTACTAATTTTGTTCTTAATTTCATTGGGGAATATAATGGATTATCTTAATCGTGCATATTCCAGTATCACATATTTGTGCAGAAATCCAAAGTTACGCTATCGTGCAATCATAAAAGAAAATAAAGAATATTTGTGCAGAAATCCAAAGTTACGCTATCGTGCAATCATAAAAGAAAATAAAGAATATTTGTGCAGAAATCCAAAGTTACGCTATCGTGCAATCATAAAAGAAAATAAAGAAGAATCGGAATCTAAAAACTTCATTTCTATTATGGATATATTTCCCGAAGATTTAATAATAAAAATATTCAGCTTACTCCCCGCCGTGGATGCAATTAGAGCTGGATGTGTGTCCAAAGATTGGGAAAAACAAATGATCTCAACCACGAAATACATAAACTATAAACCATGGTTTTATATGTTTCTACGCAATAGGACATACGATTTTACTGGATATTCTTTTGACGCAGATGCAAAATCTTGGTACATGTTTGATTTTCCGTATTTGCCGTCCAAACTGCATTTTCAATCATTTGTAACTGATATGTCCAAGATTGACACTACGAATTTTTCAACATCACATGGATTAGTATGTATACACTACGTGGAAAATAAGAACAATAATATTACGATATTTAACCCTTTATCGAAGCGTTGTAGATATTTACCACATATACCAATTAACGAGGGTGGAGTTCGTCTTGCAGTTGCATTATCAGTAGATATTCAATCTAAAATATACTACGCGGCAGTGGTTAAAGTTTCTTCTGAATACGGCATTTGTGATGAACATGAAGCGAGCATTGAATTGTACGATTCAAGAAAAAAATATTGGACAAATATTTACGATGGTTCTTTTGTTGGACGGGGTACCATATATCAAGCCGTGTTATGTTACGGTATCTTGTATTTTCTGATTTTGGGTAATAAATGGGAATCTTTAGTTTTGGTTCCATATGATACGAGAAGCACGAGACTTTCATGTTCTCTCACAGATTTGAAAATTTTGTTGCCACATGGTTTGTTGGTACAAGTCAACATAATGAATTTGCGTGGTAAATTAATTTTGGTTGGTTTGATGGTTGATTTTGGAAAGGGAGTCATCACTATTTGGGAATTATGTGGGACAAAATGGAATGTGATTTCGAAGATGCCAAATGAAATATTTCGTAATTTTGAGGACTTTCAAAGTAGCGGGTTATGTGACTTTGTTTATATAATGAACAAGGTAAATCTGGCAATATTTGATTTAAGACGAAAAACTTGGAAGTTGGTAGACCAGACCCCGTTCATGAGTCGATATAATTTGAGAAAGGAAAATTTCCATTTGAATGGGTTTTGCTGGGAACCAAGACATGATATTTGTCCATAAATTTCACAAAACAAAAATAACATGCACATTTTGTTACAACAAAAATAACATGCACATATTGTAACAAAATCAATGAAAATGACGTTGTTTGTTTGGATCGGCACTGTTTGTTTTGATCAGCATTATAAACAAACACAAAAGAATAACCCACGACCACAAAGCCTTTACGTGGAAAACTCCGAAGACAAAAAATCACGGTCGCCAACGCTCGAATTAGTTTATTATATTTGGAAAAAAAAAATATAAGCTCTGATATTTTTTCGAATGAATGGAGGTTTAATCTAGTCCTTTATTTATAGGCAGATTTTTAAACTAACTAAGTTTAAATATTTTATTACCAAAATAACCAAGTTTTGAAAATAATTACGAAAATAGACAAAGGCAGACTTTGTAAACTCCGCCAAATTAAAAATGGCGGCATCTCAAACTCCGCCATTTTTCTTAACACCTAATACCTCAACTAACCTCTATCGGAAATTTAACAGAATTAAATATTTGGCGGAATTGGTAACTCCGCCACCGTAGAAATTGGCGGCATCTCAAACTCCGCCATGTGCAAATTGGCGGCATCTCAAACTCCGTCAATTTTGCCGCCTCTATTCTGTCCAGTTTCTTCTCTCTCCCTCCTCATTCCACCATTTTCTTCCCCTCTCTCCCGATTTGCTCTTCTCTCCCTCGGCGATTTGGAGTAAGGTACGCTATTTTCGATATTTTTTGTTCTAAAATTTGGTATTTTGTGTTATATAATGATTGTATGTTTCAATTTTGGTCTTTTTAGGACCGATTTGTGCGATTTGGAGAGGATTTCATTTGTTTTTTAAGAGATTGTCTCCAAAAGATTTGTGTGATTTTTAGTAAGGTAATTTTTCTCTCAAATTAGAGTATGATTTATGATTGTTTATGATTTAGGATTGTTTAGGAAAAAATATTTTTTTTAGGGTTTATGGTTAGGATTTGTTTATGATTTATGATATAGGATTTTAAGTTTAGGGTTTAGGATTTTGGATTTAGGGTTTAGGATTTAGGATTTCGGGTTTAGGGTTTCGGATTTCGGGTTTCGGGTTTAGGATTTAGGATTTTAAGTTTAGGATTTAGGATGTAGGGTTTAGGATTTAGGGTTAAGGATTTTTATCAATTAAAAAATAAATATTGAGGGTTTAGGGTTTAGGATTTGAAGTTTAGGGTTTAGAATTTTGGATTTAGGGTTTCGGGTTTCAGGTTTCGGGTTTAGGGTTTAGGATTTTAAGTTTAGGGTTTAGGATTTTGAATTTAGGGTTTAGGATTTTCAATTTAGGGTTTCGGATTTAGGGTTTCGAATTTCGGGTTTCGGGTTTAGGGTTTAGGATTTTAAGTTTAGGATTTAGGATGTAGGGTTTAGGGTTTAGGATTAAGGGTTTTTATCATTTAAAAAATAAATATTGAATTTGAAATGATTTAATTGTTAAACGCAAAACGCAGCGATCAAATGGAAGACGGGTCCTTCGTGATTTATTGGGATGGCAATATCAATAGGGTTGCCAATAGTATATCCCGTTACTAAGGTGGTCGAAATATGTTAATGAATTTGCCTTACGAAAGTTCATTTATTGATTTGGTAAACTTGGTTTACAATTGCACCCAAATCAATCATGAAATGTATGATTTGAATCTGAAAACAAATTGGCCAATTCAAGTAGGAATTTGGGATGTTGTGGAAATAAATGGGGATTCAAGTCTCATAATGATGACAGAAACCAATACTGGAAATTATAAACAATTGTTTATTGAGACAAGACCTAAATACAATCCATACCAAAATAATACTCCTTTTGGATACAATTATGCGGGCCATTCTTCAGATTCGGGTTATGATTCCAGATATCATTCCGGACATATTGGATCATCGCAACAGAATGATAATGAAGAAGAACAAGAAGAATATAATGATAATGAAGAAGAAGATGAATTAGAAGAATAACAAGAAGAGGAATATAGTAGCGAACACAGTGTAGCAGAAATAGATATCGATCATGTGGTGCATGCATCGAGTGGAAGAGGAGAATGGGTAAATGCAATGAACATGGGGGAAGAAATGCCTGATATATTTAGAGATGATGAATGGGTAAATTTAATGATAGCTGATGATGGGGGTGAAGAAACAAATCAGAGGAATGATTTGCCCAGTGACAAATCATGGCTTGGACTTATGTTTGAAACGAAAGAAGGGTTGCAACATGAAGTTAGGGCATGGTCCATAAAAAATTACGTGGAGTTTCGTGTGCAGAGAAGTACGAAAAATGCATACCAGATATGTTGCGTTAAAGACGATTGCCCGTGGAGGCTTCGTGCAATAATACCGAAATTGGCTACATATTGGAAAATCAGTAAATTCACAAGAGGACACCAGTGTGTTAATTCTAGTGTTGCCTCCCATAATCGCCAACTGAATGTCAAACACATTTGTAGTTTGATTCTGCCTTCTTTACGTCAAGATTTAACTCTCGATCCGATTAATAATATAAAAGAATATGTTTTTTCCAAATATCATATAGAAATTAGTTATCGTACCGCATGGCGTGCTCGGTGCGAGGCGATAGCCCTTATTTATGGAAAATGGGAGGATTCATACGCCGATTTTCCGGCTTATATGAAGATGCTACAAATGCGAGATGAAAAAACGATTGTAGATTTCGAGTACGGTAACGGTCGTCAGGGTAAAATACATTTCGAACGGATGTTTTGGGCTCTCGGTGCCTCAATAGAAGGTTTCAATCATTGTCGTCCAGTATTGAGTATTGATGGTACTCATTTGCATGATACTTTTTTGGGAACCCTTCTAATTGCCACCGGAATGGATGCAAATAAAGGAATATTTCCGGTAGCGTTTGCAGTTGTAGAGAGTGAAAATGTTTCCTCTTGGCAATGGTTCCTTGTTTGCCTTAAAGAAAATGTTACTAAAAATATCCCCATGTGTATTGTTACCGATAGGTGGACGGGACACAGACCGGTAATAGAACAAATTTATTGTAGTTCAGAAGGTCATGCGTTGCGATATTGCATTCGTCATGTCCAACAGAATATACACTACAACACAAATGGACTATTGGGGCTGCCAAAATTGACCCAACAAGACCTCAAAACCGTCCCTATAGGTTATTGGGTCGGTGAGGCCACCCTAAAAGGGTGCCCCTAAAAGCTGCGTTCCTGTCATTGGGGGAATTGTTTTGGACGGCGGCCACTCAACGCACTATAGATGGATGCGATGCGATATTGGAACGAATGAAATTAATGAAACCAGAAGTCATTCAGTACTTGGATAGTACTGTTGGTCAAAAATATTTATGGGCGGTATCTCACAACGGTGGTCGCCGATTGGGTATTACGACAACTAATATTTCTGAGTGTTTCAATGAAGTTTTGAAAGGTGCACGTGGATTACCGATTCGTTCATTGGTAGCTCAAATTTGTGGTCGGTTGAATACCTATTTTTTCGCGCGGCGTACCGAAGGGGAAAATTGTCGACTCGTTTTGGTTATAGAATTAAAGAAATGATTTATGTAAGAGGTACAAATAGTAGAAATATGAATGTCATACAACACTCGCTTGTATTGTTCGGTGTTACTCGATACGATTTCAATCGTGGCGAGACCTTAACTTTTGAAGTTCGTTTGCCCCAAGCCCGAACACGATACAATCGTGGCGAGAACTTAAATTGTACCTGCTCTTGTGGAATCCCCCAATTGGAAGGACTTGTTTGCTCTCATGTTATTGCGGTATGTCGTAAAGTTAATAAAAGTCATTACTATATGTGTCATGATTTCTATCGTATTGACTTGTGTGGCACATCGTGCCGTTCAACTACCTCGAGTTGATTAGTGTTGAATTATGTTTTATTTTGTTTGTATTTTTTAGACTATGCAATTTTTATTGAGATTGTTTATTATGTATGTTATGGTTTGTATTGAGATTATGTAGTTGTGATTTTAGATTATGTAGTTGTAATTTTTATTGAGATTTTTTAGACTATGTAATTTTAGACTATGTAGTTGTGATTGAGATTGTTCTTTTTTTAGTTTTTATTTGTATTACCTCTTTATTCATATGAATTGTTGGACTAATTTTTGTGTACATTTTTATTCAGATGACTAATCCTGGACCAGTGGATTCGTCAGTTCTAACTGATCAGGTGAACCATGTGTCCAACGAGTCTCTCGAAAATTTGTTAGCGAAGAAAATATCAGTCAGCACGGATCTAGTTGGTGCAGTTGGTTCGAGACGATGCAGCATCATGAAATCGAAGACCGACTTAGACGAGTAGGTTTTTATCTGCCTACGAGATGTGCGTATATCCAGCTAGATCATCCTTTTCTGACGGCACTGATCCAACGATGGCGTCCCGAGACTAACAGCTTCCATACACCGCATGGTGAGATTACGATCACCTTGCGGGATGTTTCTTTGCTTACGGGGTTTGCTATAGACGGTAACCCGGTTTATCGAGAGAAACGGAATAGCGATGATATGCATGCCGATTTCTTGCGTTTGGTTGGGGCAGTTCCCAACAAGGGCCAGCGTTTGACCATTACATGGTTGCGTGAGACCTTCGACGCACTCCCAGTCAATCCGACAGAAGAAACTTGGGACCAATGAACGAGGGCGTATATTTTGTTCTTCATGGGTGCTATGACATTCCCGAATGCTCAGCAGGGACGATTCTCTGCTTTTTTGGTGTATTATTTGGAGGATTTCGATAGATGCGGGACTTATGCATGGGGAGCAGCCGTACTTGGTTACATTTATAGATCGTTGGGAACTGCATGCAAGATCGACGCCAATAGAGCTTACGGTTGGTATTCACTTGTGCAGGTATAATATGATTTTTGCTAATTATTCTTATCATAATATACAACTAATTGCTAATTATTGTATCTAATTTGACAGGTTTGGGCTTGGTTCCACTTTGGTATTGGCTCACCTGATATGACATTTGCCGGGTCAATCAACGGGACTCCGTTGATGAATTATTATATTGGTGCGCGGACGTTCCAAAGTAGCAACAAGGGAACGGATGAGAAGTACTACATAGAACAGTTGGATCAGCTCACGAGTCAGAAGGTATGAACAATATTGTTTTTTTACTTCTTAATTAGACCTTAATTATATCTATTATGTTTTTTTTCCGTAGATCGTATGGACTCCATACACAAATGAGTTCACATGTTTCCTGCCACAGCAGTGCTTTCTGGCTTCTCATCTCTGGCTCGCGAAGGTACCGCTCATATTTGGAGGTATCGTCGAGATGCACCTTCCCGATAGGGTCCTTATGCAGTTCGGATTCCGGCAGCACATCCCTCAGAATCCTATTATGGCTCGGCGTGGAAATCTTAGTAGTGCCCAGATGGGTCCTTATTTGAATATGTGGGAAAAGAGAAATGAGCGTCTTGTGCAGGAGGATGACACGGTTTTGAGTGACCAATTCACTAGGACGATACGATTTATGTTATCAATTATATTACATAATTTTGAGATGTTAATTTTGTGAAACTTGTACATGATTATATGGCTTGGTTTTGGAGAATTACCCGACGGTGGATTTTGACCTCGATTGATCCACCTAATGCGAGGTTCCGAGCTAGTGGCCCGGTATTGCGATCCTTGGTCGAGGAGCTACGTTTAGACATCCATCGAGCTAGACATAATCAGACTTGTAGCTCGAATTATTCTAGAGGACACACTTTGGATCAGATTGCCAGTAGGATGATTTTGTTACTCGACACATTTGAAGGAAATACAGTTTCAGGATCAACCGTAAAAGTGTACACAAGGATAAACGAATGTAAGCGTACATTCGTAGTCATATCTTTCAGTAAGAAAATCCAATTTGAATGGTTCAAATTGGGTTAGATAGATAATAAGATTATCTACAACCTTCATATAGAAATATATTTCATATGAACGAAGTATCAGTGTCGTTTCAATGAAATACTGAAAGGATGCAACAGTATGACATACAGTTAGTAAAACAGTCACAACTGTTGCATACGAACTCCAATTGGGCCGGGCCAAATTGGGTCGTCTAGATAATAAGATTATCTACAACTTTCGTGTTGGGTGATTTTCTGTCAGAGGAATTTACCAATTACGTATGGACAGAATACTGGACAGATTAATGCAACTTTCTGTGTGAAAGAGTGTATATTGGATATACATGTCTTTTGGCCAATCCTAATATAATGTGATATAAATAAGAAATTTTTCTCTCATCAGATATGGTTCATTCAGTCCAATTCATTCAGAATATTCCAGAAAATTGTGAGACAAATTTCTAGAGAGTGAAAGGGTGTAAAAGAGAGAAACCGTGAAAATGTGTTTTCCGGTATAGAGAATCAAACAATCGAGCAAGTTCGCTGGTGCATCGTCTAGGCAGTTGCACCCGTGACCGACGTCTTACGAGTCAAGGTGGATACACGTAGAGGAGAAACGATTGGGGCTCTTTCAGTTGTGATCGATTCGGACGAGTAATTTCTGTTGGAGACGAAATCGAGTGAGTCGGCAACGTCAAACGAACGGTGAAAGACGCGTGGTGTGGGACGCGCGGATTGTCACCAACGTGACACGAAAAGAAGAATAGCAATCAACCCTTCGTGTACAATCAATTTTGCACTGGTATGAATCTAATCTTCTTAATTGCATCATACCCTTCGAAGTCATGGCGTGATCTCGGGAATCGGGCAACCGGACCGGGCCTACATATCCGCTGCACGGGCCCGGGGCCGGGTAGAATCCCCAACAACATTGTCCTTGAATAATCCCCCTAATCCGCCTTCACCACCCCGTCGACAAGAACATCCATCTCAGCATGAGTCCCAACCACCTCCACACTTTGGAACGCACCCCGAGTTCAACCCATGGAACGAGGTATTCCAGCCACCGAATTCCGATTACGTGTGCACTACTCGCCCTAATTATGCATCGCCTACTGAGTTGATGGATTTCATGAATATGACTGATCCATCGACTCATAATCCATATGATGAGAACAGTTCTTCTAGGAACCCGTATGATTTCTTCGACTCCACTCAGAATGCTCCGAGAGACGATATTTAGTTTTTTTTTGTTATGATTATGTTTGTTTGTTTGGGATTATGTTTCATGTGTGCATGTTTGTTTGTTTAGGATTGTGATATTGTGATTGTGATGATTGCGATTGTGATGTTTAGATGAGTTTGATGATATTGCTATGGTTATATTTAAATGATTGTCATTACTACTAAAATAGGAAATACATTATTTCTACATGAAATTAAAAATAGGAAATACATTACTACTAAAATAAAAAATACATTACTAGTACAAGAAATTAAAAATAGGAAATACATTAGTACATATATCTAATTAATTCCTTGGATAGTAAAAAAAAGTTGTTACTACATTTCCTTGAACATCGATATATCTCTTGAAGGAAATACAGTTTCAGGATCAACCGTAAAAATGTACACAAGGATAAACGAATGTAATCGTACATTCGTGGTCATATCTTTCAGTAGGAAAATCCAATTTGAATGGTTCAAATTTGGTTAGATAGATAATAAGATTATCTACAACCTTCATATAGAAATATATTTCATATGAACGAAGTATCATTGTCGTTTCAATGAAATACCGAAAGGGTGCAACAGTATGACATACAGTTAGTAAAACAGTCATAAATTTTGCATACGAACTCCAATTGGGCCGGGCCAAATTGGGTCGTGTAGATAATAAGATTATCTACAACTTTCATGTTGGGTGATTTTCTGTCAGAGGAATTTACCAATTTCGTATGGACAGAATACTGGACAGATTCATGCAACTTTCTGTGTGAAAGAGTGTATATTGGATATACATGTCTTTTGGCCAATCATAATCCTATGTGATATAAATAGGAAATTTCTCTCTCATCAGTTAATTAATTCAGTCCAATTTCATTCAGAATTATCCAGAAATTGTGAGACAAATTTCTAGAGAGTGAAAGGGTGTGAAAGAGAGAAACCGTGAAAAGGTGTTTTTCGGTGTAGAGAATCAAACAATCAAGCAAGTTCGCCGGTGCATCGTCTAGGCAGTTGCACCCGTGACCGACGTCTTACGAGTCAAGGTGGATACACGTAGAGGAGTCACGATTGGGGCTCTTTCAGTTGTGATCGATTCAGACGAGTAATTTCTGTCGGAGACGAAATCGAGTGAATCGGCGACGTTAACGAACGGTGAAAGGCGCGTGGTGTGGGACGCGCGGATTGTCACCAACGTGGCACGGAAAAGAAGAATAGCAATCAACCCTTCGTGTGCAACCAATTTTGCACTGGTATGAATCTAATCTTCTTATTTGCATCGTACCCTTCGAAGTCATGGCGTGATCTCGGGAATCGGGGAACCGGACCGGGCCTACATATCCGCTGCGCGGGCCCGGGGCAAGGTAGAATCCCCAACAGTGGTATCAGAGCGATCACCATCGATTCGAGGGTCGAATCATAGTCGTATATTTGATATACGCACGGGTTATCAAAGTTCGTATCCGTTTGCATGATGATAGATATAGAGATTCCAATTTCGTTAAAAATCACAAGTAGAATTCACTAGAGATCAATCAAAAGTTGATTGAGAGTATCTAGGAATGATCGTGAAAAGGTTTCATGATTTATCGTTTCAGAAACGAGCGAAAACGGAAGAAACGGCAAAATCTGCAGAAAATTAGAATACGAAACAGTGAGTAAAACTAAGATAATGTTCAGTGGGAAACTCCAAATTGATTGGATCAAATTGACGTAGTTAGATAATGAGATTATCTATGACTTTGATACAGAAAGTTGTTTCATTTGGACGAATTATCAGTGTCGTTTTTATGGAATAACGAAAGGGTGCGACTGTTTGATATTCAGAGACTAAAACGTCCGTAACTGTCGCATCGAAACTCCAATTTAGTCCAATCCAATTGGGTTAGTTAGATAATAATATTATCTAGAACTTTCGTTCACGTTCAAAGTCGGTTGGAACAATTTAATATTTTCGTTTCGACAGAATACTGAAAAGGTGTCTGTAGTTTTCTGGTTGAAAATGTGTCTATTGGATATACTTACCTTTTCGTTTGTCCGTATTTTACTAAAACTGGTATAACGTTCTGTAGGAAATTCCGATTTGAATGGTTCAAATTGGGTTAGTTATATAATGAGATTATCTAGAACTTTCATGTTGTAATATATTTCATTTGAGCGAAGTATCAGTGTCGTTCTAATGAAATACCGAAAGGGTGCGACAGTTTGACATATAGTCAGTAAAACTGCCGTAACTTTCGGGTCCGAACTCCAATTGGGCTGGACCAAATTGGGGTGGAAATATAATAAGATTATCTATAACTTTCGTGTTAGTTGATTTTCTGTCAGAGGAATTTACCATTTTCGTTCTGACAGATTACTGAAAGGGTGTATGCAGTTTTCTGTTTGAAAATGTGTATATGAGATATACATACCTTTAGGCCTATCTTTATCTCTAATCAATTAATTAAATCATACTAGCATATAGATTAGTATTTATTTAGAATAATTAGTCTCCCTAAATAAATCATATGCATTTAGAAATCTTGTGATAGTGATATAATATGATTATGTCACGAATTATTTAAACATGCATATGCATGATCCCTCATAATATTTAAGTCGTGGAAATGCCTTCCATGTCCACATCCATCGAGATTGGTATGACATAATGCGTGGTTTCAGGCCATAGTCGGGCACGTATTATTGTATGTATTGATGCGGGTGGTAAGCGTTAATTGGGGACTCACGTGGGTTCAGGCCATAGTCGGGCACGTGAGTAGTTCAATTGAACGATACGTTGGATATGGTTGTGACTTAACCGTCCAAGCTAATCCGATTAGAGTTCGGGGCATAGATAGAATGCACACACGGAATTGGGATTGTATATGATACGATCCATCACCGAAATTCTATAAAGGTTCAAGAGTCGTATATGATACGATTGGATAATAATCCTACCTAAATAAGCGAGATCCCATTTGTCGGCCATAGTCACTTATGGGAGGATTGCGAAATATGGATCTTGGGTGTTATGGACTTGGAGTCCCGTATCGGTATGAGGGTTATCGATTCGATAAAATAACACTATTCATATATTCATCATGTAAGCATATAGATTAAGTACGCACGGTTAGGAGTTTAATCTGCATCATCCATTTAGAATTATGTTTTCAAGCAAACACCAAATATATATCGATGAGATCGATATGATAGATGGCTTTTGGGTCGGAATTACCGTAATTAACCTTGATAGTCAAAGAATAGTTCTTAGACTTAAAGGAACGTGTTGGACACGGAAACGGTAGATTCGGGGCTCGAGGCTTTGGCTTTAGAGAAAGCCGGGTTCGATACACTTTAAGAAAGAATCGAACAATTTTACATGCCTTGTGGTGGCATGTGTAGACGCAAATTTCTCAAAATTGTTTTGAGAATTCAGGTGTATATGAAAATAAAACACAACGCTCATGAAATAGTTTCAAGAGCTAGAGCGCATTGAATGGTTCAATGCGGCTCAAAGAGTTGGTTAATTTTGTGACGCCTTATGGGTCTTTGATTAACACTCGTGTGTTGTTGGTACGAGATTTGATCTTCGTGACCGAATATCATATGCATTCGATAGATAAGTCGATCCCTGAATTGCATGAGATGCGATTTAAAATTGAATTGGAGATGCTCGGAGTATCCGAGGAATCCAATGTATATTGATGCGTGGATGTCCTTGTAATTCAAAGGAGGGATCGAAAGAAATGTATGTCTAAGGGTATTTTGGGAAAATGTTTTCCAAACAGAAAGTTCGGACAAGGAGTTGTCCAAACTAATGACTCAAAGAACGGTGAATTCCGAGGAGGATTAAACCTAGAAGTTGATTGCTTCTTTTGGCATTGCCGTCTTGGCCATATAAACGAGATACGTGTATCTAGATTCCATATGATGGATTGCTAGAATCATTCGAATTAGATTCGATTGATTAATGCGATACTTATTTATTAGGCAAGATGACAAAAGGCATCATTCTCCAAAGGTTGGAGAAAGATTCAACGAATTATTGGAAATTACATTAAGATGTAAATGTTCCGATAAGTTCGGAGGCAAGAGGAGGCTATCAGTATTTTGTTACGTTTATGGACGGTTAAAGTAGATATGAAAATATTTATTTAATGCGTACCGAAACGGAGATTTTGAAAGGTTCATAGAGTTTCAAAATGAAATACGAAATCAACTAAGCAAGAAAATCAAACCTTTTCGATAGGATCGAGAAAGCGAGTATTTGAGCTAAACTTTTCGATAGGATCGAAGAGGCGATATTTGAGTTATAAATATTGATTATCATTCATGATTGTGAAATCGTTTCACGATTATTTTCATTTTGGAACATTGAGATGTGTCCGAAAAGAGGAATTGAACGCATGTTGGACATGGTTCGATAAATGATAAGTCAAACGGATCTCCCAAAAATATTTTGGGGATACGCCCTTGCGACAGCGGCACTAATGAATGGTTGCATATATGATATGGACCATAAACCTTCTAATCGGTACAAAAGACGCCATATGAGATATGGATCGGAATGGTTCCGAAGTTGTCATTTATACAGATTTGAGGATGTGAGTATATTTCGAAATTTGTTTCGATTAAACTCAATCCCAAATCTGAAAATTGTTCGTTTATGATATATCCTTAAGGAAACTAAAGGGTATTAGTTCTAACGTCCCGACGAAAATGAGATTTTCGTGGCTCGAAGAGATGCCTTCTTGGAGGAGGACATGATGCGCACAAGTTGGGAACTTGATGTCGCTTATCTCTATGCGGGCTAGTGGGAGTAGAATAAATCTCGAAAGAGTTCGAGATCTGAAAAATGAACATTGTACCGATGAAAGTTGACACGACTTCATCAAGAGTCGATGAATACAAGTCGAACACACTAAGGAATTTTTATAGATCAAGTAGGCTATATATCATACGCCGATAAATACGGATTTATCGTGGCTAATGATGATAGATTGATATCATATGATGATTCGATATCCTACAAGGATGCTATGAAAAGTTGATTCCACATGACATGGTGTCATGAAATCTGAGATTCAATCCGTGTACATTATCAAGTTTGGAACTTGATTCAATCACTTTCTGGGTTAGACTCATGAAATGTGAATGGGTTTTCAAGGTGAAGAACCTACATGGATAGGAATTTGCATATATGCAAAGCGAGGCTCGTAGCGAAGAGTTTCAAGTAATTCATAGTCGGACTATGAAGAAATGTTTTCGCATGTTGCCATGCTTTCACATTCTCAAAATTCTGCTTGTCATGATCGCACATTATGACTATGTGATGTGGCAAAATGGATGTCAAAACCGAATTTCTTGACATAAATTTTATGAAAG
Source organism: Luzula sylvatica (assembly GCA_946800325.1). Lineage (NCBI taxonomy): Eukaryota > Viridiplantae > Streptophyta > Magnoliopsida > Poales > Juncaceae > Luzula > Luzula sylvatica. Next base: position 46,987,586 of record OX326959.1, on the reverse strand, counting down.
GATGTGTACTTGACACAACCTTACGGTTTTGTCGATTCATAAGAATCGGGGATAGGATATGCACGCTTTAACGATCCATATGATGGATTAGAAAAAGCTTCTCGGAATCGGAATATTCGTTTTGACGAAGTTATAAATTGTTATAACATTGTCGGAACGAATTGAAATTTTGTGTACACATGAAGGTTAGTGGGAGCCGCGTTATATTTCTTGTAACGACATAGGATTTAGACGAGACCGCTTATGAATTAAGCGTGAAGATCTATTGGATAGATCTAAGCAGTTCCTCGTTATATATTATAGCACGTATATCGACATATTGTTGAAAATGGTTTTCAACATATAACTTCTTAGCGGAGTTAAATCCAAATGTCAAATGGCAGAAATTTTCTACGGCTCGATGTGAGACATCAAGCAGGTCGAAAAGTTATAATATGATGCTATACATTTGATGTGAGGATCTATTATAGCTGTCATAATATGTATGTGGCTATACGTCGTACACATAAAGTGTCTAATTTACCGTCCATAAAATACAAGGGAAGCACACGAGTTTGAATGTAATGAGATTACATGAGATTAACTCTTGTGTGTTGGGTAATATCCCCGGCCCCGGGCCCGCGTAGCGGATATGTAGGCCCGGTCCGATTCCCGATTCCCGATTCCCGAGATCACGCCATGACTTCGAGGGTACGATGCAAATAGAAGGATAGATCCATACCAGTTCCAAATTGATGGAACACGAAGGGTTGATCGCTGCCTCCTATTCCTTCGGTCACGTTGGTGACTTTACGCACGTCCCACACCGTGCGTCCTTCACCGTTCGTTCCCGTTCTTCGATCCTTCGGTTCGATCACAACGGAGAGCCCCAAGTGTTGCTCCTCCACACGTATCCACCTTGAGTCGGAAGACGCCGGACACGGATACACCTGCCTAGACGATGTATCGGTGCACTTGCTTGATCTCGATCGATTCTCTATTAATCTCTCTTTGTGCCTTTTCTCTCACAAAAGATCAAATCTGAATTTGCTCTTTTTCTTGTGTCTTGGGCAGAATATTGCTTTGAATTACTTCTGAATTCCTTAGTGAAGATGAGAGAGAAAATCCTATTTATACCCTATAGGATCAGGATTAGCCAAAAGGCATGTATATCCAATATACACCCTTTCACACAGAAAACTGTATGAACCTGTTCAGTATTCTGTCCAGACGAAATTGATAAATTTCTCTGATAGAAAATCAACCAACACGAAAGTTGTAGATAATCTTATTATCTACACAACCCAATTTGTCCCAGCCCAATTGGAGTTCGTATGCAAAAGTTATGACTGTTTTACGAATTGTATGTCATACTGTTGCACCCTTTCGGTATTTCACAGAAACGACACTTATACTTCGTTCATATGAAGTATATTTCTATATGAAGGTTGTAGATAATCTCATTATCTATCTAACCCAATTTGAACCATTCTAATTGGATTTTCCCACTGAAAGTTATGGCCATGAATGTACGACTACATTCGTTTATCCTTGTGTACACTTTTACGGTTGATCCGAAACTGTATTTCTTTCATTGTGAATGTATAATGGTTCTACATATATATACATAATGGTTATGTATATTTAAACCCATCGAGATTTGTATTGATAGCGGTGAAGTTTATCCTTGAATACTTTGCGAAAGAATTCAGGATTTTGTTTTATCTATAATGGTGTGGAGGACGTGTTGGTTATAAAGAGTTATAACAACAACAGTTTCCAAATATGACATGTACAAATATGTAGCACGACTTTCGATCACAAAGTGTGTACATGTTTTGCTTACACGAAAACATGGTTATGCGGAAAGGTTCCACATGACCAATAATTACTGATTCTATTTACGGAGGGTAGTATATTGTGGTTATGAATCACAAAAGGAAGCGGTATGGATCAATGATACATGACCAAACTCGAGTAGTCACGAGTTATCTATTTACTGATTCTTTGTCATCACCGATCCATGAACCGTCCGGCAATTGAATAGAATGTATGGTATTTCGTCGCCGACGGTTTGATGTAACTTGATGGAAATACCGCGTATTTCTATCACCCTCCATAACCCAATTAAGTCGCGCACGTTGATGCCAAAATATTTCCATTTGGTTTAGAGTATGAGAATGTGCCGCTTGGAGAATTTTTTGTTCCTCTCGATTTAAAATAGATGGGGTTTCATGTTGTAACCGAAGCATAGAGTCCTCGATTTGTTGGAGCTTCGTATGGGGTTTTGGTATTGCACAGTACCATTCTACTATATTACTTTTGAGCTCGCGATATGAAGCCGGCCATTGAGTATCATTCTTTCGAATAGCTTGATCACAAACCTCCTTAAAACTGTTGGGAATTCACCCGACCCCGGGCCCGCGCAGCGGATATGAAGGCCCGGTCCAGTTCCTTAAATCCAAGATCACGTCATGACTTCGAGGGTACGATGCAATAGAAGGATAGACGATTACCAGCGTGAAATTGATCACGCACAACGGTTTGATCGCTCGCATCCTTTCCTTCTCCGGTGTCACGTTGGTGACTAGCCCGTGCGTCCCATACCACACGTCTCCCACCGTCTTGACACGCCTCCGGTTGTCTTTCGTGCGTCCCACGTCCACACTCTTCCACAGCCAACAGTTTTGCTCCTTCGGTTTGATCACAATCGGAGAGCCACAAGTGTCGCTCCTCTACTTGTATCCACCGTGAGTTGGAGTTCATCGGTCGCGGATGCAACTGCCTAGACGAAGCACCGGCGAACTTGCTTGATTAGATCGATTCTTTACACCGAGAAAAACTCTTTTTTCTCGGTCTTTCTCTCTTCGCACCCTTTCACTCAATAGAAATATGTCTCTCAATATTTCTGGAATATTCTGAATATTCTGAATTGATTCACATAACTGAAGAGAGAGAAATATCCTATTTATATCATTTAGGATTAGGATTGGCCAAAAGACATGTATATCCAATATACACTCTTTCACACAGAAAGTTGCATGAATCTGTCCAGTATTTTGTCCATACGAAATTGGTAAATTCCTCTGACAGAAAATCAACCAACACGAAAGTTGTATATAATCTTATTATCTACCCAACCCATTTTGGCCTGGCCCAATTGGAGTTCGTATGCAAAAGTTATGACTGTTTTACTAACTGTATGTCATACTGTTGCATCCTTTCGGTATTTCATAGAAACGACACTGATACTTCGTTCATATGAAATATATTTCTACATGAACGTTGTAGATAATCTTATTATCTATCTAACCCAATTTGAACCATTCAAATTGGATTTTCCTACTGAAAGATATGATCACGAATGTACGTTTACATTCGTTTATCCTTGTGTACACTTTTACGGTTGATCCTGAAACTGTATTTCCTTCAAAAACCTCTCTCATGGAGCCACCAATGCTCAATCCGAAATTTACACCTTCGTATGGGGTTTTGTCCTTTGAACCGTTGATTTTCCCACGTAAAAGCCGGTCCATTGCAACCGAGATCAATAAGACCGTTACGGTTGATAAAATTAGCAAATCGTTTATTATTAGCATGAAAATAAGAGGAGCCACCTTCCTTTTCCTTTTGGAGAGGTTATCGCATTAAGGTCACCAATAATACAAGCCGGGTCCGAGATATTCATTAGGTGATTTTCTAACTCCGCCCAAATAGCCGGGTTATTGACCCTATGAGGATCACCATACACACAAAGGAGTTTCCATTTGCATTTAGTAATAGGATCGGTAACATAAGTCAAGATATAATAGAAATTCGATTCAATAATTTCTACCGTTACATCATTGGTCCATAATAACCAAAGACCACCCGAGGACCCAATTGAAGACATTATATGGCTATTTACAAGGGATAAATTCTTAATTCTAATACGAGCCCGATTAAAGTTGCATCGCGTCTCGGATATAAAAGCAATTTGAGCTTGCGTGCTATGGAGGTACCTACCGAGCATAGGAATTGTTGCGCGGCCTCCACTCCCGCAACAATTCCATGAGATAATATGCATTAGTTTGTCGGCGGCGGAAAAAGGTCCACCACCGTATTTGGTTTCTTGGGAAGAGAAGAGGTCGGGTCGTCTATAAGAATCGAGGTCGAAACTCGGGGCCTACTCGCAATGTAACGGTTGTGTTAATCGATCCTTCTCCGGTGGTGCGACTCCATTTAGCGCCGGGCCGAGGGGAAGATAGGGGTGAGTGATCCCGACAAGGAGAGAGAGGGGGGGGGGGGGGGGGATGTGTTCGGATGGTAGCCGGATAGAGGACGTTTCCACCAAATTGGTTCTGAAAAACAATCAATTCAGCAGCGTAGAGGTCAGATAAGGGTAATTTGTCTCGCACAAACGTGCACTGTCACTGTCGTAGAACTGTCGAAAACAAACTGAAACCGCAATCTCAATTCAAAAACGGTTATAGGTGGCGATCTAGGGTTTCTGTCCTGCTAGATTGTCTCACAAGCCAATCTGCAAAAAAAAACAACAAAACCCACAAGGAGAGAGGCCTCAGGAATCGATCGCCGAAAAAACAGGGGTTTTCACCATAACCGCTGCTGCCGCCAAGTCGCGTCCCCGTCACACACGCCTCCCCAAAGCTTTGCGTCTCCCCGCTCCGCTGATCGTCGTCGTCAATCGTCTGGACTACTCTGTGTCAATCGCCCCAGGACTCTTTCCGTGTCGTCTCCTCCTCTTCTTCACGTTCACTTCCGATGAAACTTCGATTATGGGGCGGTTAATTTCTGCGTCGCCTTGGTGCTGCTCCGTCGTCGTGCTTTACTCCGATCTAGGGTTCCACCACTTGTCCTTTCTCCCTTGTAGATTGCGCTGCTCGAACTGCCTTGAATCGCCTGAAATCGCCGATTGAATCGCCTGAAAACTGCCGCTCGAATCGCCTGCGGCCAATTAACTCTCTATGCTGAGCCAGAATTGGGGCGAAATTGAGACTAGGATTTAATCTTGCAATTAGCGAAGTCAATTTTGTTGGAAACTGAGAAAGATATTCTCGCACAATCGTGCACAGTCGCTGCAGCGGTCACTGTCGTGGAGTGGAGAAGAAATCAGCGGTACCGTGCCGCTCTCTAGGCAGGTCGGCGTAGAACGGTAGAAGACCCAACCAGAGGTGGCCTGGCACTCCGGCGATCGTTAAGGGGCGCCGATTCCGGTGATCAGGGCGTTATTGAGGCTAGAATTTTCGATTTTCGGTTCAAGTTGTGGTTCTTCTAATGTTATTGTAGCTCTCTTCACGGTGTAACTCTCCTCCCTCACTACTTAAAAAAAAAAAAAAAAAAAAGGGAAATTATACTCTTCCCCGAAAATTGGATAAATAATGTCATCACCCTCTTAATCCCCATAGGGCCATATACATTGGTTCCCGCTCCAAACCTTGCCATATGTTAATTCACGGTGCTCCTCTCTTCCAGTTAATTGCTGATGTTATCTCACTCCCCTTAAAAAAAAAAAAAAAAAAAGGGAAATTAGACATGAAAGGATTCATCAAGTCCGGACAGGCTAATTTGAAATTTTGAATCAAACATGGATCTACCTTCGAATCGAACATGTTCAAACTCCTCTCCTCCCTCTCCACAACCGTGAAGACAAACATCTCCTTCTGTGTCGATTCATATGACTCGAGCTTAATTTGAACATTCAACTTCCTAACTCTGTTGGACCAATTTACTTCGAATGATTTTCAATCAGGTTACTTAGTTTTCTATTTTTCTGATAATTTTCGTGAATTTATTGTACTATAGTTAATTCTGGACTCCATGTTTTATAATCTGTGATTTACTTGACTAACCCTAAGTCATTGCTTGTTTGTAATTTGTGGTTTGAAGTTAATCTTTACGCCATTGGAAGACGGATCATGAGAGAGGCTGGAAAAGCAAATGAGAAGGGCCATATTACTTTATCAATTGGTTCGTTTTGTACGAAATTAATGTTCTTACTTGAAGTTAATAATTTCGGTTTTTTTTACTGAAATGGTAAATTTGTTTCAATTTCCACTTTTATTTTTAATTTCATCATTTTCGATCTGAAATTTCTAATTACTGAAATTTTAATTATTACGTTTATAATTAGTGAAATTTGAGTCTTTTAGGGGAGTGGATGTTATTAATGTAATTTTGAACTTAGATTTGTTGTTAATTACTGTGTTCATTGCGGTAAAATATAATGTTACTTTATCAGTTGGTGGATGTTATTAATGTAAGTTATATGTGAGTTGTTTTGTATAATTTTGTTGCTAATTGAGATGTAATTGTTGTTATGCATTGCTTGTTGTATTTTTACATGAACTTCACTTGACATGTAATACATCCCATATACACACTTCATCATCGAGTTAATCCACATGTATCCCCACTTAAACTGTCAATAAATGATATATTACTTGATACAAATTGATTATGCAGTCAATGAACCTCTTATTAAACTCAAATTTATGTAGTCAATAAACCTTCGATTAATAGAGGTGAATTAATACATGCCAATTCATTAACAAATCTCATCAAATAATACAATGACATAAATTACATGATAATAAATAAAACAAAATCAATTAATATGTACACTAGATGAAAATAAATCAATAGAAGTATGAGATTAACCATAACAGAAATAAAGAAAAATCAATTAACCGATAAAATAAATTCAATAAAATGTGGTGATCACATGGTAATTAGAGGACAATCAATACAAAAAAATAAAGAACTGGTACTACAAAGAAAACACAACACACATGAATTAACAGTTTGTATCAATTAAACAAACGAAACAAACTAATCCTACAAACAACTTGAATCAATTAACAACAAAATTATATATATATATCAATTAGCAGATGAATTAACGAAACAAAACCTGTCAAATTATCATCACCTAACAGAATACAGTTAACGCATTCTCCAATTAACAGATTTGTATTATTATTATTATGACCTAACAAATATATCTTCATTTATAACAGTTAACACAAAATATACAAAAACATCATAATTTTCGTAACCTGAAAAAAAAAAAAAATTAAGTTATCAATTAATAGAAAGTCCAAATAAAATAATTAGAAATTAAAAAGTAAACTACATAAAAGGAATGAAATTTAATTAAATGATATGTAATCCAAGGATGCAAAAAAAATCAATAATGGATTAAGACATATCAATTTCAGTTCATGTTATGGCATATTGAAAAAACTTAATCCAGGCATGTTAGCATATATCAACTTTCACCAGTTTCTCCAGTTATTCAATTTCAAGCAAAAATATTAATTAACACTGAAAAAAAAGGAGGGGGGGAAGAAAGAGTACTTGGGCCATGAATCCCATGTATTTGTTTGCATACTCGTAGTTATATTTTCTATTTTTATTTGGTATTCGAATTTATTGTTCATATTTTTTATTTGCAAGTTATATTTGTGCTTCATGATGGCATTTGTGTAACTTGTTTCGTGATGGTATTTATTATTCTTGAATATGTTTGTGTGAACTCATACAGAGTTCGTGAAACGATTACATTTAAATTATGATCTCAAAGTAATTGTATTGATCGCTATTAGTGAATTATTATTGTGCATATTCGTCATGAAAATAATTACGTGAATTACATCGATCACATTAATTACAATCTCATCATGAAAAGTAAATTACATTACAATGTCCACTATAAATCTAATCATGTGATTATAGATGAAATTACAATGATGATAATTACAATCATGGATCATTCGAATTGCTCGTTTTATTACGTTTTCATGGCTATCACTCGCTAATATTGTTATTCTTCTCGCATACAATATATTAACATGTTTTTTTGCACCATCACAGACAAAACACAACAATCCGTTTTCAAATATGAAATCATACGTATCAATTTGCACTGTCATAAGAATATAAATAGATATCATTTTTTTTTATTGTTATTGATCAATGAATAATCTTGCATTTCCTAACTTGATATTCATTTGTTTTGTAGAATGAATTTTGTGATACATTTATTTACTTTGTATAAATTGCACATTGTGTACTTACAAGAGTTTCATTGACTTGGCGATACCAAAATTATCAAATACATTGATCCAAATTTAGATTTGAAATTCATACAATTTTTCATGCGTGTGGCAAATACGAAAGTTCACATTTCTTTTTATTTGTCCACATGGGCGGATCTGGGGGGGGGATCGGGAACCGATATATTAGCGATAAAATGAGGTGATTTTGTTTTTTTGGAAAGTGATAAATATGATAAATTTATAAGTATTTCACAAAGATTAGTGTAGTCTAGTGGTAAAATAGTTGTTTGGGAGATTGGAGGTCTTGAGTTCAAGACCCTCAAGGCACATATTTTGATTTATTTTTTATTTCGGCCCCCCTATAAAATCCGGCCCCTCTATATATGGATCCTGGATCCGCCCCTGTTTGTCCATGTCATTATTTACTTTGTATAAATTGTATATTGGTATTTTGAAAGTTCACATTTCTTTTTTATTTGTCCATGTGCATTATTTACTTTGTATAAATTGTACATTGGTATTTTGAAAGCATGGTGTTATTGCTGACCAAGTAGAAAAACTTCAAAAAAAATATTTATTTTTATTTTTTGTTCATGTCATTATTGAACAGAAGTGTTCACTTGAGCTTTGTAAGTCTTGGTTTTATTTCGAAAACTCTTCTTTTTATTGTAGGGAGTCTACCGTCATTCTTTCATAGTCACATTATAAGTTGATACAAAATCAGGTAAATGGTGTTTGTTTTCAATGATGATGATGATATGATGATATGTTATGATCATGATGATAATGATGATGAGATGATGATGATATGTTATGGTCATGATGATAATGATGATGAGATGATGATATGATGATATATTATGATGATGATGATGATGATGATGATGATGATGATGATGATGAGATGATGATGATGATGATGATGATGATGATGATGATGATGATATGTTATGGTCATGGTGAGATAATGATGATGATGATATGGTATGATCATAATGATAATGATGACGAAAAAGTGATGAGATGACGACAACAAAAAATGTCTGAAAAAAATGAAAATGAAGATGATGTTCTTACATATTTGAAGATTTGGAAAATCTAAAAAATACGCATGCATTAAAAAAAAGAAAGAGAAAATAACACAACTTAGCAACATCATCAAAAATGAGTCTGAATTGATGAAGGAGAAAAATGAATTTGAATCTATTTTACACACTTAGAAGGACATCAATGTAGTTTTAAAAAATTATCACTTGGAACGGAGCGGGACCGGTGCCATATCGCGACACCTTTGCAAACTGATAGTTCATGCTGGTGCGACAAACCAAACGTGTTGTGCTTAGCTGCGCATCAAGGTCCCCATGTTCAATGCGGCCCGTACTCCACCTGCGAAAGCCAAACAAAAAAATAACATAAATACTCTTGAAAAAGAAATATTACCACATATACCCCTACAAAATGTTAAAACATAAAAAAAAACTTCAATTACCTATTTGCAAATCGAAAAAGAAGAGTTAGAATTTTTAAAGGTTCACATGTTCAATGCGGCCTGTACTCCATCTCAGAAAGCCAAACAAAAAAAATATCATAAATACCCTTGCAAAAGTAATACCACGTACCCCTGCAAATTGTTAAAACATAAAAAAAAAACTTCATTTACCTATTTGCAAATCGAAAAAGAAGAGTTAGAATCTTTAAAGGTCCCCATGTTCAATGCGGCCCGTACTCCATCTACGAAAGCCAAACAAAAAAAATATCATAAATACCCTTGCAAAAGTAACAATACCACATATACCCCTGCAAAATGTTAAAACATAAAAAAAAACTTCAAGTACCTATTTGCAAATCGAAAAAAAAGAGTTCGAATCTTTAAAGGTCCCCATGTTCAGTGCAGCTCGTACTCCACCTGCGAAAGCCAAACATAACTTATAATTTCTTTTTCTGTTGACAATACATTTAAGTAGACTCGTGTCATTACATAGTTTAAATTCCATATTTATAAGTACTATAGTTTAATAGTTTAATTTCGGTATTAGAAGACTTAAAATTGGCCAAAATTGTTTATTTTTGGTTGAATGTATATTACATGTTCTCCGTATTTTCTGTTCAATGCATATGTATTATTTAACGAATCTGCTACTAAAGAGATATGTTGTTAATTAAAACAAACCATTTGAAACAAACCATTTTGAATATAGTTATAATAAGGAAATGTTAAACATAATTCAATTTTAAAATATCCGATAATATGTTTGAATTTATAGAATAATATTTTTAACTATATTAAGAAAAATGTGTCAGAAACCGCGTGTCAGAAAACGCGTTGTTAGAATGCGCGTATGGACCCGATCCGTTATGAAGGGAATCATCACAAACCCGGGGACCGCACAGCGGATATGAAGGCCCGGACCAGTTCCCAAATTTCGAGATCACGCTTCGATATCGAGGGTACCATGCAAAGTAGGATAGACGATTACCAGCGTGAAATTGATCACGCACGACGGGTTGATCGCTCGCATCCTTCTCTTCTTCGGTGTCACGTTGGTGACTAGCCCGTGCATCCCATACCACACGTCTCCCACCGTCTTGACACGTCTCCGATTGTCTTCGTGCGTCCCATGCCCACACGCTTCCGCAGCATATTACTCGTTTACTTCTTCGGTTTGATCACAAGGAAGAGCCACAAGTGTCGCTCCTCTACCCGTATCCACCTTGAGTTGTAGTACCTCGGTTACGGATATACCTGCCTAGATGATATACCGGTAAACTTGCTTGATTGAATTGAATCTCTAAACCGAGAAGAATTTCTTTTCTCGTTTCTCTCTTTTCGCACTCTATCACTCTGTGAAAAGTGTCTCTCTTTGAATAGTATAATTATGTAACAAAAAGCATACTGAGTGTAATAAATATTAAAAATAGGATTTTAATATTTGTTTTTATTCTTTGTATAATATTTCGAAACCAAATTTCAAGTTAGATATTTTAATTCTTTCAAAATTTGAAACGTAGTATATGCGAGTTTTCATAATGTAATACATTTTCAAGATTATATACATAGTACTTTGATATTACTTTATTTGTGAAGTTGTCAAAATATTAATAATTATTTATTTAAGGTCATATTTGAATAAAAGGAATATACTATTTTAATATTTGGTCTTATCATGTTATTTTGTAAGATTACAAATAAGTAAATTTGGAGGTTATATATGAAATGTGCCAATCTTTCTATTGGGCCGAGTACCACATTAGAGGTGAGTTATTTGACACTTAAATTGGAATTTTATTATGATGCTAATTTTGATTAAATAATTTTGGAGACTTATAAAAAGATTATCAAAGTATTTTAATATAGTATTTGGGATTTTGAAAATTTATATTCATGTTAAATATTTAGAAGTTTGTTAATATTAAAACTTCGAGGGTTATTTTGGATATTTGTTTTAAACATATCATGAGAATTGTTTTCTACAATTTTGTAAATACTAAATATTTAGGGTCATATATGAAAAATTACAAAAATTCCCTTTTTCCTATTGGGCCGCTTCATTCCATTCATGTGCTAGGGGCTATGTTACGCGGATACTTCAAAAATGCAGAAGTATCCTGAGGATACGCGTATCCGATACGGATACGAGTGCGATACGACTTGGATACGTATCGGATACGCCACGTGGAGTATCCGAATATTTTAATATTTATTTTTTTCGGATACGGCGGGGATACGGCAGGATACGACTGGGGATACGGTTAGGATACGGCTGGGATACTCCATTTAGGATAATTCGGCCCATTATAAATTTTGGCCCATAATATTTTTAAATAAATTATATAGGATATTTCTAGGATACTTCTAGATTAGTTCTAAAATAGTTCTAAAAACCTGATTTATGCGCCGTTTTGTCCGAAAATCAAATTTTCAACAGATCCAATCTGTTTAACACATTAATAACATGCAAATATCCAATATTTGATTCACTAAAGGTCTTTCTATCATCAATTTTGCTCAATTTTGTGTAATTTTGCAATTTTAGCCCAAAATTCTAAAATTTCCTAAATTCGACATAAAACATCGATTTTCGATGGTTTTAGCGAGCGATTGCTCTGATACCACTGTAGGGTTATGCACGTTTCTATCAAAGTGTGCAGCGGAAGTTTGTTACGCATGCGTAACCAAATTCTACGGGGATCACGCCCGAAAACCACCGAAAAAAGAAGAGTTTCGGAGAATTACCTCGTACAAGTTAGTACGTGATACCTTCTTCTCCAAATCGGGCAACTTTCTCCATAGCGTGCTCGTGCTATGCCTCTAGGCGTGTTGAACCTTCTCCAAGGATTGCTCGTATAATCCCTCTACCCGTATCCACCTCGATTTCGACCGATCAGAAACCGTCGACGCCGTTCTAGTCGCCGTCACGATCGCTTCTCTCAAGAACTTGCTCGAATCTCCCTCTCAATCTCACTAGATCTAATCTTTTGTGTGGAAGAAGAGGAGAGGGAAAACCCGGCGGCTCAAAACCCTAGGTTGCAAAATGGCTTAACCTAAAAATGAAATCATAACTCTATATATATAGGAAATAGACTGTTGAGTCCGTTCCGAACGGACTCAGTTCGTTCCAATGGACTGAGCAGCTCTGACTAACACGAATTAGTTCGTTCCGAACGCACAAAAGAGTTCGTTCGAACGAACTCAGTTCTGACTGCAGATTTGCCTATACATATAAATTCTTCCAAGTTAATTCTTAAGCCATATTTCTTTCAGTTACGACTATTTTTGACGAGGTATTTAGAAAACTTATGATTTGAAGTTATACGAGATTATTTTATGAACTTATTTGAAAAGTACTTATTTTAGTTAAAAACTATTTTTAACGAGGTTTCACTCACTTAGTCACTTCCGTGACTAATCCTTTCGATTTACATATTTTTAGCTCAGGTATCGAAGGTCTAATATCGGGAGTTGCGGGTACCTTGAGAGTGAGAACGTCTACGATATCTGACTTTCGTATTTATATATTTTATGCTTCCGCAATAGTTTTGTATTATTATTTTAATTCCATAATGTATGTATATGTGTTGTCGTTTTCGAATCCATTTAGTATCTTGTTTTGTGATGTTTTCATATGATAGCCTGTGGTATACGAATTGTATACTGACGGTTTCTTTTCTATTTTATTTGGGGTGTGACACTGAGAGAGAGAGAGAGAGAGAGAGAGAGAGAGAGAGAGAGAGAGAGAGAGAGAGAGAGAGAGAGAGAGAGAGAATTATCCTGTTTATACTAAACATGATAAGGACACTCAAAAGGCATGTTTTAGACACACCAAACCGTGTGTACCTAAAACTGCCAGAAAATAGTTTTTTAACACAGTGCGTCATGACGCATCATATGGTGAGTCATGACTGACGATGTCAAAAGTTTTCGGACACAATACGCATCCTAGAGTCATCACGCACCATATGGTCCGTCATGACGCACGACCATATTTTTTCTGAACACACTAGGTGCGTCATGACTCACCATATCGTGCGTCATGACGCACAGTATTATTTCGCCCAATTCTGCACGATCCTATTGTGCATCTATCCATCTTCTCGAACGCGTACGTTCGTGTGTCCTTGTGTACACTTTTACGGTTGATCTGAAACTGCATTTCTTTCACGTTATGCATGCCATATCTAATAATATTTTATATAGTTCAGTATAATATTTTGTCAGTTGGAATTTTTAATTGTATTACAAAAACTTGTTAGATAGCGCGTGTAGAAAGACCGCGCGTCAGAAATTGCGTAAGGACGCAGTCTGTTATGCATTATATATAGAATAATATCTTGTATTGTTCAGTATAATATTTTTATGATTGAATTCTGAGTTAGGTTTTCTTTTTCTGAATTCGAACTAGCTTGCTTCGACTCCGGCGACATGCACGTCCCATACCCGCGAGATTCGACACCTAATGCGAAGCTCCGATTTGTCGTATACAATCGGAATTCCTTCGATTCGTCTCCGACCTTGCTCGACCTTGCTCTCGATTGATCACACCAGAGAATCTCATTTGAGATTCCTCTACTCGTATCCACCTCGGGCTCGCGTCTTTCGGTTGCTCGTGATTCTCCTAAAATCATCGTAAACTTGCTCAAGATTCAATCACAATTCTCTCAACTTGTCCAACAATTTTTTCTCTTTTCTTAGATCTAGAATTCTTCAACAGAACCAGAATATGAGAGAGATGGGAGGCTGAGATCTTATAATCAAAGCCTCCATTAATGGGTTTTAATAAGTATCAAAACTGCTAATCCGGAATTCGGATCACAGTGTGTCATGACGCACGATATGGTGCGTCGTGATGCACCTGTCACGAGTACTAGATCTAGCCGTTACAATGTGCTCCGTCATGACGCACAAAATGGTGCGTCGTGACGGTATACTCACAGATTGACCTATATAGAAATACATTATTGTGCGTCATGATGGACCACATGGTGCGTCATGACGGACTATGTAATTTCTGTGATATTTGCATAATCTTATTATGCATCCAATCGTTCCGACGAACGCGCACGTTCATCTACCCTCATTTGTACAATCTACTAGTTGATCTGTAACTGCATTTCCTTTAGTCTCCCACTCAGTTCAATATCCAACTAAGGAAAGTACTAGTGTACATCTCATGTACACATAACATTAGATATTGAAATTTAAGCCCGAAATAAGACAACTCTATGTGTGACCGCGTATGTTCGTATCAAGCAATGGTAGTGAACTTATACCTAAGTTCATGAGCTCATGAGAGGGATCTAGGAAGAAATCCATCATAGTTTTCTCACGTTGGAAACAAAAAATGATTGTGATCATTTATACCCATCTCGAACGGTGATGTTAAGCTGTCTTGTTCTCGATATCCGTCAATCAAAAGGCACGGTGAAAGTCATCCTTATAATTTGATTGACTAAACTTATTGTCTCGATACCAAATTGAATCAACAAACACAATCGGTATTAACTATTAATATCATTGACTCTGGCCAGAGATTTCATTGATCAATTCATCGATAGGCCTAAGAGATATCTCTTTCTCTCGAAAGGAACAATTTCTCTATCTTGATGATTCACATCAATTTTCGTGTTTCAGACAATACCCGATCATAATCCCATGACCATCCTATTACAAATAGTGGAAGATTATATCTAAGCATCATGTTACGCACAGAAAATAGATCCATGATCATCTCAAGTGTGAAGAACTAAGACCCCATTCGCTATGATTCCATCTACAATGACTAAACCATGTCATGGTATCGCACTTTTGGTCAAGTCGCAATATGCATAACCTAATGCATATCCATATTCCCAATTTGACGAACTCTTTGTCCTATGATTAGCAAAACATAATCATCAACTAGACGAATATGCTAGTGTACACGTTAGTCTATTATCTTATAATAGATATACTTATCACATAAGTATCCTAATTATGACTAGGGACGTTTTTGAAATATAACTTTTGAAATGTGACGGTTTTACTTAACATGATCACGTATCACGTAGACGCTCACACAAGCCATAAATCAAGGTTCGTGTAACAACTATTGTTTTAGATAACTATAAACCAACTTCCTCCTCTAGATATCTCAAACCTATAGTTCTAGCATGACGATCATGTTTCGTAACTGGAAGTGGCTTCGTAAAAGGATCCGCTACATTATCGTCAGTATCAATCTTCAAAATCACAACATCATGCCTTTGTAAAATCTCACGAATCAAGTGCAATTTACGCAAGATGTGTTTGGAGCGATGATGCGATCTCGGTTCCTTGGCATGTGCTATTGCTCCCGTATTGTCACAATACACAGCCACGGGTTCCGAGATGCTTGGTACAACACCAAGTTCGGTCACGAACTTCTTGACCCAAACCGCCTCTTTTGCGGTTTCTGAAGTCGCGATGTATTATGCTTCCGTCGTAGAGTCAGCAACTGTCGGTTGTTTGGAACTCTTCCATATAACCGCGCCACCGTTCAAGCAAAACACGTACCCAATTTGTGATCGAAAATCATTGGTACATGTTTGGAAACTGGCATCAGTGTAACCCGTTACAACCAATCCATTATTCTCGCCACAATATACTAAAAACTGATCCTTAGTTCTTCTCAAGTACTTAAGGATAGTTTTCATGGCTTGCCAATGCGGATCACCTGGATTCGATTGGTAACATGATAAGGCGCTCAATGCATACGATACGTCCGGCCTCGTACAGATCATGGCATACATGATAGATCCAACCGCCGAAGCGTATGGAACCTTATCCATGTTACTTTTCTCTTCGCTCGATGTCGGACATTGAGCTTTCAAAAAGTTTATACCACTCGACATGGTGAGAAACCCTTTCTTAGAGTTTTGCATGAAAAATCTTTTCAGCACCTTGTCGATGTACGTGCTCTGACTTAGGCCGCGTAGTCTCTTGGATCTATCTTTATAGATCCTCACGCCTAAAATATAGGCGGCCGCTCCTAAATCTTTCATAGCAAAACGAGTATTCAAATACTTCTTAACATCCGATAATATCGGAATGTCGTTTAATCTATATATCGTCCACATAAAGAACAAGAAATAATGTGCGGCTCCCACTAACCTTCTTATATACACGAGGTTCTTCTTCATTCTTGATGAAATCATATTCGCTTATGACTTCATCAAAACGAATATTCCAACTCTGAGAAGCTTGTTTCAGTCCATAAATGGACCTTTGAAGCTTGCATACTTTCTTAGGATTATTTGGATCGATAAAACCTTCGGGTTATGTCACGTACACATCCTCCGATAAATTTCCGTTAAGGAAAGCGGGTTTAACATCCATTTGCCATATCTCATAGTCATAATATGCAGCTATGGCAAGGATAATCCTTATAAACTTAAGCATGGCTACCGGCGAAAACGTTTCATCATAGTCTACACCATGAATTTGCTTGAAACCTTTCGCAACTAACCGTGCTTTGTAAGTATGCACTTTCCCATCCATGCCGGTTTTTTTCTTGAAAACACATTTACACCTGAGGGGTTTAACCAAGGGTGATGGATCAATCAAGTTCCAAACTTGATTATCGTACATGGATTGGATCTCGGACTTCATGGCATCATGCCATTTGTCAAAATCTTCTCTCAACATAGCATCTTTGTTGGTTGTCGGCTCATCATCTATGAGTTCGACGTTGCCTTCATCAGTCACGATAAATCCATATCGTACTGGTTTCGGCCGGGTCCTACTAGACCTACGAGGAGCACCTTGTGCTATTTGCTCGACATCCTCAACTATTGACGGATTCGGATCAACATCCACCGGTTCAATGTTTATTTCTGAATCTCGAACCTCTTCGAGATCAATTTTACCCCCACTAACTCGTTGAGATATAAAGTCCTCCTCCAAGAAGGTACCTCTTCGAGCTACGAAAACCTTGTTTTCCTCGGGATTGTAGAAATAATATCCTTTAGTTTCCTTAGGATATCCTACAAATAAATATTTTTCATATTTGGGTTTGAGTTTATCCGAAAATAATTTCCGAACATAAACTTCGCATCCCCAAATTCTGATAAAAGATAACACCGGAGGTTGTCCGGTCCATATCTCATATGGAGTCTTTTGAACCGATTTAGAAGGTAAGCGGTTTATTAGAAAAGCCGCTGGCTCAAGGGCACATCCCTAAAATGATTTTGGGAGACTAGTTTGACCCATCATCGATCGAACCATATTCAATAAGGTCCGATTTCTCCTCTCGGACACGCCATTCCATTGAGGTGTTCCTGGTGGAGTCAATTGTGAAACAATTCCACAATCTTTAAGATGATCTTCAAACTCGTAGCTCAAATACTCGCCTCCTCGATCTGATCGAAGTGCTTTAATTGTCTTGCCAAGTTTATTTTGAACATCATTCCGAAATTTTTGAACTTTTCGAAAGATTCAGATTTGTTACGCATTAAGTTGATATACCCATATCTACTAAAATCATCCGTAAACGTTATGAAGTATCGATAACCTCCTCTTGCCTCGGTACTCATTGGATCTATACATCCGAATATATAAGTTCCAATAATTCCTTGGACCTTTCTCCAACTTTTGAGAATGGTGCTTTTGTCATCTTGCCGAGTAAACAAGATTCGCATTGCCCGTATGAATCAAATTCAAATGAGTCCAAAAGTCCATCCTTATGGACTTTTGAGATTCGCTTCTCGTTTATATGGCCAAGTCGACAATGTCAAAAGTAAGTTTACTATCAACTTTAGGTTTAATCCGATTCGTGTTTATATTATAGATTGATTTATCATTTGTGTAATTCATATCTAAAACGTAGAGACCATTTTCTAATAGAACATTTCAATAGAATAAATTATCCTTACAAATAGAAAATTCATTATTCTTAATAATAAATTCATAACCATCATTAGCAAGTCTAGATACACTAATAATGTTCTTACACAAACTTGGAACAAAATAACAATTATTAAGTTCTAAAATAATTCCACTCGGTAAAGTAATAAAAATATCTCCGACGGCCAATGCAGCAACCTTTGCTCCATTTCCAACTCGAAAATCCACTTCACCTCGTGTTAATTTCCGTCTATTTTGAAGAACTTGCATATTTCGACAAATATGAGTTCCACAACCGGTATCTAATACCCAATTATCCAAAATTGAAATATTAACATCTATAATAGTCATACATGCGGTTCCGACTTCCAAAGCCTTCCCCTTGCTTTTCTTCACCTCCTCGATGTAAATCTTGCATTTTCTCTTCCAATGCCCACTCTTTTTACAATGGAAGCAGGTGACATCCTCGGATTTCTCCTTTCCTTTAGTCTTAGGTTTGGACAACGACTTTCCCGCATCGCCCTTGGACTTTTGTTTCTTACGAATCCCACCTTGAATCACGAGGACATCCCTAGCAACTCTTGCTTTGGGTTCCCCCGATGCCTTTAGCATCTCCGACTCAAAGTTCTTGAGCATCCCATGGAGCTCGGGAATCGTCTTGTTCATCGAATGCATGTGATAGTTCGTCACGATAGTTGAGAAAATCGGTGGCAATGCAAAGAAGATCAAATCTTGTTGCATTATAGGTGACACATTTTCTCCCAATTTCTCGAGACGATCAATCAATGATTGTACCTTTAACACGTGAATGCTAACCAAATATCCGTTAGGCATCTTGAAGGGAATTCACCCGGGCCCGCTCAGCGGATATGAAGGCCCGGTCTGGTTCCCAAAATCCAAGATCACGCCATGACTTCGGGGGTACGATGCAAAGTAGGATAGACGATTACCAGCGTGAAATTGATCACGCACGACGGGTTGATCGCTCGCATCCTTTCCTTCTCCGGTGTCACGTTGGTGACTAGCCCGTGCGTCCTATATCACACGTCTCCCACCATCTTGACACGCCTCCGGTTGTCTTCGTGCGTCCCATGCCCACACGCTTCCACAGCCCATTACTCGTTTACTTCTTCAGTTTGATCACAACGAAGAGCCACAAGTGTCGCTCCTCTACCCGTATCCCCCATGAGTCGTAGCACCTCGGTCGCGGATGCACCTGCCTACATGATGCACCAGCGAACTTGCATGATTAAATTGATTCTCTAAATCGAGAAAAACTATTTTTCTCGTTTCTCTCTTTTCGCACCATTTCACTCCCTGAAAAATGACTCTCTATTTCTGGATAAATTCTCTGGATAGAATGAATTGGACTGAATGAAGTTATAAGAGATGAGAGAGAATTATCCTATTAATATCATATAGGATTAGGATTGGCCAAAAGACAGGTATATCCAATATACACTCTTTCACACAGAAATTGGTAATTTCGTATTGGTAATTTCCATACGAAATTGGTAAATTCTCTATTTCGTTGCATGAACCTGTTCAGTATTCTGTCCATACGAAATTGGTAATTTCCTCTGACAGAAAATCAACCTACACGAAAGTTATAGATAATCTTATTATATACCCAACCCAACTTGGCCTGGCCCCATTGAAGTTCGTATGCAAAAGTTATGACTGTTTTACTAACTGTATGTCATGTTGTTGCACCCTTTCGGTATTTCATAGAAACGACATTGATACTTCGTTCATATGAAATATATTTCTACATGAAGTTGTAGATAATCTTATTATCTATCTAACCCAATTTGAACCATTCAAATTGGATATTCCTACTGAAAGATATGACCACGAATGTACGCTTACATCCGTTTATCCTTGTGTACATTTTTACGGTTGATCCGAAACTGTATATCCGTCAGTCACCCACTCAATTTCAGATCTACCTAAAAGGTACTCATGCATATCCAATATGCACGACTTTAGAGAATATAGCTTGCGTATCAAATACCAAGCTACGCACATCTTATGTGCCAACTTTATAATCAAGCCCGACTTAGTACGACTTGTTGTGTGACCATGTAGGTTCGGTTAACGATGGCAGTAGGCCGTTTCCAAAGCACTACAAGCCCATGAGCGGGATCTAGTCACTCCATCATGGCTACCCATGTTAACACGAAGAATGATTGTGATCATTGTGCCTATCTCGAATAACAGTTATTAGTTCTCTTGTTTACGATATCGGTTAATCAAAAGGCATGGTGGTAGTCATCCTTATATTTTGATTAACTATACTTATTCCTCATTTCCGAACTGATTTAACAATTGCAATCGATATTAACCGTTAATATCGTTGACCATGGCCATGGTTTTCGTTAATCAATTCATCGAGTGGCCTAAGAGATATCTCTTCCTTTCGGAATAAACAATTCCTATCTTGGAGACTCATATTGAATTCCGTGTTTCGAACAATACCCAATGATGACCGTTTTAGCTCCCTGTTACGGTGAGCGTAAGGTCATATCAAAGTATTGTGTTACGCACGTAACGCAATCGATGGTCCCCTCAAGTGTGAAGAACCTAATACCCTACTCGTCGCGTGTCCATCCATAATGACTAAACCATGTCATGGTCTCGCGGCTTCGGTCATATCCAATATATGTCACCTAGCATATATATACGTTCCCGATTCGACAAACACCTTTGTCCTATGATTAGCAAAACATAATCATCTCATCGGCTAACGTACTAGTGTACATGTTCAGTCTATTATCTGATAATGTAAATGCTTAACTCTTAAGCAAACTGAATCATGACTAGGGTGAAAGAAAATATGGCTTAAGAATTAACTTGGAAGAATTTATATAAATAGGCAAATCTGTAGTCAGAATTGGGTTCGTTCTGAACGAACTATTTAAGTCGGTTCGAACGGACTTATTCGTGATAGTCATAATTGGGTTCGTTCGAACGAACTATTAAGTGCGTTCGAACGAACTTGGGTTCGTTCGAATGAATTGTTTCAGTGCATTCGAACGGACTTATTTCCTATATATATAGAATTTTGATTTCGTTTAACCTAAGCAAATTTCGAGTTTTAGGGTTTTGAGCCGCCGTTTCTTTGTCCTTCTTCCACAGAACTTTAGATTAGATCTAGAGAGATTGAGAGGGAGATTTGAGCAAAGATCTTGAGAGAATCGATCGTGACGAAATCGATCGCGACTAGATTGACGTTGGCGATTCTGATCGGACGAAATCGAGGTGGACACGAGTAGAGGGATTGCACGAGCACTCCTTGGAGAAGGTTCACGGATTTGGAGAAGAAGTCGACACGTACTAACTTGTACGAGGTAATTTTCTCCAACTCTTCCTTTTTGGATGGTTTTCGAGCGTGATCCCGGTAGAATTAGGTTACGCATGCGAAACTAATTCCGCTGCACACTTTGATAAACTTGTGCGTAACCCTACAGTGGTATCAGAGCAATCGCTCGCTAAAACCATCGAAAATCGATGTTTTATTTCGAATTTAGGAAATTTTAGAATTTTTGGGCTAAATTGCAAAATTATACAAAATTGAGCAAAATTCATGATAGAAAGACCTTTAATAAATCAATTATTGGATATTTGAATGTTATTAAAGTGTTAAACATATTCGATCTGTTGAAAATTGGATTTTTGGAACGAAACGACAAAGAAATCAGGTTTTGAGAAAACTGGCAGATTAGAGTTCGTTCGAACGAACCTAGGGTCCGTTCGAACGAACTGATCGGGTTTTTCAAAAAAAAAAAAAAAAAAAAAATTGAAATTTTTTTTTTCTGTCGTGCGTTCGAACGAACAAAATTCTGGACAACCAATTTTTTTTTCTGTCAAAAATGCCCAATAATTTAAAATTTCCAATTTATAAATTCGATTCGGTATAGCATATAGCCTAAAACGGGGATGATTGTCTGTGAATGCTTGTTTGTGTGTTGTGTGGGGGCCGGTGAGCTTTCCAAATTGTATTGTATTTAAATATGTGGAGACCGGTGAGTCTTCCAAAGTTGTAATAAAATAAAATAGATTTAGTTTTGAAAAGGGACCTTCAAGGCAAGACGACACGACATGGAGATTGGATCTTCAAAGCAAGGAATCATCTTGGGTTTTAGGGTTGGGAATTTAGGGTTTTATGATTGCTCATAAAACTAAAAGGCCAATATGCTGTACCGTAATATTTTATTTGTTTTTGTGAATGAATAAGATAAATGATTTTTATTAAAAGAAAATCCTCCCACGTAATTATCAAGTTATTTGCTTCCCAAAATGGAACCTTCGAGACTAGTGTTTGTTTATTTGTGTTGCATGGCCATAGTCTGGCACAGATTTACACATACGTAGCAAGGAAGGCATGCATTGATTAGGAGTTGATGTGTTGCATGGCCATAGTCTGGCATGTCAATTCGCTGATTGAATGATACTCCATTTGTGGTTTGGACTTGACCAATTCGCTAGCTAGGCTACGATTTGGGGCAAGGAGTGAGGTACACACACTCTGGTTTTGAGTTCGACTCAATACCGGACCGCACGAATAAAGCAAGAATCATCTTGGGGATGATTGGACATTGTCCTACCCGACGTGACGTATTTTCTGAGTGGTTGGCCATAGTCACCTTAGAAATACGTTAAATAGGGATCTTGTCCATTATGAGATTTAAGGTATCAAATCTCCGTTTAAATAGTGGGTGCTATTTGAAATGATAAAATAATGGGTATTTCAAGTTGTTTAAAATGAATTTTAATATATGAAAGACCACGTTATTAATTACATTATTTTAAAAAATTGTAGAATTTATGGCTTTACCAAGTAACAACCGCTTTAGTTTGCGTTCCATTTTGGAAAAGGAACGAATGAACGGAAAGAACTTTCTCGACTGGCAGAGGAATCTGGGATTCGTTCTGAAACAGGAAGGAAAGGCACATGTCTTGGAGACGCCTATTCCTCATGTGCCAGGGGATAAAGCAACTGAGGATGATGTATTCGAACATACGACCTTCTTGGACGATTCGAATGATGTCACATGCCTAATGTTGGCTACTATGACTCCTGAATATCAAATCCAGTTTGAGAAACAGGATGCATACGAGATTATGAAACAGCTCAGGGAGATGTTTCAGGTTCAAGCAAGGGTGAAGAAGTATCAAGCTCTTGGCAATGCGACGCAATGCAAGATGCAAGATGGTACGCCCGTTAGCTCGCACCTTCTCAAGATGAAAAGATATTTCGATCATCTTGAGAGGCTTGGCATGAAATTCGAGGTGGAGTTACAAACTGATTTGATCATGTTGTCACTGCCACCGAGTTTCGATTCGTTCATTTCGCATTTCCACATGTCAGACATGCAAAGACCGTTGGGTGCAAATGGGTTTTCAAGTATTTCCGTTATCGATTCTTATTTCTTTACTTCATCATCATGGGTGTTGGACACTGGATGTGGGACTCATATTTGTAATAATATGCAGGGCCGAAGAAGTAGAAGATCGTTGATTCGTGGCGAAGTTGATTTACGCGTCGGGAATGGAGCTCGAATAGCAGCATTAGCCGAAGGGACGTATGATTTAACTTTGCCAAGTGGACTTATTTTAGTTTTGGATAATTGTTGTTATGTACCCACTTTGAGAAGGAGTATTATTTCTGTTTAGAGACTTATTGCGGATGGATATGAATTAGTTATTGGTACTAATGATTGTTTTATTCGCAAGAATGACATTTTCTTTAGTAATGTTCTAGTTGAAAATGGTTTATATGTCTTGGATTTAGAAAATAACAACAATAATCAGTCTATTTATAACATAAATACCACTCAAACAAATGAAACATACTCATGGCATTGTCGTCTCGGACACATAAACGAGAAACGCATTGCTAGACTCCAAAAGGATGGAGTACTAGATTCTTTTGATTTAAAGTCAATAGAAAATTGCGAATCTTGTTTGATGGGTAAGATGACAAAGACACCTTTTTCCAAGAAAGGAGAAAGATCGAAAGATGTGTTGGCCCTCATACATTCCGATGTATGTGGACCGATGAGTGTCGAGGCTAGAAATGGGTATCGCTACTTCGTGACTTTTACTGACGATTATAGTAGATATGGATATCTATACTTAATGCATCACAAAAGTGAAACTTTTGAGAAATTCAAAGAGTTTCAACACGAGGTAGAACTTCAACTGGGCAAGAAAGTAAAAGCCATTCGATCGGATCGAGGTGGCGAATACTTGAGCTATGAGTTTGAGGACTATCTTCGAGATTGTGGTATAGTATCACAATGGACTCCACCCGGTACACCCCAATGGAATGGAGTGTCCGAGAGGAGGAATCGGACTTTGTTAGACATGGTTCGCTCGATGATGAGTCGAACAGATTTGCCAAAGTCATTTTGGGGTTTCGCGCTTCAAACGGCCGCTCATATACTGAATAGAGTTCCGTCCAAATCGGCTGAAAAGACACCATATGAATTATGGCATGGCAAGATGCCATCATTGTCTTATCTTAAGATTTGGGGTTGCGAGGATACGTCAAAAGGTTATTGACGGAAAAACTCGAGCCAAGATCAGACAAGTGTTTATTTGTGGGGTATCCTCAAGAAACAAGAGGATACTACTTTTACTTGCCTAGCGAAAACAAGGTTTTCGTGGCTCGACGAGGACACTTCCTAGAGAAGGAATTCCTAGATCGTCAAGCCAGTAGGAGTAAAATTGATCTCGAAGAAATTCGAGAACCACAAAGTGAACAGGTTGATTTGGAACAAGATTCTGAGTTACCATTGGATGGTGAACCAGAATCTAATACACAAGCTATACGTAGATCTGGTAGGATTCGTCAAGAACCTGAGAGATATGGATTTCTCATTAGTAATGACGATGATGAGTTGACTCTAGATGATGAGCCAACCTCCTACAAAGGTGCTATGTCTAGCTTGGATTCCTCGAAATGGCATGACGCCATGAAAACCGAGATCCAGTCCATGTATGATAATAAGGTTTGGAATCTTATTGATCTCCCTAATGGTGCTAAGACCGTTGGGTGCAAATGGGTTTTCAAGAAGAAAACCGACATGGATGGTAATGTACACACTTTTAAAGCAAGACTGGTGGCGAAAGGTTTCAAGCAAATTCATGGTATAGACTATGATGAAACGTTTTCTCCAGTAGCCATGTTTAAAAGTATTCGCATTCTTCTAGCGATAGCTGCATATCACGATTATGAGATATGGCAGATGGATGTCAAAACCGCTTTCCTTAACGGGAACCTTACCGAGGATGTGTATATGACACAACCCGAGGGTTTTGTCGATCCAAAGAATACGAATAAAGTGTGCAAACTTATGAGATCCATTTATGGATTAAAACAAGCATCTCGTGCGTGGAACATACGATTCGATGAGGTTATCGCAAAGTATGGTTTCATTCAAAATATCGAGGAACCTTGTGTATACAAGAAATTCAGTGGGAGTTCGGTTGTATTCCTCATCTTGTACGTGGACGACATCTTACTCATTGGAAATGACATCCCGATGCTTAACCAGGTTAAGGCATATTTGGGTAGTCAATTCGCAATGAAGGACTTAGGAGAAGCTGCCTATATTTTAGGTGTGAAGATCTATAGAGATAGATCGAGGAGACTTCTCGGACTAAGTCAAAGTACATATATTGACAAAGTGATAACTAGGTTTCACATGGAGCAATCCAAGAAAGGATTTCTGCCAATGTCACATGGCATCACTCTCACTAAGGTTCAGTGTCCTTCAACGGACGCTGAACGTGAGTGAATGAGTCGGATCCCATATGCTTCGGCTATAGGATCGATCTTGTATGCCATGATATGTACTAGACCAGATGTCGCATATGCGTTGAGTGTGACTTTCCGCTATCAGTCTGATCCCGGGGAAGCTCACTGGTCCGCAGTCAAGAGCGTTCTTAAGTATCTCAGGAATACTAAAGATATGTTTCTTGTCTATGGTGGTTCGGAAGGAGATCTGATTATCCAAGGATATACAGATGCTAGTTTCCAAACTTTCCCGGACGATTTCCAATCTCAAAGTGGTTACGTCTTTACGCTCAATGGTGGAGCTGTTGTTTGGAAAAGCTCCAAACAGAAGACGGTGGCTGATTCTACAACTGAAGCAGAATACATCGCGGCTTTGGAAGCCGCAAAGGAGGCTGTATGGCTACGACAGTTCGTGATGGAACTTGGCGTTATGCCAAGTATCTCGGGTCCCATGGATGTCTATTGTGACAATAACGGAGCAATAGCACAATCTAAGGAACCGCGAGCGCATCATCGGTCCAAACATGTACTCCGGCGTTACCACTTGATTCATGAGATTATGAAGAGAGGTGACGTGAAAATAATGAAGATACATACTGAGGATAACGTGGCCGATCCATTTACGAAGCCACTATCACGCACCAAGCATGAGCAGCATGCTAGGGCGATAGGATTGGGATATTTATCGCAGTGTTAGATTGGGTGTTTTATTTATGTTTCTTATTGTATAAGGGGATTTGATCTGCCTAGTGCAAGTGGGAGAACATTTATTATGCCCTAGGCGTGTTATTGGGATTGTATTTGTTTATGAGACAGATATTTATATTATTATTCATCATATGACCTAAACCTTCATATTTCAAAAAATTTAAATAACAAGAAAGTGTGTGAGAGGTTATTCGATTATAATAATTGGATAGACCTTGAATTTTATTCTAGTTTAGTGCATCGAGTCAGTTGAGAATAATATGTTGCATGGCCTTAGTCTGGCATATTGATTTGTCAATTGAATGATAGTAAAACCACTAAACGGGATGAATATAATTCTAAAACGTCCCTCGTGTATAAAGTTGTTCATAGATTTGAATCAGGTAGTCCATTCACTGAATGGAGACTTTTTCATACACTGGCATATTCGTAGATGAGATGATCAGGTTTTACTGATCTGAGACGGTAGCGACGATTCTAGAATATGGATATACGCGGCGTCGTATATTGGACTGACCACTATATGAGTTTGTGACATGGTTAGAGTCATTGGAGACAAACTCATATCCAGATAGTGTGTTTTAGTGCTTCATACTTGAGTGATGTCACGGATACCTAGTATGTGAAAAGACAATGCTTTGATGTAATTAACCCTACGCGTAACTGTGTAGCAGAGATTATTATTGAGTATTGTTTTTAGCATAGGCAAAGGATGTGAGGTTGCAAGATAGGAATTGTTCCTTTCTAGCCTTGTAAAAGGATAGAGGGAGATATCTCTCGGGCCCCTCGATTGAATTGAGATTGATGAAATGCTTGGCCAAGCTCGATGGAACTCAGTAGAGTTCGCATTGTAATTATCAATCTAATTCTTATCGAGAAAGAGTATATCTGATCAAAATAAAAGAGGATGACTTGAAGTTTTAGGCTTCACCGTGACTCCTATGATCGGAAGATATCGCGAACAAGAGGACTAGTAACACTTATCTGAGCTAGGTATGAAGATGTACTGCATCTTTGTAAAGGTGTTCTCCACCTTTTTCGTGCTAATTCTGGGTAGGTATTAACGGCAGTCTAGTGCTCGCAATACCTTGTGGATTGCTGCCATATTCACTGCCAGTCTTAGACGAACCTACAACGGTCACACCAAGATTTCGTAACATATCGGATTCTCAAGATAATGCTCACCAATACGTTTGTTGGACAACCAAAATGAAATCACGTGTGATTAGATCTCACGACATATGTTGGACATATGGCCAAGTTGATTAAGTCTTAATCCAAGAGGGAGTTTGAAAGAAAATATGGCTTAAGAATTAACTTGGAAGAATTTATATAAATAGGAAAATATGCAATCAGAATTGGGCCAGTTCATAATCTGGGCCCACTCAGAATTTAGGGTTTTAATCTAATTTCTAATAATTAGATTTTAATCTGAATTTTGGGCTTATTCTGATTTTATTTAGTTTTGGGCTTTAATTCTGAAATTAGGGTTTCTTAACCTAATTTCGGATTTAACCTAAAATTGCCTATATATATATTCAGAATTTCATTTTTCCCTCTTCTCTCTCTAATTTTCTGACCTAATTCGGCTGCCGAATTTTCTCTCTTTCACACAAAAATCGAGATTGAGATCTGGAGAGTTTTTTAGTAGAGTTTCTGAGCCAGTTCTTGAGAGGAATAATCGTGACACTGACTAGAACGGTGTTGGCGGTTTCGATCAGACGAAATCAAGGTGGACACGAGTAGAGGGAGTGCAAGAGCAATCCTTGGAGAAGGTTCACGAAATCTGGATAAGTAGGCTTCACGTACTAACTTGTACGAGGTAAAATTCTGAATAACTCTTCTTTTTTCGGTGTTTTTCGAGTGTGATCCAGGGTAGAATTAGGTTACGCATGCGTGAATAATTCCGCTGCATACTCTAATAATCGTATGCGTAATCCTACACGAACTTCGTTAAAAAACATCTTGTGTTCAAGTGTTTACGGTATCATCTAATTTATTTAAATTATTATTAATTCTGCATAGTAAATTAGGTAATTAGCTAAAGTAATTGTACGGTATATTACCAAATTTACCCCCCTCTAGGTTAGAATTAACCAACAATTGGTATCAGAGCAAGGTATTAACCATCTCTTAGAATATTAGGGATAACGTGTACTTAAAAGATCTAATGGCCAAAATTAACCCAATCGTACAAAACTCATTTACAAATCCGATAAATACCGTCCCAAATTCAAACATCTCAATCTTCATCGACTCTCCATCAATGAGCGCGGTGGAAGCGGAAATTAAAACTCTCCGAATTGAACGGGGACCAATCCAGACATCTTACACACCCGTGGTCGTAAATGTCGAACCTTCTACTCCGACTCCTTCTCCAAAGTCGACACATGACCAAGGTCATGAGGTACGTATCGAATCTATACTTAATTTGGAATCATTACATCAACCTCAATATTCACCCTCGTTAAAATTAGAAATTGAGTCGTGTGACGAGTTCTTGAGGGATGATGGGAACTCTCAACGAAATAGGGGTAAATTTGAGAGCTCAACACAAGCTCTCAAGGATAAGATAGCTTCTCTTGAACTATCCATTTTGGCATTTAAATCTCAAATACATGAATTCAAAGGTTTTTCAAAATGTGAATGTCAAGCTTTAAAAGGCGAGATTGCTCACTTAAAAGTTGAACTTCAAAATTCTAAAATTGAAAATGATTCTTTGAAGAAGGCTTGTGCATCCATTGCATCGAGTCCTCCTTCATTGAATGAAATTTTGAAATCGTCATTCATGGGACAAAAGCCCAATGACAAATCCGGTTTAGGATATAAGAAGAATAACTGTAATAAATCCGATTCTTCCAACTCGAAAAATCAAAAATCAACATGGGACAACAATCGAGGTAGTAGTCATGGGAGTGCTTTCATGTGCCATGATTACAACAAGGGTAAAAATGTGAAAAAGAAACAACCTAAACGTGCTAGCCATAATTATAGGAATAATCATTTCACACAAAATTCACAACCTAGACATGACAATTTGGGAAGAACCGATTGCTTGTTCAAACGGGGACCAAATGGTTACTTCTATGAAGTGACAAACTACACCGAGGCTTCGCATCAAAAAGGGGCTCCCAAACACTACACCAACACACAAAAACATTTTCAACCAAAACAAGTTAAATCAAACCGATTTCAATCAAATGAATTTCATCAAATGCCAAAATCGATAATTTCTCGGGGAAGTGACTCAAATCAACTCTCTAACTATTTTGTGAAGAGTTCCACAACCACAGATAAGCCAACCTTAGCCTTTTGTAATTATTGTTGCAAAAGTGGTCATATCTCAACAAATTGTGATCTTCGCAATCCAAAATTGACATCGAATGTCGTTTGGATGCGCAAAGATCGTCACACGATGGGTCCTTCTACATCATACGGTGTTGGACCCCCTAGGGCTTAAACCCGAATGTGACAATATACTCCTTCATTTACCATACCCTAAGCCAAATATTGAGGGGGAGTATAGTAAATAAATCTTAATTTACTATCTTAATCCAGTATAGAGTCTATTTAGTGATCACATCACAGTATATAGTCCGTTCGAATGAACATAGTGTTCGCTCAGAACGAACATTTGAAATATAAGTATCCTCATCAACCTCAAATTAGTGACCACATCACAGAACCAAGTGCGTTCGAACGAACCACTTTGTTCGTTCGGAACTCACTCACATCATTAATCTGCTTGAAAAAGAGTGATTGTTTTTACGTGCTCATCCATTCATAAAATTCATTTATTGAGGGGGAGCTCTTATTTAGGGGGAGCCTTCCCTCTCGGGAGTCTCATTGACCCTTTTGATCACTTTCAAAATGGGGGAGAAAACGATCAAACGGAAAGTTCTCGATGAAAGGTCGAAACTCTCCAATTCGACGGTGTTTTGAAATTAATCAAAAGGGGGAGTTTGTTGGTTCAAATTTCCTAGTGGTTTGATTATTTCAAAACACTGTCATTACTAACGTTTACATCGAGAAAATGTGTAGGATAACGCAGGTACGGTTAGAAGATGATGAAGAGCTTCGAAGTCACAAGAAGCACAACAAGAGAAGATTAGAAGGAAGGCCCTTGAAGCATATCAAGAATCAAGATGTCGAAGCCTTCCGTGAGTGGGATTCGCCACAAATAAACCATAGGTAGAAACCAAGTAGATCTCAAGTAAAATCATGGTCAAATAACAAAGAGTTTAATCAAGGAAGAAGTGCGTTCTGAACGAACTCAAAGTCCGTTCAGAACGGACTTACCACATATCAAAATACCATCTCTTGATTAAACCACCCTTGTCACAGGATAGTGTGTGTTCGAACGAACACATATGTACGTTCGAACGGACACTTAAAATCCGTTCACCCACAACTTAAGTGCGTTGAACGGACTTTCATCACTGAACAAACAAAAGGCAATGTATAATTGAGTTCGTTCTGAACGGACTTTGTCCGTTCATTCTGAACGGACTTTGTCCGTTCGAACGGACTGACAAATGTACTTGTACGTTATTTTGAAACGGCTAGTACTAACTACAAGTGCGTTCAGAACGAACATTGTGCGTTCGAACGGACTTGCAGTTTTCTGAAGGATTTCTATAGAGAGTATAAATAGAATCCTTCAAGGACCTTTCTCTCCCACTTCGTCACTTTAACACATTCAAATACAAAAGAGAGAAACCCTAAATCTGTGATTATCTATATCCATTGATAGCTTGAGAAACCCTCTTTAGATCATTGATCTACTTTCGATATCCTCCACTAATCGTTTCCCACTCACGTGACCGATCACGTTGTAGCTCGATTAGTGAAAATTGTAATAGGCTAGTGCAACTACTTGTAAAGAGCCTAAGCTATAGATCGATAGAAAGCGTGTAAATTGATCTAGGCGACACCTTGTAATCGAGTGAGTTGGAATTCAATCGAAAGCCAAAAAGAGGCACAAGGCATTCCCGGAGACGTAGGTACTCGCAACTAATTGAGTCGGTCAATTAAGCGAGTAAAGGGTGAGTTAAGGCTACATAGCAACCACCTACCGAACTTCGTTAAAAAACATCTTGTGTTCAAGTGTTTATGGTATCATCTAATTTATTTAAATTATTATTAATTCCGCATAGTAAATTAGGTAATTAGCTAAAGTAATTGTACGGTATATTACCAAATTTACCCCCCTCTAGGTTAGAATTAACCAACACGCGTAACTGTGTAGCAGAGATTATTATTGGGTATTGTTTTCAGCATAGGCAAAGGATGAGAGGTTGCAAGATAGGAATTGTTCCTTTCTAACCTTCAAAAGGATAGATGGAGATATGTCTTGGGCCCCTCGATTGAATTGAGATTGATGAAATGCTTGGCCAAGCTCGATGGAACTCAGGAGAGTTCGCATTGTTATTATCAATCTAATTCTTATCTAGAAAGAGTATATCTGATCAAAAAGAAAAGGGGATGACTTGAAGTCTTAGGCTTCACCGTGACTCTTTTGATCGGAAGATATCACAAACAAGAGGACTAGTAACACTTATCTGAGCTAGGTATGAAGATGTACTGCATCTTCATAAAGGCGTTCTCCACCTTTTTCGTGCTAATTCTGGGTAGGTATTAACGGCAGTCTAGTGCTCGCAATACCTTGTGGATTACTGCTATATCCACTGCCAGTCTTAGACGAACCTACACGTACGGTCACACCAAGGTTTCGTAACATATCGGATTCTCAAGATAATGCTCACCAATACGTTTGTTGGACAAAGAAAATGGAATCACGTGTGATTAGATCTCACGACATATGTTGGACATATGGCCAAGTTGATTAAGTCTTAATCTAAGAGGGAGTTTGAAAGAAAATATGGCTTAAGAATTAACTTGGAAGAATTTATATAAATAGGCAAATCTGCAGTCATAATTGGGTTCGTTCTGAACGAACTATTTAAGTGCGTTCGAACGGACTTATTCGTGATAGTCAGAATTGGGTTCGTTCGAACGAACTATTAAGTGCGTTCGAACGGACTTGGGTTCGTTCGAACGAACTATTTCAGTGTGTTCGGACGGACTTATTTCCTATATATATAGAATTCTAATTTCGTTTAACCTAAGCTAATTTCGAGTTTTAGGGTTTTGAGCAGCCGTTTCTCTCTCCTTCTTCCAAATAACTTTAGATTAGATCTAGAGAGATTGAGAGGGAGATTTGAGCAAAGATCTTGAGAGAATCGATCGTGACGGCGACTAGAACGACGTTGGCGATTCCGATCGGACGAAATCGAGGTGGACACGAGTAGAGGGATTGCACGAGCACTCCTTGGAGAAGGTTCACGGATTTGGAGAAGAAGTCGACACGTACTAACTTGTATGAGGTAATTTTCTCCAACTCTTCCTTTTTCGGTGGTTTTTCGAGCGTGATCCCGGTAGAATTAGGTTACGCATGCGAAACTAATTCTGCTGCACACTTTGATAAACGTGTGCGTAACCCTACATTGGGATGTTTTGCTGCACATAATCACGTATTATGCCGACGTCGACACAAGTTCAAATCAGGGTTCATGTAATCAAATTACATGACCTGCACACAGTTTTCATATAAGGTGAATGCATATTAATTTAAGTAAATAAATTTTTTTAAAAGGATGCATTCATATGGATTGAGTATTTGGGTGATACAACGTTTACCTATGGGTATCTCCATACCCACAACCTGCGAGGACTATCGTATTAGATAACTACACTCTACTCTCTTCTTCTTCCTCTAGGTATCTCCATACCCATAGTCATCGCATGACAGTCACGCGCGACTAGAGAGAGCGGTTTTGTAAACGGGTCCGCACGTTTCCGCTAGTGTTAATCTTGTTAAGGTTTGGAACATTTCCAATACCTACGATCACATCATTTTACAAAATTTCATGGATCAATGAAATTTTCTGAGTATTGGCTAGAAGTGGTTGTGACCTCGGCATTTTTGGCTTGTACTATTGCGTATCACGCAATACACAACCATAAATCCGATAACTCGTGACTACTCGAGTTTGGTCATGTATCATTGATCCATACCGCTTCCTTTTGTGATTCATAACCACAATATACTTGCCTCCGTAAATAGAATCATTAATTATTGGTCATGTGGAACCTTTCCACATAACCATGTTTTCGTTTAAGCAAATCATGTACACACTTTGTGATCGAAAGTCGTGCAACATATTTGGACATGCTAAATATTTGGAAACTGTCATTGTTATAATTCTTTATAACCAACACGTCCTCCACACCATTATAGATAAAATAAAATCCTGAATTCTTTCGCAAAGTATTCAAGGATAAACTTCACCGCTATCAATACAAATCCCGATAGGTTTAAATATACATAACCATTATGTATATATATGTATAACCATTATACATTCACAAGAATTAGTCTCATGTAATCGCATTACATTCAAACTCTTGCGATTCCCTTGGATTTTATTGACGGTGAATTAGACGCTTCATCCATACGACACATATCCACATACATATCATGGCATACAAAATAGATTCTCACATCAAAATGTGAAGCATCATATCATTTCTATTTTAGCACTACTTGATGTCT
Organism: Luzula sylvatica; assembly: GCA_946800325.1. NCBI lineage: Eukaryota > Viridiplantae > Streptophyta > Magnoliopsida > Poales > Juncaceae > Luzula > Luzula sylvatica. The sequence goes on along the minus strand of OX326959.1, from coordinate 46,953,066 downwards.
CACATCGAGCCACAAAAATGTATGCCATTCGACATTTCGATTTAACTCCTCTAAGGAGTCATATGTTGAATACCTTTTTCAACATTATGTCGATATACGTGTGATAATATAGAGCGAGGAACTTCTTAGATCTATCCTATAGATCTTCACGCTTAATTCATAAGCGGTCTCGCCTAAATCCTTTGTCGTTACAAGAAATAGAATGCGACTCCCACTAACCTTCATGTGTACACAAAGTTTCCATTCGTTCCGACAATGTTATAACAGTTTATAACTTCGTCAAAATGAATATTCCAATTCCGAGAAGCTTTATCTAATCCATCATATGGATCGTTAAAGCGTGCATATCCTATCCCCGATTCTTATGAATCGACAAAACGTTGTGTCAAGTACACATCCTTTCATAAAATTTCTGTCAAGAAATTCTGTTTTGACATCCATTTTGCTACATCACATAGTCATAATATGCGACCATGGCAAGCAGAATTTCGAGAATATGAAAGCATGGCAACATGCGAAAACGTTTCTTCATAGTCTCACTATGAATTGCATGAAACTCTTCGCTACAAGCCTCGCTTTACTTATATGCGTATTCCTAACCGTGTCGGTTCTCATCGTGAAAATCAATTGACTTTTCACGGGTCTAACCCGGAAAGTAATGAAATCAAGTTCTAAACTTGATAATTTACACGGATCGAATCTCAGATTTCATGACTACATGTCATGTGGAATTGTTATTCTCATAGCCTCCATGTAGGATATCGAATCATCATATGATTTCGATCTATCATCATTAGCCACGACAAATCCGTATTTATCAGCTTATGATATAGCCTACTCGATCTACGAAAAATTCTTTTGTGTGTTCGACTCGTATTCATCAACTCTTGATGAAGTCGTGTCAACTTTCATCGGCTCAATGTTCATTTTCAGATCTCGAACTCTTTCGAGATTTATTCTACTCCCACTAGCTCGCATAGAGATTAGCAAAATCAAGTTTCAAACTTGTGCGCATCGAGTCCTCCTCCAAGAAGGCATCTCTTCGAGCCACTAAAATTTTATTTTCGTCGGGACGTTAGAACTAATACCCTTTAGTTTCCTTAAGGATATATGATAAACGAACAATTTTCAGATTTGGGATTGAGTTTAACCGAAACAAATTTCGAAATATACTCAAATCCTCATATCTGTACAAATGACAACTTCGGAACCATTCCGATCCATATCTCATATGGCGTCTTTTATACCGATTAGAAGGTTTTGTTGGCTATCGTGCTCTCGACCTTACCCTCACTTTGATGAGGAAAATCGACGTCTCTTAAGAGTGCGTCGAGAGATTCAAGTTCTAGGTCCGAATTAATTTTAGATAAGGAACATGCATTTGAGGTTGGCTTAATAAACTTAATTAAGGGGGTGAGATATACCTCATGACCTAGGTCATGTGTTGAGCTTGACGTAGAAGCGGGTGAAGAAACACTCGGAGAGTGAGGCGGGAGAGGTTCCGGTATTGACACTCGTTGGAGGAGCATGGCTTGAATTGCTTTCTCCACCACATCGTCCACCAAAGGAGTGATCGTCGCCATAACTGCCACGTTCGCGATTTGTCGATCCGAGTTGCACTCCGACTCGGATTAGGTACTTGAGGCATCTGACTCTCCCCATCTTCCTACATGAGCTTTGTAAGCCTTTTTCTTTTTGAAATCTTTACCTTTATCCTTGTGTCGTTCTTCTCGACTTTTGTCGTCGTATCGTCTTTCGCGTCGAGGTTCACGTCTTTCCCGATCTTTTCGCTCGTCATCCTTTTTGTTCCACGGAGCATGTTCGGGATGAAGAGTCCAACATGTCTCGATTGTGTGGCCCTTCTTGTTGCACTCGAAGCAATATGGCTTCAAGTTTTGTGGCTTGCGGTTGTCGTTGAACCGTCTTTCATGAGTCCTAAAATCCCGAAATTTTCTTACCAAAAGAGCTATTTCACTCTCATCGTCGCTAGCATCTACGGCGGGTAGAGCAATAACTTTGGGGCGAGGTGTTGAGGCATTCTCTTGATTGAGTTGCTTGAGCCGTGCTTCGAAGTTTCGGAAGTAACTTACCAAATCTTCGGGCGACATGTCTTGTGTAGCCATCATTGTTACCAATGCCACCCTTAGGGTTTCCCAACTCGTTGGCATTGCTCGAATCAATTTACCTACAACTCGAGAGTTTGTTAGGGACTCTCCAAGAGCGGTGAATCCGTTTTTGATATGATTCATACGAGTATACATATCATCTACGGATTCACCTTTGATCATCCGGAAACTATCAAATTGTTGCTCGAGTCCCATTAGATTGGTTCTCTTCATTTGATCGTTTCCTACAAAACAATTTAGGAGAGCGCGCCACATTTTAAAAGATGTGTCACATCCGTCTACTAGGATAGAGAGTGATCCTACCATGTTAGTAAGAATTAGATTTTGGGCGTAAATGTCCGAGGTTTCGTTTAACGAAGACTCGGATGTTAATACGTCCTTACCGCCAACATCGGTAGTTGTTACGATTGTGAAACCAATCTCAACAACCGATCTTAGTCCTTGGATGGTGAATACGTTAAGCATGCACCTTTTTCAAATGTTCCAATTCTTACCATCTAGTTTGTCTGGATAGGTAATATGCATCTTGGGAATGGTAGAGTTGGCCATGGTCGTATACAAGTCGTCAATTACTCAAAGAGACAGTTGGTATTTTGCTCTGATACCAATTGTTGGTTAATTCTAACCTAGAGGGGGGTGAATAGGTAACCTAGTGGGCAATTTTCAACTAGGTATACAAATTCTAAATGCGGAAGCTAATTAATGTAATTTGAATAAAGTAGAAAATACCGAACACTTGAACACACGATGTTTATTACGGAGTTCGGTAGGTGGTTGCTTTGTAGCTTTAACTCACCCTTTACTTGCTTAATCGACCGATTCGATTAGTTGCAAGTACATACGTCTCCGGGAATGCCTTGTGCCGTTTTGGGCTTTCGATTGAATTCCAACTCACTCGTACAAGGTTTGCCTAGATCGATTTACACGTTTTCTATCGATCTATAGCGGGCTTTACAATCTTAGAACTAGCCTATTATACGTTTCTACAAGGAACTACAACGTGATCGGTCACGTGAGTTGGGAATCGTATAGAAGAGAAGATTCGAAAATAGATCTTGGATCTAGAAGGTTGACTCAAACTATCAAGAGATTTGGGAATCAAGGCTAGAATATGTTCTCTCTATTGAATGTTGAATGAATTTTTTGTAAAAGGTTGGAGAGAGAAAGGTATGAGTGATTCTATTTATATTACTCATAGAACCCACTCAAACTTTGTAAAAATTACATAGTTCGTTCGAACACACTGTTTAGGTTCGTTCGAACTAACTGCAATTTGAACTAGCCGTTTCAAAAGAATTGTTCATGAACACGATGAGTTCGTTCGAACGGACTCAGAGGTTCGTTCGAACGGACATGGATTAGTTCATAGTTTGTTCTATGAATCTTCGAACGAATATTAATTGTGTCTATTTTTGTCAATTTTCTAACAACACCAGATCTTGGTTTGTTCGAACGAACAGTATTATTCGTTCGAACGAACTTGGAGTGATTTATAGTTTGTTCTATGAGTTGAACGAACCATGACTGATCGTTCTAACGAATATATTTGTTCGTTCGAACGAATATTAATTGTGTCTAGTGTTGTCTATTTTCTCACAATGCCAGATTTTGGTTCGTTCGAATAGATGGTGTTCATCAGTTCGAACTGAAGGTTCGTTCGAACTCACTGTGTTGTTCGTTCGAACGAACCATAATCTGGTATGGTGATTTTCCATTTTCCATTTCATCGTATTTCGAATTTATCTTTTGACCTTGATAAGTATGAGAGATTCTTTGGAATACCTAGGTTTTATTTTGATGATCCCAACTCACGGAAAGCTTCGACGTCTTGAATTCTTCAATCATCTTGATGTCTTTCCTTTGATAAGTGATCTTCGTAATCCTCCACTCATGTTCCTTTTGATCATCCTTAATCCGTTGTACCTGTTTCTCCTACAAGTTCGTCTTAACTGAAACCGTTAGCATTGACAGTGTTTTGACATAATCAAATCTAAGGATATTTGGATCAACAGGTTTATGGTCCATATCTTATATGCAACCATTCATTAGTGCCGCTGTCATAAGGGCGCATCCCCAAAACATTTTTGGGAGATTCGTTTGACTTATCATTTATCGAACCATGTCTAACATGCGTTCATTTCCTATTTTCGGACATCTAAATGTTCCGAAATGAATATAATCGTGAAACGATTCCACAATCATGAATGATAATCAATACTATAACTCAAATATCGCCTCTTCGATCATATTGAAGTGCGTAGCTCAAATACTCGCCTTCTCGATCCTATCGAAAGTGCTTTGATTTTATTGCTTAGTCGATTTTGTATTTTGTTTTGAAACTCTTTGAACCTTTCAAAAGTCTCCGTTTCGACACGTATTAAATAGATATTACCGTATCTACTTTAACCGTCCGTAAACGTAACAAAATACCGATAGCCTCCTCTTGCCTCGGAATTTATCGGAGCATTCACATCTAAATGTAATTTCCAATAATTCGTTGGATCTTTCTCCAACCTATGGAGAATGATGCATTTTGTCGTCTTGCCTAATAAATAAGTATCGCATTAATCAATCGAATCTAATTCGAATGGTTCTAGCAATCCATCATATGGAATCTATATTCGCGTATCTCATTCATATGGCTAAGACGGCAATGCCAAAAGAAGCAATCAACTTCTAGGTTTAATCCTCCTCAAATTTCACCGTTCTTTGAGTCATTAGTTTGGACAACTCTTTGTCCGAACAATCTGTTTGGAAAATATTTTCCCAAAATACCCTTAGACCTTTACTCCTTTTGATCCCACCCTTGAATTACAAGGACATCCACGCATCTCTATGCTTTGGATTCCCCAGACACTCCAAGCATCTCCTATTCAAATTTGCATCGCATCACATGCAATTTCGGGATCGACTTATCTATCGAATGCACATGATATTCGGTCACGAAGATCAAATCTCGTACCATCAACACACGAGTGTTAATCAAAGACCCATAAGGCGTCTCAAAATTAACCTACTCTTTGAGCCGCATTGAACCATTCAACGCGCTCTAGCTCTTGAAACTATTTCATGAGCGTTGTGTTTTATTTTCATATACACCCGAATTCTCAAAACAATTTTGAGAAATTTGCATCTATACATGCCACCACAAGGCACGTAATATTGTTCGATTCCTTCTTAAAGTGTATCGAACCCGGCTTTCTCTAAAGCCAAAGCCTCGAGCCCCGAATCTACCATTTTCCGTGTCCAACACGTTCCTTTAAGTTTAAGAACTATTCTTTGACTATCAAGGTTAATTATGGTAATTCCAGCCCAAAACCCCTCTATCATATCGATCTCATCGATATATTTGGTGTTGCTTGGAAACATAATTCTAAACGGATGATGAAGATTAAGCTTCTAACCGTGCGTACTTAATCTATATGCTTATATGATGATTATATGAATGTGTTATTTTTATCGAATCGATAACCCTCATACCGATACGGGACTCCAAGTCCATAACACCCGAGATCCATATTTCGCAATCCTCCCACAAGTGACGAAGGCCTATCAAGTGGGATCTCGTTATTTAGGTAGGATCATATCCAATCGCATCATATGTGACTCTCAAACTTTATGAAATTTCAGTATTTAAAATATATCGTATGTAATTCAAAATTCCGTGTGTGTATTTCAACTATGTCTTATCCAATTAATCCGATTAACTTGAATATCTAAACTAAAACCATACTAAACGTATCAACTAGTTTAAATTTAAACATGCCTGACGAAGGCCCAATCCATATTTAAATTATACTAAAGCTTATTGTCCTATTGAACTACGCGTATACGCATGCCTGACGAAGGCCCAATCCATACGTATATTTGTGAACAAACATGACAACTGTTTATATGGGAGACATCTAGTTAGTTTATAATTACGCAAAATTCTATCATTTCAAATTTCGTTGTGACGGATTTGTTGTGTCATACATCAACTTACTAGGTTTTATATTCACAAGGTTTTCATGTATTAAATTGAATTATAAAAATAAAATTCTAAAGTTTTGTAGTCAAATAAGGAATTCTTTGTTCGTTTCGAAGCAAAATTATTTTCAAGACATTAAATGGTACCAGTAATTATCCTATAATATTTTACCATTCGATTACATGTGAATTTGACTTTAAAATCTAATTTTAGGTTTCAATTTTGGGAAAATTTACTAAAATGACTCTACATATGATCTTAATCATTTTTATTGCGATTTGATAACGCAAACCGTATGACGTTGGCTCTGATACCACTGTTGGGTTATCTACACCCAATCGAGTCCGCGCAGCGGATAATTATTGGACTCGACGGAGTACAAATCTCCGAGATCTCATCTACGATTTGTTTATTAAATTTCTTATAACTAATATAACGTAAATCTAATAAACGTAATATTTGTACCTAGCAAAATTGATCGCTTACGAAGGGTTTGTCGCTGCGAAGCCTTCACTTCCGTTCACGTCGTACCTTTTTGTTCGCACCTTTTCGCTCGTACCGGTTCGCCCCACGCCCAAACCGGTCGCACCTTTTCGCTCGTACCGGTTCGTCCCACGCCCAAACCGGTCGCACCTTTTCGTTCGTCTTCTCGTCGGTTGATGAACTTAACTCGTTAGTACGCAAACGTATACGTACCTCTACTTGTATCCACCGCGAAACGGGAGTCGTCGGATAATCACGAAACTGCCTAGACGCCTCGTAATCACTCTTGCTTAAACTCTTGCCGAAATCAATGGAGAATTCCATCGAACTTTTCTCTCTCTTAATTACTAGATTAATTAGTGGAAATAATGGTTGCTTAGATTGATTTGATTGAGTGAGATTAGGGTCCTATTTATAGAATAACTCGTATTCCTTCACCAGTAAATAGACAGTCCTTAATCAATCAAATGATACTTTTATATGCATGAAAAGACAAGTTTCTAGAAGATTTGATCAAAAGATGTGTCTCCTGCAGAATCAGCACACACTTTCACTAAACTGGAATTTCGACCGACTTAGGTCCGTAATTTCCAGAACATTAATGAACGAAACTTCTAGATGATCTTATCACCTTTCCAACAAATCCGAGTGTATCCAATTTGGATATCCAGTCCGAAAGTTATGCTAGTTTTCGTAAATGTTCGTATGCTTTCATCGAACTGCCGCAACCTTTCGTGTATTTCATTAGAATGAACGTCCTACGTTATTCAAATATTTTTCCACTGAATATAAAAGTTGTAGATAATCCAATTATCTAACTTATGAGAGTTGAATCATCCAAATCGGTCTTCGTATACGAACGTTATGTCCGTTTTAGTAAACATATTCCAAACAAATGTTTCCTAAAATCTTATCTTATCAATCTAATTATGTATATCATATATACATATGTGCATCTAATACACATGTTATATTTCTATGAACTAGCATGTTCATATATCCTTATACGTACGATTTTACCGTAGATGTGAAACTGCATTTCCTTCAATACATATCATGACATATATAATAGATCCTCAAATCAAATGTAAAGCATCATATTATTAATTTTCGCTCTGCTTGATGTCTCACATCGAGCCGTAGAAAATTTCTGTCATTCGACATTCCGATTTAACTCTTCCATGGAGTTATTTGTTGAAAATATTTTTCAACATTATATCGATATACGTACTATAATCTGGAACGAAAAATTTCATAGATCTCCACGCTTAATTCATAAGCGGTCTCGTCTAAACCTTTGTCGTTACAAGAAATATAACGCGGCTCGCACTAACCTTCATGTGTACACAAAGTTTCCATTCGTTCCGACAATGTTATAACAATTTATAACTTAGTCAAAACCGAATATTCTAATTCCGAGAAGCTTTCTCTAATCCATCATATGGATCGTTAAAGCGTGCATATCCTATCCCCGATTCTTATGAATCGACAAAACCGTAAGGTTGTGCCAAGTACACATCCTTTCATAAAATTTCTGTCAAGAAATTCGGTTTTGACATCCATTTTGCCACACCACATAGTCATAATACCTGACCATGACAAGCAGAATTTCGAGAATGTGAAAGGATGGCAACATGCGAAAACGTTTCTTCATAGTCTGACTATGAAATATTTGAAATTGTTCGCTACTAGCCTCGCTTTGTTATATGCGTATTCCTATCCGTGCCGGTTCTCATCTTGAAAACCCATTCACATTTCACGGGTCTAACCCTGAAAGTAATGAAATCAAGTTCTAAACTTGATAATTTTCATGGATCGAATCTCAGATTTCATGACACCTTGCCATGTGAAACTGTTGCTTTTCAAAGCATCCTTGTAGGATATCGAATCACCATATGATTTCGATCTATCATCATTAGCAATGATAAATCCGTATTTACCGGCTTATGATATAGCCTACTTAATCTACGAAAAATTCCTTTGTGTGTTCGACTCGTATTCATCAACTCTTGATGAAGTCGTGTCAACTTTCATCGGTACAATGTTCATTTTCCAGATCTCGAACTCCCACTAGCCCGCATAGAGATAAGCGACATCAAGTTCCAAACTTGTGCGCATCCAGTCCTCCTTTAAGAAGGCATCTCTTCGAGCAACGAAAATCTCATTTTCGTCGGGACGTTAGAACTAATACCATTTAGTTTCCTCAAGGATATATGATAAACGAACAATTCTCAAATTTGGGATTGAGTTTAACCGAAATATATTTCGAAATATACTCACATCCTCAAATCTATACAAATGACAACTTCGGAACCATTCCGATCGATATCTCATATGGCGTCTTTTGTACCGATTAGAAGGTTTATGGTCCATATCTTATATGCAACCATTCACTAGTGCCGCTGTCTCAAGGGCGTATCCCCAAAATATTTTTGGGAAATCCGTTTGATTTATCATTTATCGAACCATGGCTAACATGTGTTCATTTCCTCTTTTCGAATACATCTCAATGTTCCGAAATGAAGATAATAGTGAAACGATTCCACAGTCATAAATGATCATCAATACTTATAACTCAAATATCGCCTCTTCGATCCTATCGAAATACATAGCTCAAATACGTACTCGTCTCCTCGATCCTATTAAAGGGCTTTGATTTTCTTGCTTAGTCGATTTTGTATTTCGTTTTGAAACTCTTTGAACCTTTCAAAAGTCTCTGCTTCGGCACGCATTAAACAGATATTACCGTATCTACTTTAACCCTTCGTAAACGTAACAAAATACCGATAGCCTCCTCTTGCCTTGGAATTTATCGGAACATTTACATCTAAATGTAATTTCCAATAATTCGTTGGATCTTTCTTCAACCTTTGGAGAATGACGCCCTTTGTCGTCTTGCCTAATAAATAAGTATCGCATTAATCAATCGAATCTAATTCGAATGATTCTGGCAATCCATCATATGGAATCTAGATACGCGTATCCCGTCTATATGACCAAGACGGCAACGCCAAAAGAAGCAATCAACTTCTCGGATTTCACCGTTCTTTGAGTCATTAGTTTGGACAACTCCTTGTCCAAACTTTCTGTTTGGAAAACATTTTCCCAAAATACCCTTAGATATTTATTTCTTTCGATCCCGCCTTTGATTTACAAGGACATCCACGCATCTCTATGATTTGGATTCCTTGGACACTCCAAGCATCTCCTATTCAAATTTACATCGCATCTCATGCAATTCCGGGATTGACTTATCTATCGAATGCATATGATATTCGGTCACGAAGGTCAGATCTCGTACTATCAACACACGAGTGTTAATTAAAGACCCATAAGACGTCTCAAAATTAACCTACTCTTTGAGCCGCATCGAACCATTCAACGCGCTCTAGCTCTTGAAACTATTTCATGAGCGTTGTGCATTACTTCCGTATGCACCCGAATTCTCAAAACAATTTTAAGAAATTTGCGTCTATACATGCCACCACAAGGCACGTAATATCGTTCGATTTCTTCTTAAAGTTTATCGAACCCGGCTTTCTCTAAAGTTTATCGAACCCGGCATTCTTCTTAAAGTCTATACAAAGCCTCGAGCCCTGAATCTACCATTTTCGTGTCCAACACGTTCCTTTAGGTCTAAGAACTATTCTTTGACTATCAAGGTTAATTACGATAATTCCGGCCCAAAAGTCATCTATCATATCGATCTCATCGATATATTTGGTGTTGATTGAAAACATAATTCTAAACGGATGATGAAGATTAAACTCCTAACCGTGCGTACTTAATCTATATGCTTATATGATAATTATATGACAATGTTATTTTATCGAATCGATGACCCTCATACCGATACGGGACCCCAAGTCCATAACACTCAAGATCCATATTTCGCAATCCTCCCACAAGTGACTATGGCCGACAAATGAGATCTCGCTATTTAGGTAGGATTAATATTCAATCGTATCCAATACGACTCTTGAACCTTTATAGAATTTCGGTGATGGATCGTATCACATACAATCCCAGTTCCGTGTGTGCATTCTATCTATACCCCGAACTCTAATCGGATCAGCTTGGACGGTTAAGTTACAGCAATATCCAACGTATCGTTCAATTGAACTACTCACGTGCCCGACTATGACTTGAAACCACGTGAGTCCCCAATTAACGCTTACCACCCGCATCAATACATACAATAATACGTGCTCGACTATGGCCTGAAACCGCGCATTATGTCATACCAATTTCGATGGTTGTGGACATAGAAGGCATTTCCATGACTTAAATGTTATGAGGGATCATGACATTCATGTTTCTAAATTCGTGACATAATCATATTATATCACTATCACAAGATTTTCAAAATGCATATGATTAAATTTAGGAAGACTAATTATTCTAAATAATTAATTATCTTATATGCTAGTATGTTTGATGCCGATCAAATCGATATAAAGAACTCAAAATTCCGAGTTTCGTAGCCAAAGTTATCGCGAAAACAAAAACAGCATTCTGCCAACCAGGGGACAGTCAGTTCGAACGAACTTTATAGTGCGTTTGAACCAACTTATCCCTGTCTTTCAAGATCCCCGGTTTCATCCCCGCACCCACCGGTTCGTTCGGAATGAACTGGCCAGTCAGTTCGAACGAACTGGCCCCTGGGAGCCCTGAAAACCCTGTTTTCGTGCAGTTTTTTGTCGTTTTCGCTCGTTTTCGAAGCGATCAATCATGAAACCTTTTCACGATCATTCCTAGATACTCTCAATCAACCTTTGATTGATCTCTAGTGAATTCCACTTATGATTTTAACGAAATTTGACTTTCTCTATATGTAACATCATGCAAATGGGTTATCGCCTTTCCCGATCCTTTCGGTCATCATCCTTTTTGGACCAACGGGAATTTTCGGGGTGAAGTGTCCAACATGACTCCATCATGTGTCCACTTTTCTTGCACCAAAAGCAATGGAGCTTTAACCCCTTTTGTTTCCGATTCTCGTTGAATCGTTTTTCATCTCTTTGCCATTCTAGTAGTCGTAGGGTTAGATCGTCTATCTCATTGTCCTCATTGCTCGAGTTTACGGCGGGCAAAGCTACGGCTTTGGATTGAGATGTAGATGTGGCGATTCCATATTCCTCATCTAGTTGCTTGAGTCGAATCTCGAAATTTCGAAATTGACTTATCAATTCTTCGGGCATGAGATCTTGTGAGGCGACCGCCGTACCTAAAGCTACACGCAAAGATTCCCAACTACGGGGCATAGCTTGAAGCAATCTAGCAATAATTCTATCATCGGTGAGAGGTGCATTTTGGGTGGCATATCGGGTTTTGAGTACATTTATTTTTGCCCAAATTACGTCAACCGACTCACCCTCAATCATACGGAGATTGTTAAATTCTTGTTCAAGTTCGATGATATTTGTTCTCCTCATTTGAAATGTTCCCTCGTATCTCTCATTGAGCATACGCCACATTTCATATGAGTTTTCACAATGGTCCACTAGTGATCCGATAGAACTAATCACATTATTTAGTATCAAGTTTTGAGCGTATATATCATTAGTTCTATCTTCTCTAGTTTGGGCAGGGTAGGTTATGTTACCGGCATTGTCGACATCTTGGACTAAAATAAAGCCTCGTAACACTACCTTGTCGAGCCCTTGGAGAGCGAATGCATTCAACATGCATTTCTTCCAAGAACTCCAATTGGTTCCATCCAACTCACGTGAGTTTGAGATGTTTGATTTGGGGACGGTATTTATTGGATTTGTTGATGAATTTTGTACGATTGGGTTAAGTTCGGCCATTTGATCTTTAAGTACAAGTTATCCCTAATACTCTAAGAGATGGTTAGCACACCGCTCTGATACCAATTGTTGGCTAATTCTAACCTAGAGGGGGGATAAATTCGGTAATCTACCGTACAATTACTTTAGCTAATTACCTAATTTACTATGCGGAAATAATAATGATTTAAATGAAATAGACGATACCGTAAAAACACTTGAACACAAGATGTTTGTTTACGAAGGTCGGTAGGTGGTTGCTTATGTAGCTTTACTCACCCTTTACTCGCTTAATTGACCGACTCAATTATTTGCGAGTACCTACGTCTCCGGAAATGCCTTGTGCCTCTTTTTGGCGTTCGATTGAATTCCAACTCACTCGATTACAAGGTTTTGCCTAGATCGATTTACACGCTTTCTATCGATCTATAGCTAGGGCTCTTACAAGTTTATTGCACTAGCCTACTACACTTTTCTCTAATCGAACTACAACGTGATCGGTCACGTGAGTAGGAAACGATTACAGGAGGGATATCGAAATTAGATCAATGATCTAGAGGGGTTTCTCAACGCAATCAATGGATATAGCTTATCACAGCGTTTGGTGTTTTCTCTCAAGTGTGTTGAAGGTGAATTGACTGTGTAAATATGAACAAGTGAGAGAAAACTCCTTGAAGGTTTCTATTTATACTCTCTATAGAAACCCTTCAGAAAATCACTAGTTCGTTCGAACGCCTCAATGTTTCGTTTTGAACGAACAGGTAATTTGAACTAGCCATTTCAAATAACGCAATTGTACTTTTGACTGTCCGTTCGAACGAACAATGTGTTCGTTCGAACGAACTCAATTATACATTGTTTTTGTCCAATTACAGTATTGGTATTCGTCCAACGCACTTAACTTGTGAATGAACGAACTGAGGGTTCGTTCGAACGAATACTTTGTTCGTTCGAACACACACAATACTGTAATGAGGTTGGTTCAATCAAGTGATAGGTTTTTAGATATGTACCAAGTTCGTTCAGAACGAACTTGCAGTTCGTTCAGAACGAACTTGCAGTTCGTTCCAACGAACTTGACACTGGATTGAACTCTTCGTTATTTGAACATGATTGTCCTCGAGGTCTACTCGGTTTTTACCTATGGTTTATTTGTGGCGAATCCCACTCACGGAAGGTTTCGACATCTTGATTCTTGATGTGCTTCGAGGGCCTTCCTTCTAATCTTTTTTTCTTGTGCTTCTTGTGACTTCAAAGCTCGTCATCATCTTCGTGTCATACCTGTGTTATCCTACACACTTTCTCGATGTATACGTTAGTAATGACAGTGTTTTGAAATAATCAAACCATTAGGAAATTTGAACCAACAATTAGGATTGGCCAAAAGACATGTATATCCAATATACACTCTTTCACACAGAAAGTTGCATGAACCTGCTCAGTATTCTGTCCATACGAAATTGGTAAATTCCTCTGACAGAAAATCAACCTACACGAAAGTTGTAGATAATCTTATTATCTACCCAACCCAACTTGGTCTTCCCCAATTGAAGTTCGTATGCAGAAGTTATGACTGTTTTACTAACTGTATGTCATGCTGTTGCACCCTTTCGGTATATCATAGAAACGACACTGATACTTCGTTCATATGAAATATATTTCTACATGAAGGTTGTAGATAATCTTATTATCTATCTAACCCAATTTTAACCATTCAAATTGGATTTTCCTACTGAAAGATATGACCACGAATATATGCTTACATTCGTTTAGCCTTGTGTACATTTTTACGGTTGATCCGAAACTGTATTTCCTCCACATCTTACAGTTAACCAACTCCTTCAACTTATTGAACCTTTCAATACGTTCTTGCTTTTGGAACATTTCCTTGAGCATTGCGTTAATCTCGTACGCATCCGAATCCTCGAATTGCTTCTGCAAATTCGCGTCCATACATGCCAACATGAAGCACGTCACGTCATTTGACTCCTTCTTAAGTTTGTCAAATGTCGTCTTTTCTTCGGTCGAAGCCTTATCATCGGGAGTCACCATCTTTGTGTCTAACAAGTGATTCTAGCACTCTTGCCTAAAAACAATTCTTAGGTTACAGTGCCAGTCAAGATAGTTCTGGCCGACTAGCTTCTCCCCCTCCAATACCGATCTAATCGACATTTGAGTTGGTGTTGCTTGATGTCATGATTGCTACAACGAAAAATACTTTTTAAATAAGATTGATACCAACATGGGCGAACTTATTCTATATGCTTACATGATGATATGAAATTTGTTACTTTTATTAAACCAATAACCCTAATATTGATTCGGGATTCTAAATCCAATAATACTTCAAGACCCATATTTCATGATCCTCCCATAAGTGTCTTTGGCCGACAAATGGGATCTCATTATTTCGGTAGGATAAATCCGATCGCATACAATGCGACTCTTGATCCTTTATAGGATTTCGGTAACGAACCATATCATATATGATCATAATTCCGTTTGTACATCCTAACTATGCCCCGAACCCCAATCGGATTGGCTTGGACGTTTAAGTTACCACCATGCTCACATATCATTTAATTGAACTACAAATGTGCCTGACTTTGGCCTGAACTCGCAATTGTCCTCAATTAATGCTTGCCTCTCTCGTTGATACATACAACATTGCACGCCCGACTTTGGCCTGAAACCGTGCAAAGTGTAATGACCAACCTCAGAGGTTGTAAACATGGAAGGCATTTTATTACTTAAATATTATGCAGGGATTTATGTGATATAATATAATTATACCAATAAGCAAGTTTATCATGATGAATGAACATAATTATTAATGATTAGAACCAAAATAAATAAATCAAAAAATATTTACATGGTCCGTCACGACGGTTGGTTTGGTTCGTCATGACGCACCATACCAATATTTATTCTGAATTGGATTTCCTTTGACTTCAGTCACGATGCAACATAACATGCGTCACGACGGACTTCACATGTCCGTCATGACGCCAGCCAGTGCGTCATGACGGACCATACAAAAAAAAATTTGTTGTCCATTCCAGAAACTTTTCAGGTCCGTCCGTCATGATGCTTGGTTATACCGTCATGACTGACTATACTGGTCCGTCACGACGACAGCATGTTCGTCATGACGGACTGTACAAAACCATTTTGTCCAGGTTTCCAGAAACTTTTTGGGCTTCAACCGTCACGATGCACCAAACGGTCGGTCCGTCATGACGGTGTCAATTTACACAGTGCGTCATAACGCACAACTATTGTTCATCACGACGGACAGAGTGTAACGCCTCACATCCAACTCTTGGATCTCCCAACACCCATCTGCGTCACGACAGACCACGGACCATATGGGTCCGTCATGACGCACCATATGGGTCCGTCATGACGCACCAGATCTGAAATTCAATTTTAGTTCATAATTTTACTGATTTTTAATCGTTTCAAAAAATGATTAATCATGAACTATTTATGATTACTTCTAGATACTTTTGATCATCGCATGATCAAACACTAGTAATATTTCTGTGGTCCTAATTTTACAACTACATGATTATGTCCTAAAATTCTACATGAAATTCCGAATATCTCTTATTCGAAATCGATTCGACGACCGAATCGTGACGATCGCTTTGATACCACTGTTGGGTATCGACGTCACTACCGACCCGCGCAGTGGATTGAGAGGCCCGGTCCAACCCGATCCCTAGGACCACGTCAACGACTCGAAAGTACGAATCATGTAATGCAACTAAAAACTATGAAATTAATGTTGGAAATTCTATCCGTCCCCGGGCCGGCGCAGCGGATATGTAGGCCCGGTCCGGTTCCCTTAATCCAAGATCACGCCATGACTTCGAAGGGTACGATGCAAATAAGAAGATTAGATTCATGCCAGTGCAAAATTGATTGCACACGACTGGTTGATTACTATTCTTCTTTCTCTTGTCACGTTGGTGACAATCCGCGCGTCCCACACCACGCATCTTTCACCGCTCGTTGACCGTCATCTTTCTCCTTCGGGTTGATCACAACCGAAGAGCCACAAGTGTTGCTCCTCTACTTGTATCCACCGTGAGTCGGAGTTCGTCGGTCGCAGGTGCAACTACCTAGACGCTGCACCGGCGAACTTGCTTGATCAATTGATTCTCTACACCGGAAAACTCCTTTTCCGGTTCTCTCTCTCTTCACACCCTTTCACTCACTAGAAAGTTGTCTCTCTATAATTCTGGAATATTCTGAATAATCCAAATGAATGAAGTGATTGAACTCATCAGAGATGAGAGAGAATTATCCTATTTATACTTAATAGGATAAGGACATCCAAAAGGCACGTTTTAGACACACCAAATCGTGTGTATCAAAAACTGCCAAAAAATAGCTTTTTAACACAGTGCGTCATGACGTACCATATGATGCGTCATGACGCACAATGCCCAAAAAGTTTCTAGAGAAAATACGCATTCTAGCGTCATGACGCACCATATGGTCCGTCATGACGCACGACCATATTTTTCCTGAATTTGGCTAAGTCCATAACCTTGTAGACTGAACACACTAGGTGCGTCATGACGCACCATATCGTGCGTCATGACGCACAGTGTTATTTCGCCCAATTCTACACAATCCTATCGTACATTCATCTGTCTTCTCGAACACGTACGTTCGTGTGTCCTTGTGTACACTTTTACGGTTGATCCGAAACTGTATTTCCTTCAGTCTCCCACTCAATTTCAGATCTATCTAAAAGGTACTCATGCATATCCAATATGCACGATTTTAGAGAATATAGCTCGCGTATCAAATACCAAGCTATGCACATCTTATGTGCCAACTTTATAATCAAGCCCGACTTAGTACGACTCGTTGTGTGACCATGTATGTTCGGTTAACGATGGCAGTAGGTTGTTTCCAAAGCACTACAAGTCCATGAGCGGGATCTAGTCACTCCATCATGGCTACCCGTGTTAACACGAAGAATGATTGTGATCATTGTACCTATCTCGAATAGCGGTTATTAATTCTCTTGTTTACGATATCCGTTAATCGAAAGGCATGGTGGTAGTCATCCTTATATTTTGATTAACTATACTTATTCCTCGTTTCCGAACTGATTTAACAATTTCAATCGATATTAACCGTTAATATCATTGACTCTGGCCAGAGTTTTCGTTAATCAATTCATCGAGTGGCCTAAGAGATATCTCTTCCTTTCGGAATAAACAATTCTTATCTTGGAGACTCATATTGAATTCTGTGTTTCGGACAATACCCAATGATGACCGTTTTAGCTCCCTGTTACGGTGAGCGTAAGGTCATATCAAAGTATTGTGTTACGCACGTAACGCAATCGATGGTCCCCTCAAGTATGAAGAACCTAATACCCTACTCGTCGCAAGTATATCCATAATGACTAAACCATGTCATGGTCTCGCGGCTTCGGTCATATCCAATATATGTCACCTAGCATATATCTACGTTCCCGATTTGACAAACACATTTGTCCTATGATTAGCAAAACATAATCATCTCCTCGACTAACGTACTAGTGTACATGTTCAGTCTATTATCTGATAATGAAAATGCTTCACTCTTAAGCAAACTGAATCATGACTAAGTACGTTTAGAAATGAAACTTTAAGTGTCACGGTTTTGCTGCACATAATCCGCAATTATGTCGACGTCCACACAAGTTCAAATCATGGTTCATGTAATCAAATTACACAACCCGCACACAGTTTTCATATAAGATAAATGCAAATGAATTTTTTTTTTTAAATCTCAAAATTGCATTAATATAAGATAAGTTTGGGGATACAACGTTTACTAATCTATTAGACTAATCTCGTCCTATGAAACTATCATTTTAGATAACTAACTACTCTCTTCCTCCTCTAGATATCTCAAACCTATAGCTTTCGCATGATATTCGTGCTTAGCTTGCGAGAGTGGCTTAGTAAACGGGTCCGCAACATTCCTGTCAGTATCAATATTTTCTATGATCACATCATTTCGTTTTAAAATCTCACGGATCAAGTGAAATTTTCTGAGTATGTGTTTGGAGTGATGATGTGCCCTCGGTTCCTTGGACTGTGCTATCACGCCAGTATTGTCGCAATACACAATCACAGGTTCCGAGATACTCGGGACTACTCCAAGTTCGGACACAAACTTCTTAATCCAAACCGCCTCATTTGCTGTTTCCGAAGCCGCAATATACTCCGATTCAGTTGTAGAGTCTGCTATCGTGGGTTGTTTGGAACTCTTCCATACTACCGCTCCACCATTTAGACAAAATACGTATCCACTTTGTGATCGAAAGTCGTCGACACATGTTTGGAAACTGGCGTCGGTATATCCATTGATAACCAACCCTGATGTCTTTCCACCATAAAGTAGAAATTGATCCTTAGTTCTTCGTAAGTACTTAAGGATGTTCTTAACCGCGATACAATGCATATCCCCTGGATTAGATTGCTAACGCGAAACGACGCTCAATGCATACGACACATCGAGGCGCGTACAAATCATGGCATACATAATCGATCCAACTGCCGAAGCGTATGGAACAATACTCATCGCATTCTTATCCTTACTCGATGTCGGACATTGAGTTTTAGAATACGATATGCCACTCGACATTGGAAGAAGTCATTTCTTCGAATCTTGCATTGAAAACGGTTTCAACACTTTGTCGATGTACGTGCTTTGACTCAAGCCGAATAACTTCTTGGATCTATCTCTATAAATCCTCACGCCTAATATATAAGCGGCCTCACCCAAATCTTTCATAGCGAAATGTGTATTTAAATACTTCTTAACATCCGTAAGCATCGGAATGTCATTTCCTACGATCAAGATGTCGTCTACATATAGTACAAGAAATACTACGCGGCTCCCACTAACCTTCTTGTATACACAAGGTTGCTCTACGTTTTTCACGAAGTTATATTCGCTTATAACTTCATCGAAACGTATGTTCCAACTCCGAGAAGCTTGCTTCAATCCATAAATGGATCGTTGCAACTTGCACACTTTATCCGGACTCTTTGAATCGACAAAAACCCTCGGGCTGTGTCATGTACACATCCTCTTCTAAGTTCCCGTTAATGAATGCGGTTTTGACATCCATTTGCCAAATCTCGTCGTCATAATACGCATAGATAGCAAGTAAGATCCGTATGGATTTAAGCATTGTTACGGGAGAAAACGTTTCTTCATAGTCTACACCATGAATTTGTTTGAAACCTTTCGCCACAAGCCGTGCTTTATAAGTGTTTACATTCCCATCCATGTCGGTCTTCTTCTTGAAGACCCACTTACATCCCACTGGTTTAACCCCGGGAAGTGGATCAATCAAGTTCCAAACTTGACTATCGTACATGGATTGAATCTCAGATTTCATGGCAGTTTGCCACCTTTTGGAATCCTCGCTTTCCATAGCCTCGAGATAAGATGTCGGTTCATCATCTATGAATTTGACTTCATCGTCATTTGCCACGATAAAACCATATCCTATAGGCTCTTGACGAATCCTACCCGATCTACGAATTGCGCATTGTGCACTTGACTCCGGATCATCAACATGTGACGAAACCGGATCAATATTCATCGGTTCAACATTCGTTTGTGGTTCTCGAATTTCTTCGAGATCTATTTCAGTTCCATCCATTCTTTTAGATATAAATTCCTCCTCTAGGAAGGTACCTCCACGAGAAACAAACATTTTGTTCTCGTATGGATGATAGAACTAATATCCCTTTGTTTCCTTGGGATAACCAACAAATAAACATTTTTCATATTTGGGATCGAGTTTATCCGCAATCAATCTGCGGACATAAGCTTCACATCCCCAAATCTTAATATAAGACAACTTCGGAACTTTTCCGGTCCACATCTCATATGGCATCTTAGGTACCGATTTAGAAGGTATGCGGTTTAATAAGTAAGCCGCTGTCTCTAGGGCAAATCCCCGAAACGATTTTGGATAGGAAGTTTGACTCGTCATTGATCGAATCATGTCCAACAAGGTCCGATTTCTCCTCTCGGACATGCCATTCTATTGTGGCATTCCTGTCAGAGTCCATTGTGGATCTATTCCACAATCTTTTAGATGATCTTCAAAATCGTAGCTCAAATATTCGCCTCCTTGATCCGATCGAGTAGCTTTAATTCTCTTGCCTAGCTGATTTTCGACTTCATTTTGAAACTCTTTGAACTTTTCGAAGCTCTCCGCTTTAGTACGCATTAAATAGATATAACCATATCTACTATGATCGTCCGTAAACGAAACAAAGTATCGATAGCCTCATCTTGCCTCGATGATCATCTGTCCACACACATCTGAATGTATGAGTTCCAACAAGTCGTTGGTCCGCTCTCCGACCTTGGAGAATGGCGTCTTTGTCATCTTGCCAAGCAAACAAGATTCGCAATTCTCAAATGAATCAAATTCAAATGAGTCTAGCATTCCATCTTTATGGAGTCTAGCAATGCGTTTCTCATTCACATGACCGAGACGACAATTCCAAAAAAAAGTCCGATTATCAACTTTAGGTTTAATCCTTTTCGCATTAACATTATAGATAGACTCATTATTTCCGTGATCAAAATCCAACACATAAAGACCATTTTCTAATAGAACATTTCCATAGATAATAGAATTCTTACATATTGTAAATTCGTTATTCCTAATAGAACATTATAATAATCGGATAGACCTTGAATAGTATTCTAGTTTAGTGCCATCGAGTCAATTGAGAATAATATGTTGCATGGCCTTCGTCTGGCATATTGATTCGTCAATTGAATGATAGTAAAACCACTAAACGGAATGAATATAATTCTAAAACGTTCCTGGTGTATAAAGTTGTTCATAGGTTTGAACCAGGTAGTCCATTCATTGAATGGAGACTTTTACATACACTGGCATATTTGTAGATGAGATGATCATGTTTTACTGATCTGAGACGTAGCGTCGATTTTAGAATATGGATATACGCGGCGTCGTATATTGGACTGACCACTATATGTGTTTGTGACATGGTCAGAGTCATTGGAGACGAACTCATATCCGGATAGTGCGTTTTAGTTCTTCATACTTAAGTGATCTCTCACGGATACCTAGTATGTGAAAAGACAATGCTTTGATATAATTAACCCTACGCGTAACTGTGTAGCAGTGATTACTATTGGGTATTGTTTTTAGCATAGGCAAAGGATGTGAGGTTGCAAGATAGGAATTGTTCCTTTCTAACCTTTAAAATGATAGAGGGAGATATCTCTCGGACCCCTCGATTGAATTGAGATTGATGAAATGCTTGGCCAAGCTCGATGGAACTCAGTAGAGTTCGCATTGTTATTATCAATCTAATTCTTATCGAGAAATAGTATATCTGATCAAAAAGAAAAGAGGATGACTTGAAGTCTTTGGCTTCACCGTGAATCTTTTGATCGGAAGATATCGCGAACAAGAGGACTAGTAACACTTATCTGAGCTAGGTATGAAGATGTACTGCATCTTCATAAAGGTGTTCTCCACCTTTTTCGTGCTAATTCTGGGTAGGTATTAACGGCAGTCTAGTGCTCGCAATATCTTGTGGATTGCTGCTATATCCACTGCCAGTGTTAGACGAACCTACACGGTCACACCAAGATTTCGTAACATATCGGATTCTCAAGATAATGCTCACCAATACGTTTGTTGGACAAACAAAATGGAATCACGTGTGATTAGATCTCACGACATATGTTGGACATATGGCCAAGTTGATTAAGTCTTAATCCAAGAGGGAGTTTGAAAGAAAATATGGCTTAAGAATTAACTTGGAAGAATTTATATAAATAAGCAAATCTGCAGTCAGAATTGGGTTCGTTCGAACGAACTATTTAAGTGCGTTCGAACGAACTTATTCGTGATAGTCAGAATTGGGTTAGTTCGAACGAACTATTCAAGTGCGTTCGAACGGACTTGGTTCGTTCGAACGAACTATTCAAGTGCGTTCGAACGGACTTATTTCTTATATATATAGAATTCTGATTTCGTTTTAACCTAAGCTAATTTTCAGAATTAGGGTTTTGAACCGCCGCTTTCTCTCTCTTCTTCCACAGAAAATAGATTAGATCTAGAGTGATTTAGAGGGAGATTCGAGCAAGATCTTGTGATAATCGATTGTGACGGCTACTAGAACGACGTTGACGATTCCGATCGGTCGGAATCAAGGTGGACACGAGTAGAGGGATTGCACGAGCATTCCTTGGAGAAGGTTCACGGATTTGGAGAAGAAGGCATCACGTACTAACTTGTACGAGGTAATTTTCTCCAACTCTTGCTTTTTCGTTGGTTTTCAGGCGTGATCCCGGTAGAATTAGGTTACACATGCGAGAATAATTCCGCTGCACACTTTGATAAACATGTGCGTAACCCTACACTAGCTTATCCTTTTCTAATGTCGATCTAATCGACATGGTGTTGGTGTTACTAGAAGACATATTCTACAAATGAAATAAAAGATTGATTACTAACGTTGCGTACTTATCTTATAGGTTTACATGATGATTATATGACAGTGTTATTTTATCGAATCGATAGCCCTCATACCGATACGGGACTCCAAGTCCATAACACTCAAGACCCATATATCACGATCCTCCCATAAGTTGCTTTGGCAGACTAGTGGGATCTCGCTATTTAGGTAGGATTATATCCAATCGCATCATATGCGACTCTTGAACCTCTATAGGATTTTGGTGATGGATCGTATCATATACAATCCCATTTCCGTGTGTGCATCCTATCTATGCCCCGAACTTTCAATCAAGTCGGCTTTGGCCTTAACCCTTATTGGCTTGAACGGTTAAATCAAAACCATACTCAACGTATCGTTCAAATAAACTACTAATAAGTCGGCTTTGGCCTTAACCCTTATCAGTCCTTATTTAACGCTTGCCACCCCGTCGATGACTACAATAACCCATGTCGGCTTTGGCCTTAACCCATGTGAGACGTAGTACCGAACATAGTGGTTGTGAATATGGAAGGCATTTCCATGACTTAAATATTATGAGGGATCATGCCAATGCATGTTTCAATTCGTGACATAATCATATTATATCACTATCAAAAGATTTTCTAATGCATATGCACTATCTAGGGAGACTAAATTATTCTAAAAATAATTTAATTTATATGCAATAAATCGGTGCAAAGAATACAAATTTTCGAAATTTGTAGTCATAAAACAAATCTGGCAACCAGGGACTCGTGCGTCACGACGCATCATAAGCTGCGTCTTGAGGCACCACCTCGTGTAACTCTTTACACAGGATTTTTGAACTGTCCGTCACGACGCACCATAAGCTGCGTCATGACGCACCACTTCGTGTAACTCTTTACACATGATTTTTGTACTGTCCGTCACGACGCACCATAAGATGCGTCATGACGCACGAGCACCCAAAATCTCCAGAGACTCAGCGTCATGACGCACGTTTTCGTGCGTCACGACGCATCCATGGTGTCCCCGCAGATCCGTGGCGCCCCATGCTGTGCGTCATGGCGCACTACACACTGATTGCCTTTTCTGCCATGTTTCCAAATCTGTTTTTCATCGTTTCTTCAACGATTGATCATGAAACCTTTCCACGATCATTCCTAGATATTCTCAGACATCCCATGACTGATATCTAGCGAATTCACTTGTGATTTTAATCGAAATTTCATTTCAATCACCGATTTGTATACAAAGGGGTACGAACTTTGATAACCCGTGCGTATATCGAATATACGACTATGATTCGACCCTCGAATCGATGGCGATCGCTCTGATACCACTGTTGGGAATTCTATCTGTCCCCGGGCCCGGTCCGGTTCCCTTAATCCAAGATCACGCCATGATTTCGAAGGGTACGATGCAAATAAGAAGATTAGATTCATACCAGTGCAAAATTGATTGCACACGACGGGTTGATTAGTATTCTTCTTTCTCCTATCACGTTGGTGGCAATCCACGCGTCTTTCGCTGCTCATTGACCGTCCTCTTTCTCCTTCGGGTTGATCACAACCGAAGAGCAACAAGTGTCGCTCCTCTACTTGTATCCACCGTGAGTCGGAGTTCGTCGGTCGCGGGTGCAACTACCTAGACACTACACCGGCGAACTTGCTTGATCGATTGATTATCTACATCGGAAAACTCATTTTCCGGTTCTCTCTCTCTTCACACCCTTTCACTCACTAGAAAGTTGTCTCTCTATAATTCTGGAATATTCTGAATAATCCAAATGAATGAAGTGATTAAACTCATCAAGGATGAGAGAGAATTATCCTATTTATACTGAATAGGATAAGGACATCCAAAAGACATGTTTTAGACACACCAAATCGTGTGTATCAAAAACTGCCAGAAAACAGCTTTTAAACACAGTGCGTCATGACGCACCATATGATGCGTCATGACGCACGATGCCCAAAAAGTTTCTGGAGAAAATACGCATTCTAGCGTCATGACGCACCATATGGGAAGGAAATACAGTTTCGGATTAACCGTAAAAATGTACACAAGGACACACGAACGTACGCGTTCGAGAAGACAGATGAATGCACGATAGGATTGTGCAGAATTGGGCGAAATAACACTGTGCGTCATGACGCACGATATGATGCGTCATGACGCACACAGTGTATATAGTCTACTAGGTTGTGGGCTTAGCCAAATTCAGAAAAAATATGGTCGTGCGTCATGACGGACAATATGGTGCGTCATGACGCTAGAATGCGTATTTTGTCCAGTAACTTTTTGGGCATCGTGCGTCATGATGCATCATATGGTGCGTCATGACGCACTGTGTTAAAAAGTTGTTTTCTGGGCATCACGTCCGCGCCTTGTCTCACTATTTCCAAAGCCGTCAGTATCTGAATTGTAAAATTGCAATTTTCAGAAAGGTAAATTTTCAAGGGTACATAAGTAAATTTGATTTGCATACGGGTTGTGGAACGAGAGACTCGTCTTGGATGCTGAGCATCTGTCCGATTTTCAAAGCGGCCCCACGCATCCTGCACAGAGCGTTAGCCAGCCGTTCTGCATTTTGATCTGACAAGAACGGGGAGATCGCGGATTGCTGTTTGCCGTTTTGTGTGGTGGTTGGAGTGCCGTACATTACCCTCTTTGCTGTTTCTTGTGCCGTTCCCCACATCAATCCTGCTCCCAACCCCGCAAACCTATCGAAACTCAAAATATATCAGATTTACCCTTCTAGCAACTCAAGATCTTACTTGTTATTCGGTTTGAAAGAGAAAATCGGTACCGAATATAAAGATAAAATTGAACAATAGAATACTAACCCTAGAGCTCTCGTGAAAGGAGTTGATGGGACCCGTCTCTCGCGTACCCGTCTTTTCTTCACTGTACCATCCAAATCGGAATTGCTTTTCACTTCTTGGCCCGTACCGCTCGTACCAGTACTGGCGCTTTCCTCTTCTTTTTTCTCAAATATATTCACTTTTTGATGGTTAATTGCATCCAAGTCCTTTGATTTCTCGTGTGAAACATCATTTTCCTTGGGTTCATTAGGTAGTGATGATTTTGACTCAAACTCCATGGACAATGTGGAATCTGGGCTCGGATCTGGCACAGTGCTTGGTGTAGTATTTTCTATAAAAAAATAAATGAAAAGGAAACATTTTATCTCTCTAATAGTCAATTTAATAAAGCAAAAATCAGAAAGTTGCAATCCAAGTGTATTTCTTATAGCCAATTTAGTTTAAGATTCAATTGCTCGTTGGATAGGTTGAATCCAGGAAAACCCAAATTTCAGCCATGTCCATCATCAAATCATACAACAAAATCAAGAAAAGTTAAAATCTTTTACCGCCTTCATCGGAGAAATAAACGACCGAAGATTCTTCTTTGGGAGGAGAAGCAGAAACCTGACGAACAGTGCCTCTGGTGAACCCGGCGAGATCTGTAGCGGCGAGAAGAGCTATTTTTAAAGTTCCGCCAAGGTCACCGGATGTGGCGGCATCTACGGCTTTGGACCGCTTCGAAGCTTCAGCAGCTACCAGTGCTGCGCCGTACGCCAGCCGTCGAAGATCATTCATGGGAGCCTTGCGCTTGGGCGAAAGAGAGAGCGAGCGAGCGAGAAGCGACGAAGGAGAGAGAGGGTGAGACGTGGAGGTTTATGGTCACGAATGCTACGCTGTGCACCGAGAGCAAACAAGGTATTACATTTTTTTTTTTTTTTTTGCAAAAACAAGGTATTACATTTGTGGGGGATCCCTAGGGCCTAACGGTTCGGATACGATATGGAGAGTGGTCGTAGTAGATCTATATTCATATTTTTCTTCTCCGGATACGACATTATCCGGATATAGATATTCGTTTACAAATTTTATTCGGATCCGGATAGTATTGTGATCCATAAAAGAATTAGTTTCTAAATTTGTATCCATAACTCATAAAGCGGATACGGCTCCGGATCCGTTTTTTCCGAATCCGGATATTTTTCGAATACGGTTCAAGCAATATCTGCCCTATTGACCCCCTTAGAGATCCCACATGCACATTCTAGGGAAATATAAGAATTAAGGAGAAAAAAAAAAAAAAAATCATTTCACTCCATAATACATATTTTTTTCTCTTAATAGAGGATTAGGGAAATTAAGTATGTCCGTTCGGCAACGCATGGAATAGATGATTAGGGGAATAGAGAATAGAAGGTTATTCTATTTTATTTCATGTATGTTCGGTTATAATAATGGAATAATAAGATAGATTAAAATGATGTCAAAATCTACCATGACCAAACTATCCTTTTTACTAATTTAATTTATCAACTGTGTTTTTGTATTTATATATAATAAATATATCTAAAACAATAAAACTAAAGTATGATATAATAAAAAATAATAAAATAATATTTGAGTAGATATACCAATTAAAGGGCATGTCACATGAAATTTCAATTATAATTCGAGTTAAAACCCAATTAAGAGGAAAAAACCGATTTTTCTTTCCAATTATCCCAACAAAGCAAGGGATTATTATCATTTTCTTCAACTTAAGTAGGAACTTACAAATATTAAGCTAGAACAAGAAAAGATTTATCTTGCCAACTACAAAAATGAACAAGGAGATGTTTACCTTGCCTTTTTTATTGTCAAGTGATCTTTATATCATGTCTTCTCCATAGTATATCTTGCTTTTTTTTCCAGCGTAGGTTTATATATATATATATATATATATATATATATATATATATATATATATATATATATATATATATATATATATATATACACACACACACACACACCCCTTATCGGATGTCGATGCTATCCGTTCATCATTTGTTGGCAACAAAATGAGGAGAGATAATATACGAAGTGATGATGCGGATGGATAAGCAAGAAAGAAAAGGGGGGAAAATAGCGATAGTACAGAGCCTCGACGGCTGGTCCCACGTCGTCAGATCTCCACGCCCGAGCCATGTCTACACGCCTTACTGCAAGTACGGCAAGGTGGCGTACACTCCACCGTTGCTCCCAAACCCATCACTAGGCCAGATCGAAGCAAAACGAAGCCACACAAAGCAACAATTCCACCTCTCGACAATGGCGAATGGACAGAAGAGGAGAGCACACCCGACGCAGGGAAGCAGGAGGCCACCTCGGCGCTTGATCTGGCCACCTGACGCCAACCATCCTGACTGGGCTCACCGCTGCTGGAGATGCTTGGCGACGGACCACTTGACGACAGCCTGCAGAAACCCTAGAGTGTGTGTGCGTTGCCGCCTACCAGGACACACCGCACGAGACTGCCCGACAAGACAAGCCCCGAACCCACTTCCACCTCCGCCCCCCTCTCCTCCCCCGGTCAGGAGAACCAACCGCGTGAACTCGACGCCGATTTCTGCAAGGCAAAGGACACGGACCTGGGCACAAGTGGTGTCGCCGCCCACCTCCCCAGCACAGGGACTCAATGCATCAGCTGTAGTTAGACAAGATGGAGGGAATGACAATGACGCTACGCAAGAAGAGCCAGACAATGGTACAGGTCCCTTTGATCCGCTGAGGCCTCGCGGAATCATGGGCGAGCAAGGTATGCCCGAGGACAGACCTGACGAAATTACGTGTTTCGTCAAGAAACGAGCGCACCATGCGGTGGAAATTGAGAGATTAAGGCGCTCCATTGTAATTGACGGGCGATTCGTGCCGAATCACTCCCTCCGGGCCATCAACACCATTCTGTCCCGATGCACAGATTGGGGAGAAAGGTACCAATTGGTGTACCGAGGAAATGGCAGATATCTCATGTTCATTCCTGGCAACCGAAACAGACACGACGCAATGAAAAAAGAGCTGTCGCCACTAAAGAAGGCAAATTACCTCTTGTTCGAATGGGAAATTTCTTTGGATGCGGTACCAATTGACCTTAGTTGGAGGGTCTGGCTACGATTGTACGACTTACCACCATATGGCTGGTTCTTCGATGATTTAGCGGCCACACTGCTAACGGCGGGGATCGTACTCAATCACGGTCCTCTAGCAAATCTGTCTAGCATGGAATACCTCGAAGTCGTGATCGGAACAACGGACTTAAGGAAAATCCCGAGATCAATGGGTCTCTGGGCGAATGGCCTATGGCACAAGGTCAATATAGCGGTATCGGGCCGGATCCAAGAGAGATTTCGGTCATACAACCCTCCTGATCCGACCCCAACACAGGACATGTATGACGATGTGATGCTCAGCATAGCGGAAGGGGGGTTCGTCTCGTCAGGTTCTCAAAAAAAAAAAGACACATCTCCGCTTCACAGTGACAACGACTCGCCATCGTCAGAAGACTGCAATCGAAGAAGAAAACGGAGCCGGGATGGGAACGGCCAGGTTCTGGTGGATATAGATCTAATCCAGAAATTATGTCGATTGGCGGGGGAGACTTGGCCCGATCATAACAGGGGGCCCGATCAACCTACCATGCATCGGGACCTCTCAATCAGAGAAGCATCACACCCACAGCCCATGCGTTTAACACAGAGGGGCATTGTAATAAATGAGGCTACGGATGGGAATGATAGGGAGCAAAGGCGTCGATATAATGCAGTTGCGAACGTTGCAAGTGATAAAGATGAGCGGGATGGAAGAGGCAAGGGGAAGGGAAAAGCGTTAACTGCAACCTCGGACATGGGCACGGATGACGAAGAATCCTCGTCACACGGTCGAAAAGCTCCTCCGAATTACACTCAAGGTATGCCCCCCGATCTCAGTAACTTTACAGCTATTAACATTTTCAACAAATGCAAATTGCTACCGGGTACGAAAAAAATCACCACCCATAAAAGACGAACCGGGTCCGAGACGGGACTATTGGGACGAAACTGCGGGCCTAGCTGGCTATTGGGCCAAAATCAAATGGGCTTGGAAAAAGGCCAAATCCACACACAACCCGCCAGGGGCCAGCATGAACAGAAAGGACTGGACCCATTAAGGGAAACTCAACCCGACCCGATAAGCGCTCAAGCCCCTGGATCAACACATTCGAATCAGGGGGAAAAAAACTGGACGATGTGAACGAGGGCGAAGAATTTGTCCAGGAACCTAACCCCAATAAAAATGCAAAAACAAAAAAAACAAAAAAAGGAAAAATTCAGATCAAAAGGACCCGTACAAAATCGGAAAACAGGGCAATAAAAAGATCGGCGATTTTGGATCTTTTGGAGTGTGATGTAAATTCCCACTCAGCACTCTCCTCGGACGCAATTGCAAGGATCCACGAACTATGCGGAATCCAAGAATTAAACAATACGACGAACAAGGAAGAGAAAAACCTTACTGGGCAGATTGATATAAACATGCCTATAATATTACTAAAAAGGAATTTGATAAAGGAAACAAATAACTTAAATTTTTCTTCTTGTTCAATGACAGGGCAATCTTCTGATGCAAGGAAGGATGCAAGGAAGGCTAACGAGGCACAAGACCCGGACTCTGATGGTACGCAGGATATGGAGCAGGTCGACTACGACTAACGGGTCTAGCGGACAAAATATATAAGGATTAATATTTTGGTTTTGATGATATTTTGTAAAACTTTAGAATTATTAACGTGGAATGTTAGGGGATTAGGAAGATTTGACAAAAGGAATTTGATTAAAAACTCTCTTAGGGATATGAAATGTAATATTATATGTTTTCAAGAAACGAAATGGCAAACCATGTCTTTCTTCGATCTTAGATCAATTGCGCCATCATCCTTCGCAAATTACTCCCACAAAGATGCGATAGGAGCAAAGGGAGGGATTCTCACTGCATGGAACAACTCTTTCAAATTAATAGCCTCATCTTCTCTCTTATACTCTCTCAATACGACTTTACAAGCAACAAATGGCTTCACATTCATGCTATCGAATGTATATGGCCCGGTCGAGGACGCACACAAGGGAGCATTCCTCGCGGAATTGGAACAAACACATGCCCGCAATACATTGCCATGGATAGTGGTCGGAGATTTTAATCTAATAAGAGCAATCTCCGATACAACGGGGAACCCGGCCATCAATAGGATTAACGACTTCAACGTCTCCATTGACCACATGTCCCTCCATGAAATCCCACTTCGAGGCCGTAAATTTACATGGTCGAACAAAAGATCGGTGCCAACCCTATCAAGACTTGACAGGGCTTTCCTATCACATCACTTCCTACACACGGACACCAACCACCATCTTAAGGATATGCCGGCAACAACTTCGGATCATGCGCCATTAAAACTATCCATAACCCGAAGAACGAACAAGCCAAAACCTCTAAATAGAATAGAGAAGAAATGGCTCTACATCGAGGAATTCAAACAGAGAGTAATTGGATTTTGGTTGGAAAACAAAATTGAGCCGAGACAAGGAGAAGACTTTGCGGCAACCTACAAAGAAAAATCACAAAACCTACTGGTAGATGTGAACTCATGGGCACAAATGAGAGACCGAAAGGAAGGTGAAGAAATGAAAAACACCAAGGAGGTCCTCCGATGGCTGGACGCCAAAGAAGAAGGGATGCAATTATCTAATGACGAGTCCGCATTACGAATTGCTTTAAGAGTGAAGATCAAGGAAAAGGCATCGCAAGCGGAAATAAAATGGCAACAACGGGCATCTTGCAATTGGCTAAGGCTCGGTGATAAAAACACTAAATATTTCCATGCCCTAGCAACGGTCAAAAGAGCATCAAACAATATAAATGAGATAGAATTCCAAGGTCGTACAATAACAAACGATAGGGATATCGCCGCGGCCGCCACGGAATACTTTAATTCCGTAATGGGAAATGAGACATACGGCTATTTCGGATATGACTTAGCGGTCCTCTATCCCGCGGGGCAAAGGACAACCGACTTGTCTCAACTGGACATGACCATCTCGGAGGCCGAGATGGATCGGGTAGTCACGGAATTACCAAAAGGAAAGGCATCGGGCCCCGACGGGATTCCGGCGGAATTCTTACAAAAGTTTTGGCCAACTATAAAGGACGACTTTTACAACATTGCAAGAAAATTTGATGAGCACTCCATCAATCTCAGGCACATCAATATAGCATCAATAACGTTGGTGCCAAAGAAGGAGGGAGGTAAGACGTTCGACGACTATAGACCCATAAGTTGTATAAACGCTCCTATTAAGCTAATTTCGAAAGTGTTAGCCGAAAGATTACAACTACACCTCCCGGAATTAATATCCAAAAGGCAAACCGCATTTATTAAAAAAAGATCCATCATCGAGACCTTCATCTCGACAAGGGAGATATTATCTCTATATCATAGGAAAAAAATACCGGCTATCATGCTAAAAGTGGACTTTAGGAAGGCTTTCGATACCTTATCATGGGATTACATGGCAAAACTAATGAGCGTAAGGGGATTTCCGAATAAATGGAACAAGTGGATCATGGATTTACTAAACTCATCATCCTCCTTCCCAATAGCGAACGGATGGAGAGGACCGACATTCCGACACTGCAAGGGATTAAGGCAAGGAGACCCAATCTCACCATTGCTATTCAATGTTGCCGTAGACACACTTCAACGCATGATACAACAAGTGACGCCACTATTGTCATCCGCGGCATGGATGCCTCCGCAAGCTCTACAATATGCCGACGACACAATCATTTTCCTTGAGGCGACACCGCAAAATATCCTAGTTGTATGTCAAGTTCTATCCCTCTTTAGTAACATCACGGGCCTCCAAATAAATTACGACAAAAGCTCGTTTGTTCCAATAGGTATCCCAAGCGAGTTCCACTCACATGTAACAACCCTAATCCAATTTCAAAGGAAAACCCTACCGATTAAATATTTGGGACTACCGTTAACGATCCGAAAACCGCAAAAATTGGTATTCCAACCTTTGGTGCAACAACTACAAAAAAGGCTATCAACATGGAAAGGAAAGTTGTTGTCCAAAGGAGGGAGACTAACGTTGGCAAAATCGGTACTCAATGCAATTCCCACTTATCCTATGCAAGCGTTCAAATTGCCGACGGCCACGATCAAGCAAATAAACGCGATCACTAGATCATTTCTATGGAAAGGAACCGAACATTCTAGTGGAGGAGCATGCCTAGTGAGATGGGACAAGGTATGCCTACCCATCGCAAACGGGGGGCTCGGCCTAATGGACATCGCAACACAAAACAAGGCCTTAATAACGAAGTGGGGGTGGAACCTCCAAGCCCACCCCCACAATCTCTGGTCCACGACGATGGAAGGGATATACGGACTAAATACCGTACAAGGACTCCACAATTTGGCCCCGACAGAGACATCCTTCTTCGTGAAAGACTTGTTGAAATGCGGGGATTTCTTCAAAGCCTCGACATACATGGTACAGGGCGAAATTGCATGGAAATGAACTTCAAATGCCTCTTTCTCCTCAAAGTCGGCCTACAACATCCTAATCAACCCGGGAATCGTAGTAGATTGGAACGAACGAATATGGAAAACCATATGCCCCTCAAAGGTCAAATTCTTCGCGTGGACTTGGTTCCAAGGCAAACTCCTAACGGCCGACAACCTAGCTAAAAGAGGTTGGCCGCATAGCGCCACATGTCCCAATTGCGGCCTATATGAAGAAACGTCCGACCACCTTTTAGGATGGTGCCCCTACGTAAAGCCAATGTGGGAGCGCCTTGACGCAACCCACAACACAACACCGTCCCGGCTAGACTCTGACCCGGTGACAAGATGGGCAAAACCGAGGCAAAAAATGACGAAAGAACAACGCAACTCTTGGGACTCGGACTTTCTCTCAATCGCGTGGAATGTCTGGAAAAATAGAAACGCAATTGTGTTTGCAAACAGGCACACAACGACGTCTATCACGCAAGCAAGGGCGTTCACAGAAGCTACGACGTGGAGGGAAGCTCGCTGGAGGCTGCACAAAGGAACACCTCTTCTAATGCCCTAGGAATATATATATAGATACCTATCTGTATTTTCATTTCGTTCCAAAACTAGGCTGTAATTCTATTCCTGACTGTTAAGGATCAACTCTCGTATAATACTATTCAAGAGCTCGGCAATCGCCGACCTCGCTCAAAAAAAATATACGAAGTGATGGATCTCTCTCTAAAGAGAACAATGCATATATTTTTCAGGTAACTTTTTTTTCTGGGTGAGACGATCACTTGGGAGGAAAAAGCTTTCTTGGTTAGTGCATCGAAGAAAAGGAAGAACGAATAAAGATGATATTTATTTGTCACGTCAAGAAGAGATGGAATATAAAAGGACATTTTGGTCCTAATATTTACTTTATTCTTTGGAATAGAGCTATTCCATCTTGAATATGGATTAAAAATAATTTGTTTTTTCATCATTTATTAATAATAGTACTAATCTGGAATATTGGGCCGAAAAATCACGCTTCCACGTCACCCAGCTATACTGGGCCGTCCGATATGGCCCATTTTGGGCGGGTTGCATCTCAGCCGTCCACAGATTGCATGGACCCGTTTCTCATACACCATGATACAATCACTTGGTTTGGTGCAGAGTTAGCTGGGTCATTCAATAAATTATGATCTCAATACATATATACTTCCTTTTCTCTATTTTCTCTCCAGAAACACGGCTGCCCAAAAAAAACACTAGCTGAGACGACATCCAACAAATCCTCGCGATTGAGCAACTGGCTCCGGAAACCTCACTTCACCAGAGAGAAAAACGCGATTTCGTGGGCGATTTCCGTGGTTGTGAGAGGAAAACCCTAGCCATGTCGTTCTGAGCCTGGTTGGTGGCGATCGCAGAAGAGGAAGAGGCAATGGCAGAGATTGTCCGGGATTTTTCTCCAACAACGAATGGAGGCTAGCCGCAAGAGAGAAAGCAAGAGAGAACAATAGATGCTGCGACTGGCGATTGGGGATAAGCGAATGGCAACGCGACTCGCTTCCCTCGAGGAAACCCTAAGAGGATTTTGGACTGCGTTCTTCGAATCCAAAAAGGACTTTGTTGGAATGTATCGACGTGCTCTGCCTACGATGCTGGTGAGTACTGTTTCCCCAATTTGTCGTATTTCTTTCCACTTCATCATGAAATTGCTATTTAGGACTTGCTCGCCTTGCATTTCTACTATTTTTTTTACCCTCACTGTTTCTCATAATTCCCAGTGATGTCTATATTTAGGGCTTTGGTTTTTTTTAGGTCTTCTTACCATTTTTTTCATACTTATTGTTATTTTCATGGTATTTGGCTCTTCGTTCCTTTCAACTTATTGTCAGAAAGATCTCTAAAAGGTGCTCTCTAAATTATGCATCATTAATTTCCCTTTAATCGCATTAGACATAGGATATAATATTTCTCTTTGACGTGTCAGATTCATTAATTTCCTAATTGTGTGTCATTAATTTCCCTTAATTCAAATTTCTTTGTTTATTTGAATTCCAATTGATTGATGTGTCATGTTGAACCAGTGAAGAAGATTAAATAGGGGGAGGAAAGGAAGAAGATCAATTGATTCTGGTTTATTATTAACTTCTTGCAGACATAAATAGAAGTCGAGATTCGAAAGGGTGTTAAAGGAGTAACGAGAATTTTGCAGCAACAATCGAAGAACTAAAGGCGATTGGGATGATCAATCACAGCCCGGCACATTGCACTTATATGATGGTCCCCGTTGCTCGCAGTGACCGCATCCCTGCCCTTCTCCTCATGGGTGGTAGCATGGGTGTCGGCAAAAGCACGGTTCTCAACACACATTCTCAATGAGTAGGTACATCTAAATTTAATAATTAACGGTTTATTGTGCAATGAGGATTTATTTATTTGTGCAAATTTTTTTGAACGTTGTAATTAAATGTAACCAGATTCGAACTTCATGTTTTTAAGTGTACTTGCAAACCAGCTATGGTGGGTCTCGAGACAGCTCATGCTGGGATTTGTGGGTCTCGGCATGCTGAGTTTAGCTATTTCGTGAGACAGTCTTTGCTTCCCCAAATGTCCATTCAGTCTTGGGTGTAGATTCCATATCATTCAAATATATATTTCAATTTTACACTTTGTGAATTATTAAAGTTAAATTTGGTAATTTACTATTCGCAGACTATGAGAGCCGTTACTGGTCCAAAAGGGATGCCAATCGATTGTGAAGGTATTAATTATTCGAACGATTCTATACGTCCCGAGTAAATTATATTTTATCTTATGGCCTTAATTAATAAGTTTGCATTAATTTTGCAAAATTGTAGGGCAGATTATATTTTATCTTATGGCTTTTGGTCTAGCAGCCGAGCAAAACAAAGTCCTAAAACTATGGAGTTAAAAGGTACGCAAATTATACTTACAAACTTATTATGGCTTTAATTTTTAATAGATTTTTAATAGTTCCTAAAAAAAAATATTTCCACATGTATATGGGATTTTTTGTGGTTTTAAAGGGTATCCATTTTTAATAACTAATAATACGAAATCCATGTAAGTGCCGTTACACAAATGAACCATGTAATTAAACATTCACCTCCTTGTAAATAATTACCTTATTTATAAAAGATATGAATACCTTTGGTATTCTTTCAAAAAAAAAATTAAACATTCACCTCTTATTAATAATTGGTCGCTACTTTTTAGTTCGTTCGGTGAGGAGCGTAATTGAACAAGATATTCTTTGCAATTGGTACTGGTACCGGCATGTACAGTTTAATTTCAGACCATCAGGTGCAGTTTCAATTTACTCTACGCATGTTGATCCAATATCCATTTCATGGGGATGCATGAAATTTCAGTTTTCTTTTAATGATGCAATCTTCAAAATAGTTCACATGAACAAAAAAGAATTTCAGTTTTTTGTGAAACGTCCGTATTTTTTGTATTGCGTTCTTACGTGCTATATACATTATATTCATAATTCGTTCGTATCATGCACACAACTATCACATATCATACATTTATATAGATCTGAATCAAATTATGACATTGCCAATGAACAAGTAATGAACCAAAACACTGAGTTATACATGTGTTGATAATAATAAAAGAAATAGCCACCAAACGAAAAATAAATCAACGAAAACAAATAATGAACCAAAACAATCCCGCGCAATGGCGCGGGCTTAAAGCTAGTTATGTGCTAATCTCATTCTGTTTGGCTAGAATATAAGATTTATTCCAACTTAATCCTCTATTCCGTGCTATTCCAGCTACTTCCGAACACCACCAATATTAAAAGATGATATGGCAGTCAAAAAAATTGTGAGTTCATAAATGATGAAAGAAAAATTAATGGCATGCCGATAAAATCTAAAAAAAACTAATTTTTTATTTTTTTTATTTTTTCTCATGTATTGAATGTGAGACTAGTATATCTTTAACTATTTTTTTTTTTCTACGCTCATAATGTCTTTGATGGAATGTTGATGATTTAAATAAATTTAAATAAATTATGTATTCTTTATTTACAAAGGTTACCTCATTTTGGATATATCAAATATCAAATCAGTATAAATAAATAAATAAAAGATAAAACAGATAGCTATCAAATATTAATGTTGTTATGAATATATAAACTATATGAATATCATATTGTAACTTAATGTTAATTATATTCAAAGGAGTGATTCTAAGGACTTAAATTGATTATTCGTACTCATTTAATCAATGCACTCATCCTCTACTATATAAAGATGGTAGTGGTTATTGTAATTTTGGATCCATTGAATATAAATTTATTTATTTTTTCTCTTTTCTTGTTGTTTGTATTTATTTATAACAAATGTTACTTAATTTTCAATTAAGATTTATTAGTTTGTAGAGAGAGAAAAAGAGGGAGGGTATTTATTTTTCATTTTCTTTTTAAAATTTTATTGTCGCATTATTATTATTTTTTTCTACATCGTCGATTTGTCATTTATCTAGTCATTTGTTTTAGACTTGATATAAATACATGTGGTATAGTAATGTGATTTGTACAGATACACAGAAAACATATTTCCCAATTATTCAAATGGCAATAAAAAATCTCGAACCGCCAAAGAACAAAAGAAATTTGATTCTGATTCAAATTGGTGTCATAAGAGAGTTCACTATAAGAAATTAGGGTTGTGATCAATGACCAACACTCTTGTTTGGCCAACGTCGGCCAACAACACTTATTACACTAATTTTAAATATTATAATTGAATTTTAACCGTATAGATATGTTTTATATCATTAAGATATGATGTAGAATAAATTTTATACAATTTCGATTTTTGTATCTAACAAAACCGATAACATATTTTCACAATCGTCCATTTCGGTAAATTTATAGATTTCCATGAAGGAAAACTCGAAACTTAGTAAAAATTCATCTTGAGCATATCTATATGATTTAAAATACATCCAAACCAAAAAAATCGAATTTCAAAATTTATCTAATGATGATTAATGTTGTAACTATTTCTTACCGTTCATTTTTTAAAGTATTATGATAAGTATGATAGAAGTTTTTATTTTTCATGAAATTAAATCTACAACATTCTCAAATTATATAAATCATATCTATACGGTTAAAATTCGATTTTAATATTTAGATTTAGTGAAATAAGTGTTGTTGACCGACGTTGGTCAAACAAGAGTGTTGGCCATTGATCATATTCGTATCCCAAGATATTATATTGTATAAATAAATAAATTGGAAGGGTTTGAAAATTCAATTTATTTTAGCACACAAACAAATATTAACCAAGACCACCTTGATAATTTTGAAAAAAAAAACTCGTTAACAACCAAAACAACCTCAATTCAAAAAAACAACCAAAACAACCTAATAGTTGCTTGACCCAATAAGAACAAGGCCCAATTTTTACAGCAACAATATTATTTACCGACGTCTTTTTTTTGGATCTAATTTATTTTGGATTTAACGTTTTACAATTTCATTGTGTCACATGGAACATCATCAATTTTTCATCATTTTTTCTTAACCACTAAATTATGATATGTGACAAAATTTCGATCATTGATTAATCACTGATTTTGTATAAATGTTTTTTCTTTGTAGCCATTTAAGTATCTCTTTTTTACACTATGTTTTAAGGTTCATTTGTTTTACCATACACATAATATATAATTATGATTTTTCGGGATCAACTTCCTAAAAAACTACATCTTCATATATTAATGATGTGTACTATTATTATTAGTTAGATTCATGTTAAGCTATGTTTATTCAATTGTGTACTATTTCACATAAGATTACATGATCAAATGTGAATGTAATGGAAGATGAAAAATTTATATATATAATACTAATAACTTAATATGTGATATTATAAACCCATCTGGTACCAATTCAAATCAATTCGCTACCATTCCACCGGGTGCATTTGTCGTTGCTTCATCAGTCCCATTTGGTGCAAATCAGTTTAACCCATTTGGTATGAATCAAGCCTTTGGTACGAGTCAAGCCAACGCTCCAGTAGTCATTTCCATATTTTCGGGTGGCAGAAATTTCGTAATTTATGGATGGTAGTAATTTCAGTTTTTGAGGGCTTAACAGTGATTTCGGGCTTTTTGATGGTTTAATGGGTTCTTTTGAAGTTTCTTTAGTTTTCTGACCTGTATTTTGTGATGGTAAATATTCAAGAATTTTCTAGGTATCTGAATTGTATGATGGCTTTTTATGTTAAAATGACATTGGTGGTAATTTCATAATTTCAATCTCGTGCTTTGCTCATGAGTTCCAATTAATTGCTGTAGTTTTTAAGATTTTTCCTGTTTTCCTTTTTTTTAGTCAATGATGATGATGATGATTTTCCAATACATCAAAATTCCAGGGGTTTATTTAAAAAGGAAAATGTTGGACATCCCCTACTCCTCTCCCTCACGAGCCTTGATGACGTGGATATGGATTAACACCTCAAGAATTAACACACAAATACATGATTTAATATCTTAATTTGCGATTTTATTATCTTATTTTATGATTGAACACCAAAATAAGACGTTAAATCATGTATCTGTGTGTTAATTCTTACGGTGTTAACCCATATCCACGTCATCAAGGCTCATGGTGTGGGTTTGGGGGGATGTACATCACTGCTCATTTAAAAAAGAGTCGTGTTGTACATACCCCTCTATCTTACCCCCTGATTCTTGATGTGCTGGCAGACCCGTGTGTTAAGTGTTGAGTGATGTTTTTTTTCCCAACCCTTAAGGGGATCGAATTTTTTCCCCATCCATCGTTTAACAGGCCCATCATTTAACAGGCCCATGTATATATATATAATTAGAAACCCTATTTTTCTCTCTCCTCTCATTCTCCACAGCCGCCTCCTTTCTCTCTCCAGCCGCCGGATTTTACGAATCCTAAACCCTAATGTTCTTGTTTTGCAAGATTTTCGAAGAAGAAGAGTTTACGAAATTCGTTTTTTAGTTGTTTTGTTGCTTAGATTCGAGTTTTTTAGTTGTTTTTTTTTTTCTTGGGCGTTGATAGGATCAGTGAGAATCGAACAAACAACAGTACGCGTTCTTGATTGAATCTTTAATTAGCGTTCTTTTCTGTTTTTTCATTTCTCATCAGTGAATAGTGCGAATAACTAATAGTAAAGCATGTATTTACTGAATTTGAATTCTTGATTTCTCCTTCCGTTTATCTGTATAGTCTTTAAATAATTCATCTGAAATCCACAGCAATTCAAAATGGCTATTATTTAATTTGATAAGTATCGATTCCTAATTTGATCGAAACAGTACATAGGAATTACTTATATAGTACATACAATCGACCCAATTGTACTTAATATTGATTCAATTTCCTTTTTGCCATTAATATTTCTTCCTATTTTCCTTTAAAATTTCTACATTTCAGAAAGTTTCAATCTTTTATATCACTAGGACAATACCCGCGCTTCCCTGCGGATATTTCAATTTATTGCACGACTCATTTGTAATGAATATAATGTGTTCGGTATAATAATAAGCATGATTTTTAATTATTTTTTGACTAAAAACATAAATAATGCCAACAAAAATAATGAGTTTTTGAATTATATAAGTGCAATTAATCATGATTTTGAATTATATAATTGGAATTTTCTTATTTCTTTGTGATCGTGTGAAAGATGTGAAAGTTTATGTATTAACTAGCTTTTCCCCCGCGCGATTGCGCGGGAGTTGCATGTGTGTTCTTGATTATTATATTTTTTGATATATTAATTTGTACTTTGTTTTATTCATTTGTTTTCTTTTTTGTGATATTTTATTTGCTATGTCATGTTGTACTTTACTATAATTTCTTAAATTTAAATGAATATATCATATGCGGTTGTGTTATTGATTTTTTTTTATGTATTCGTTTGTACTTTGTTTTATTCTTTTGTTTCCGTTTTGTGGTATTTTATTAGCTATGTAATGTTGTTCTTTACTATAATTTAGCAAATTTAAATGAATATATCATATGCGATCACTGCGCAAATGATATGAACAAATTATTAATACATC
Source organism: Luzula sylvatica (assembly GCA_946800325.1). NCBI lineage: Eukaryota > Viridiplantae > Streptophyta > Magnoliopsida > Poales > Juncaceae > Luzula > Luzula sylvatica. The sequence goes on along the minus strand of OX326959.1, from coordinate 46,911,722 downwards.
ATATGGAACATAAAGGAATACAATGAAAAAAATATAAATATTTCGTAACTAAAGAAACATATAATATTAAATAACTTCTAATAATAAAGAAATAAAAGAATTACAATAATATAAAGTTATACTTAGTTGTGTTATTAGAAGGTTATACAGTCAAGTACATCGGAACAAACGAACATTTCCATCCAAAAATAAAATATGTAAGTATATTATATGTTTGCCTCAATAAATCATGATATTTATAAATTTTACAGCAACTACTGTTTGAATTGTTCAAGAACAGGATTTCTTGAATAATTCAAACAATTATTATTGCAAAATTTGTCTATTTTTATGCATCATCGGCAAAATTGAGGTCATGCATGAAACAGAAATACATGATTTTTTATTGCAAACAAAGCAGAATTACACAAATATATTTCGCTTTGGTGTACGGATCGTATATTATAATAAGATGGAATTAACTTCATTGTTGAAGATCCGGATTTCCTGAACAATGAAGTTATTTCACAAATTATAATACGATTTTCTTTTTTACGCACATCATCAGCGAAGATACATGATTTTTTTTCCCATTTTGTAAAAGAAGAAATATCAGAGATAAATACCCACCAAAAACTTGACTTGCTTTTTGAACATTAGAATTTATCAAAATAATGAAATTTTGCCCATAAATAAATATACAATACATGAAATTTATACATGCGCGTAAATAGTTTTCATCAGTTAAGTTACTTAAGATATCAGTTGAGTTAATTAAGAAATTTGTAACATGCAAAGAACCATAAAATTGAACAGATGGAGAAGGCAATCCATTCAGTCACATATGTTCAATTAATTGAATCATCTAAAATAAATAGTTTTCATCAGTTAAGTCAATTGAGATATCAGTTCAGTTAATTAAGAAATTTGTAACATGTAAAGAACCATAAAATTGAACAGATGGAGAAGGCAATCCAATCAGTCACATCTGTTCAATTAATGAAATCATCTAAAATAAATAGTTTTCATCAGTTAAGTTACTTAAGATATCGGTTAAGTTAATTAAGAAATTTGTAACATGTAAACAACCATAAAATTGAACAGATGGAGAAGGCAATCCATTCAGTCACATCTGTTCAATTAATGAAATCATCTAAAATAAATAGTTTTCATCAGTTAAGTTAATTAAGATATCAGTTCAGTTAATTAAGATATTTGTAGCACGTAAAGAATCATAAAATTGAATAGATGGAGAAGACAATCCATTCAGTCACATCTGTTCAATTAATGAAATCATCTAAAATAAATAGTTTTCATCAGTTAAGTTAATTAAGATATCAGTTCAGTTAATAGGATGGTAAGATGAAAATATCTTGATTGTTCAAGATCCAGCTTTCTTGAACAATCACGATATTTCACAAATTACAATACAATTTATTTTTTTACACATATCATCGGCAGCAAAACAAAATTTTGCTTTCATTGTTAAAGAAAAGATTAGAGTTCATGTCATTCTGAGCAAGTAAATCACCGCTGAAACATACGTTGGCTGTGTACATGAAAGCTCATTTGTTTACATACATCATTAGGAACAAAAGAAATTAAGGTTTTCATTGTGGAATAAAGGATTGGAGTTCGTCATTGTGAGTAAATAAATAACCACTGAAACATATATTGGCTCTGCGTACAATATTGTCACGAAGATATGAACAATTTTGTACATGCTCATTTATTTTATAATCATCAGATACAATGAGATCACATGAATCATAGTAAGAATACCAATAGGGCTTTATATTTTCATTCATTTTCTACGGGCCAGATCAATGCAATACAATTACATGAGCTTAGATGGTAAACAAAGTAGCATTATCGACAATGGAATCATAGGAATCACAGTGTAAGAATATGAATAAGGGTTTATATATTCATTTATTTTGCGCACAATCAATTTAATACAATCGCATGAGATCAGATCGTACACAAATTAGGATGACATGAGTATTAATCGCTTCAGTAGGCCTTTACATGTTCATTCATTTTTCACAGGACAATGCAATACAATTACATGAATTCAGATGGAGAACAAAGTAGCATCACATGAATATCGACAATGAAATCATACAAATCGTAGTAAAAATATGAATTAAGGATTTATATATTCATTTGTATTGCACACGACCAATGTAATACAATTAGATGCGTTCAGATGGTAAACAATTAGGATGACATGAGTATATTCAAACGCCTCAGTTTATGGGGATTTTATAGTACCGTAAGATGAAAATATCTTGATTGTTCAAGATCCGGATTTCTTGAACAATCAAGATATTTCACAAATTACAACACAGTTCATTTTTTACATACATCATCGGCGAAAAAATATAATTTGTGTTTCATTGCGAAAGAAAGGATTAGAGTCCATGTTTTTGTCAGCAAAGTAATAACCACTGAAACATTCTTTGCTTCTGTGTACTTGAAAGGTCACAAAAGGACACAAATTTTTTTCATGGTTAAACATGAGATATATCAATTATGTACATGCACTCAAGTGTTCTTGATGGCCAGACTTTTCCACAAAGATAGAATCAGAGGAAACAAATTCGAAAAGATATCAGTGTTCATAAATTTCGAACACAATACAACCACAACAATATGCTTAGCTTTTCTAAAAAGAATCGAAAAACGTTGTATTTACTCTTTTCGAATTCTGCAAATATCATATAATATCCTCATAAATATCTGAAATATCATATTTATCCTTTTTTAAAAAAATTCAAATATCACGTTTACGATTTCAAATATGATATTTTATATTCAAATGTCAAATTTACCGTTGTAAAAATATGAAATATCGTATTAGTCTTTCTTGAAATATAAAATATCAAATTTACCCTTCCCAAATCTCGAATATAATATTTACCTTGTCAAACTTTCAAATATCATATTTATTATTCAGAAGTAAAAAACATCAGATTTAACCTCTAAAAATACAAAATATCATATATACTTCCAAAATTTGATATTTGAAGAGACATACCGAAACTCATGTATATTTTCCTCTGCCCTTAAGCCTCACTATCAACAACCATCGATTCGTCGAATTTACGTGTTGCCTATAAATGAAAACACGAAAATAATTATTTGATTCAATACAAAATTATTTTAGTTTGTACGAAACAAAAATACCGAAGAGAGCAAGCCAGTAACGAAAAAAAATAAGAAATTGCAAAATCCCGAAATCGCAGTGTAAACAGATCATTTCGAAAGTGAAAAAGATGACTGCTCAATTCGTGGAAATGATCCTTTTAGCACACTTTTGCCCAAATCCGGAGATCATGTATAGAATTAAAAAAATCCAAATAAATCCCCAAATCGACTCCTAATGAACTCAACGGAAAACAATAAAAAATCGCAAATTTCAGACAACAATACAACCTGTCTGGCCTATGTTTTACTCGACGAAATGATCTTCTAGTGATTGTTCGTCACACCAAATGACCAAATCCAGTTTCCTATATAAAAAACGAAGACGTGAACTCAAAATTTGACCAATACCAGTTTGCAATCTGAAAAATGAACACAAATCAAACAAAAAATTACCGTTGAAAAAGCGAAAATGAGGAAAAGAAGGAATCGGCAAGGATTGGTCAATAACAACAACAAATCAACAGCAAATCAGCAAGAATCTCAAAAAAAAAACAGTCAAACCTGCTGCAGCAAACCTGCTGAAGGCACGGCGAAATTCCAGCGGCAAACCCTACAACGGCAAGCTGCAGGAAACCCTAGAAATTTGCGAGAACTCCTCGAAGATTCCTTGCCCGAGCTCCGTATCGTCCGGCGAGTTAAATTTCCAAAGCTTCGCCGTTTCGTCTGCTCGCGCCTAGGGTTTGTGGCGGCCATGATTTTGTCATAAAAATGAGAGAGAGGAGATGAGTATATGCAATTTGGGCAGAACAAATTGAATGCTCTTGGTGCACGGTGGTCCAACTTTGTGTTAGTAAACTTATTTCTTGGTTCACGTAAACTGGGTCCAAGCAAGTTGAAATAACCCGCAGCACAAAAGAACACGAACAAAGCCACAGAAAATCGAAGAAAAGAATTGTGAGGAAGCTGCTCACGTGGCAGCACAAGATAAGGATAATTTCCCTAAGGGTGTGTTTGGCAAGGTCGAATTTGGATTGGAATTTCATTATATTTTCCCACTCCTATATAACTTTTTGATTGGCAAGTAGAATATAGTGGAATTACCCAATTCTTGAATCTCGTCTTTCACATAAATTCTCCAAAATATAATTCCTCAAATTTGGGGAGTGCCAAGGTGGAGGAAAACCAAAAAAAAAAGAGTTGCATATTAAATATTATTTGATAAATTGAACAAATAATGTAAATTAATTATTAATATTTTTATTATATAATAAATATAAAACCATATAATTAAATAGTATTATTTATTATTGTAATAATGTATAATAATTATATTATGATAAATAAAATATATATTATAATTATTTATCCATAAAATAAAAATAATATATAATAATTATAATATAATATAATAAAAATATTATATTAATTACATATATACAATATTTTATTACTATATATATATATATATATATATATATATATATATTATTTCAAAAATATTATATTAATTATATAGATACAATATTTTATTACTATATTAATTGTGTGTGTGTGTGTGTGTGTGTGTGTGTGTGTGTGTGTGTGTGTGTGTGTGTGTGTGTGTGTGTGTATAATAATATATTACATGGATATTTAATAGGGAAATAATTATTGTAATAATATATAATAGTAATTAAAATATAATAATAAAATAATTATTTTATAATAATTATATCCATACAAATTAATTTGTATTTTATTATAATCAGTATATTCATATTAATTATATATTATTATAATAATTATATTATAATGAAAAAAAATTATATTATAATTTATCCATATTATTAATATGAAATTATATATTATTAACTAAAATAAAAATACTAAAATAATATTATTATGTAGTAATTTTATTATAATATTAAAATAATAATATTTTAAATATTACATTCATATAATAATATACATTAGAACAAATATAATATTATATATATCATTATAAAAAAAATATACTAATTTTATATTAATATTATTATTAGAAAAAAGTACACTTTTGCCCCCAATCTTTTCCAAAAAGTGCACTTTGCCCCCCAAACAAAAATCTGCACATTTTTGCCCCCCTAATGTTTCAAAAATTGTTCAACTTGCCCCCTCCGTCCATTTGCTGTTAAAACCTCAGTTAACTGATGATGTGGCGTGCTGACATGGCATTTTTTAATATTATGTGGCATGTTGACATGGCAATTGATACTAACCCGATCCGTTAATTCATAACCCGACCCGATCTCTCTTCTCTTCTCTCTCAAACCCACCCGAACCCATCTCTCTCTCTCTCTCTCTCTCCCGTTCTCCTGTCGCGATCTCCTCTCTCTCACTCTCTCCTATCGCGACCCAGGAAACCGTCGTCGCGTCGCCCCGCTTCCCGCCCCCTTCTCAAACCCTCGTCGCGTCGCCCCCTTCTCAAACCCTCGCCACCAGCAAACGAGGTCAGCAGCAAACCCTCGTCGCCCCTTTCTCAAACCGTCGCCAGCAGCAAACGAGGTCAGCTTCTCAAACCCTCGTATCGATTTCTCATATTTCTCAGATTTGAGTTATTTTATCCCCTTTTCAGTTCAGCAGTAATCTTAATTTCAGTCAGTTCAGTCAGATTTGAGTCGATTCGTATCGATTTTTCTGAAATTAGGGTTAATTTGGTTCAATTTATCTAAAATTAGGGTTAATTGGGTTCAATTTATCTGAAATTGGGTCAATTAGGGTTAATTGTGTCAATTTCAGTCACAAATTAGGCTTAATTCGGGTTAATTTTATTCAATGTTTCTGTTTAGTTAGGGTTAATTGCTCAATTTCAGTTATAATATTTCATTTCAATTCTGATTACTCGATTATATGATTGCTCAATTTCAGTTTTTGAAAGTGCCGCAGAGCCACATTGGATATTAGAGAAGGATACTATTTTGCTCAATTTCGCTACTGCTGACATGGCAGCTCGAGCTCATGATGTCGCAGCAATGGCCTCTTCTCTCTCCATTTGGATTCCTTGATTTATCTGCAATATGTGAACCCGAAACCAACAACGGCCAATTCTCTGGAAATTTGGGGGAAATTCTTATTAGGTTCTTAATTAGAATTTTTTTCATCGTCTTTTTTATTTGAATGTCAGAAATTAGAGAGAGAGAGAGAGAGAGAGAGAGAGAGAGAGAGAGAGAGAGAGGAGTATTAGTGTCAGAAATTCGAGCAAGAGTGAAAATTTGAGTTTTTGTTGGATTTATTTGCAAATTCGAGCAATATTATGAAAAATTGAGTTTTTTGTTGGGTTTATATGCAAATTTGAGCAAGATTGTCAGAAATTGAGTATTTGTTGGTTATAATTGCAAATTGTAGGATTTATATAGCTCCAAATTGTATTTCATACATTGTTTCAAAATTAGTAAAATATGTTGTATTAAGCCTTGTTTGTGTCGATAATTTTGTAATTGTACTCCAACTTAAATAAAACATTATGTACAATTCAAATTTCATTAATTCAGTTTTGTAATTATATTATACTACAAAATAATTTTGTAACCAAAGATTAAGAGAACACAGCAAGAGAAAAATATATGTATATCAATTCGTATCGAAGATTAAGAGTAAACAAATCAATAGATATTAAGAATTTGAATTTGTGATTTATCGATAAATATTAAAAAATTAATCAATAAATCAATCAACATGAAGATCGCGCCTCCTCTTTGCAGCACTTTTGAAGCTCCATTGTTGATGGGTATGAAACACCAGCAATACGCAAATCATCAGGCTCTAGGATACGGAGCAACTCAGCCAATGGATATGATGTGCGCAACAGGAGGCGCATACGGGTACGAGAATCAGGCTCCTCCGTTCCGGCCGTCAGACCGCGAGGCCTCCCGTTCGACTGCCCCGAAGCTGACGTCATCGGCTTCTTCCAAGGGCTCGATTCACCGGCGAAGGGTTCTGCGTCTTGGCATACCTACTACAGGTAAAATTTTGAATTTCAAATTGAAAGATTCAATCTGACTGATCGTGATCGTAAAATACCGGTACTGGTACAGGCAAGTTCATCATCGTCTCCGTCGCTGAACAAAACGTCATTACTATCATGAGTCATCCCCGCAGAATCATTCGCTGGTATCGGCAATATTACCTCAAACTGTGCCAAAAAATTATTAAAAGTTGGCAGTTTTACAGAAATATCCCTAATTTATTAAATTTTCACCTTGTGGAGTCCTCGAGTGACGGTTGATAGTATAGGCATAGGTTCGGATAGACACACTTCCTTTTCTCCCTTTTTTCTTCTGAACTTGCTGTACCGGTACTGGTATGGATAGGAATTACGAGACCAAAATTTAACCAAATTTATCCTCATAAACCCTATGATTGTACTTTATCTAAACGCTAATAAAACCCAGGAAATCAAAAATGGAGGCAATTAGGATTTAATTGGCAATAAGAATAATAATTGAGTGAAAAGGTGAAGAGAATAACTGGACTGGTACCGCAAATTGGCTGACTTTAAGTGCCGCTTCTCTGAGATGCCGACTCAATAAACCACGCATGGTTACTCTTTATCTTCTCCACCTATATATATAATTTCAATTTTAGCTCTAATTACCCAAAATTTGAACAAATATATAAGTGTAAGAGAAAATTCAGTAACTGACAAGGTGATTAGGGAGCACATCTGCGATTGGAGCACGGTCGAGCTCCTCTCCAGTCGGCCGTCAAGTTCTACTCTCCTGAGAGGGAGAGACCAGCGAGAGGTTGCAGCTCGCGAGTGGTTTCTTCAGTTGAAGCTGACCCAGAGAGGAGAGGGGCGACACTGGCTCCCGGGGGGGGGAGTGAGAAGCTTCACCATTAATGATGAGGGTTCGTGAAAGAGAGAAGGGGCGAGAGAGACAGAGAGTCAGAGGGGGATCTCCTCATGTGAGAGAGAGGGCTGGTGAGAGAGAAAGAGAGAGATGGGTTTGGGTTTATTTGTGGTTAATGGGTTTGTGAATCATCTAAAAAAATGTCATGTCAGCATGACTTGTATCCTACTCAGCACGCCACATCAGCAGTTAACCGAGGTTTTAACAGAAAATGGACGGAGGGGGCATGTTGAACATTTTTTGAAACATTGGGAGGCAAAAATGTGCAGATTTTTGTTTGGGGGGGCAAAGTGCACTTTTTGGAAAAGATTGGGGGGGGCAAAAGTGTACTTTTTTCTTATTATTATATAAGGCATAACAAAATATTATAATCAAAGAATAGTTATATTATATTTATTAAATATATATTATATTATTGTAATCATATATAATAAATGTTATGCATTGTAATTATATAATATTATATTTAATTTTATAAAATATTATCATATATTATATGGATTAAATATAATATTATAATAATTTACCGGTATATTTAATATTATTATAATATAATTATGGAACGTTAAATTGATTATATATAAATATAATAAATATAACATAATCATTTTATTCGGTAATTACTTTACAATTTGTAATATTATTATAATAGTAAAAATTCCAAAATTCCAAAATTGTCTAAACAACTGATGTACTCGAAAAATTAGGTGTCGTTTTTAATAATGAGATAATATGTATTTCCTAATTATGAGTATCAAAAATTGTATTTTATAATTTCCTAAACTTGAATATATTGAGTAGTAAAAGAGCAAGTAAAGGGTTATCGTTCACAAGAGAGGTGGCCTCGATTCAAATTAATATATTCAATATAGATTTTTTTTCACAATGAAATTAATTCTCAAGCAAGATGTTTCGAAATATTTAACGTTTCACAATATTATATCGCAAGTTCCAATTCGATTATCACGTTTATTTTAATTCTCAATTCTTAATTCTATTATATGGATATTCAAGGAATATTTAAACACAAAACAAAAGGATATGTTGTTGGAGAGAATGGTAACAAGAATTACAAAGAAAAAGATCAAATATAAGATCAAATAAAAATCAACAAAATAACTCAAAAATGGCAAACTAAATTTCCTCTCCTCGATGTGAATATTGGGGAAAACGATGTCTCAACTAATTAGATCATCTAGAAATCTCTCAAAACTAAAAGCAATTGCAAGAGTGATGAATTAATTATATACCAATTAATCACCACAAAAATCAAGGATAAAAATTCGAATCAATTCAAATAATTATAAACCAAATACTCAAATCAATCGAATCTCTATTCATGAAAATCTTACTTAAATCAATAAATCAATCATAAACCACTAACTATTGATTTAAGCATTAAAACAATGAGATGTTAACTAAGGCAAATAATTATATACCAATTAAATCCCCCAATTAATATTTAAATCAAGAACACAATTGTTTTAATAACAAAAGATTTATTTAAACATAAAACTCAATTTCTAGAATCATCAACCAATTAAAACATCAAATTCCCCTAATGGAATTACTCTCGATCCATGATCTCGGATACTAAAAATCCATAGGAGTTCATTTTCCTAGAAAATAGGGAATATTAAAACCATAAAAATCCAAGAAAACAAGATTCTATTTAAACCATAAAATCTAGCATTCAAACATCCTGCATATACTAGGTTCCAACACAATCCAGGAAAAACAAATTCAATACTCAGATCTACAGATTTATATAATCCAGGAAAATAAGGGAAACTAAATAAGAATTATAAACCAATTCCAATTCTATTCAACTTAGAAAATTCAAGAAAACAGAGTCCCACAAATTATGATAGTTCAATTACAAAACCAGAATCCAAATCCACAGAATCTACTTGTCCAGTATTACAAAGGAAAGAGGAAGAAAGTAAGAGTTTAACCAATTCTGTGAAGGAGAAAATGGCGAGATGAGGGATTCGAGCTCCGATCTACCTCCAGTAAGCTTCGGTCCTCCTTCTTCAACACCGTCGAGAGGGCTGAGCACTAGCAGGCCTTCAATGGCGAGGTGAGTCTACTACTCTGAACCAGAGATGGACTCGAGCTTCACTTGATCTACTTCTTGCTCGTTTCGAGAGCTCACTGTTGTTCTTGATCCAGAGGTTGGAGATTCGAGAGTTAAAAAGGTGGTTTTTCACTTTAGATCTTGGACCAGATTAATGGCGGATCCTCCTTCTTGATCCAGAAGAGTAATTGGGATGAATTGGTGGTTCAAACACCTTCGAATGGTGATGAAGAGGAACAGGAAGAGAATGGTGAAGTGGATTCGAGGCCAAAAGGCCTGAATGAATAGATGCCTTCAAGAGGATCTCTCGGGTTCTATTTATAACTCGAAATCTTGGCCACGCTGGCAATCCGAGGGGGGGAGACATGAGGTTAGAGTCCCGGATTACGAATTGGATCAGGGAATGATCAATCCACACCGTACGATCGGAATCTCACTTGAGCAGAGGGTGATTGAGCTTAGATCGAGGTTTGGATCGCATTTTCTAACCAACTCGAGGCAGCAGGACTCCAATTGAGCTCGAATTGAGGCGAGAGAGATGATTGTGGAACCCAGGATAGATGCCACGGAGGCAGTGGAAGGCGGGAGAATGAAATCGAGCTCGTACGCGTTGTTTCTGAGCATCGAGCGAGTTTGTTACGCGATTTGAAGAAGATGAATTGCAGGTCTCCATTTCATAGTCACTGGAGGGCTCCAGCGGTTATTTTACTATCGATGTTTGAACTTGGTAAGTCCAGTTAAATAAAAATGGAGAGGAAGGGTGCTCGATTCTGATTGGTTAAGGAAAGAAATTTCCTGATTGGTCCATGTACTATAGGAGAGAGGGATCTTCTGTACAATTGTTCGTATGGTTTAATGTGTAACGTCGTGTAATGAGAGAGGAGAGGGTTTCTTCAGCGTGGTTCACGTGATCACGGTGCCACAGAAGATCTGTAGCAGAGATCGATCTTTGACTCAGCTTTCTTCAGTGTAATGGGTCATATTCAGACCCTTTGTGGTCTTCGGTGCGGTGGGTTGAGAATATGGGTCGTCATCAGTTGATGTACTGGTTATGGTGTAGACATTTGTGTAGTGGATCACATTTGAATTGTTTTCAGACCCGTTTCACAAAATCTCTTGTAACTTCTTTCTCCTTCCTCCAAATTGCATGATCTTTATATTGAAATTGCTCGTCTCGATGAGACGAATGCATCCATGAGCGTAGAATTGAGAAATTCGGCCTTAATATCTTGAAATCAACACAAAAAGCTTGTTAAAGTATTTTCCTCTATAAATGTTTCAAATGAAGTTTATATAGTGAATTTGTGTTGATATATCTCTTAAATCTCTTGTTTATTTATTAAAATATAAGGTAAAATGTGCTTATATCAAATCCCCCATACTTGAATCATACTTGTCCTCAAGTATATCGATTTTACTTTTAAAATTTGAGATCGGATTGAAATTTGTTTTGTTGAGACACTTAAATCTAAACACCATGAATTTTTCTAGTAAGAGATATTATTCATTTCCAAAATTACACATATATTTCTTATTTACTTTAATATGAAAAATTTGTTCTTTTAAAACCAAAGTCACTCTCTTATCCAATTTTCGATACAAAGTACCTATATGATTTAAATTATTATGTGGTTCAAAAATTTACAAATTAAATTCCAAAATTTCAAAAAGGTAACAAAAAATTGTTTTCCCCAACAAATCCCCATATTTTAATCATTTTATTCGGTAATTACTTTACAATTTGTAATATTATTATAATAGTAAAAATTCCAAAATTCCAAAATTGTCTAAACAACCAAACAAAGAATTATATTTTCCAGCATCTTATAATTCGAACATCCAAACAAACTGTGGAATTAAGAATTCCAGAACTTTTTACTCCTCCACCTTATAATCCAATTCCATTCTACTAATTCCGCTTGCCAAACGGCCCCTAAATTTATACACAAGTAATAATTCATCTCTCGGATAGCCTCATTTAATTTTCGAGTGAGTTTGAACAAAACTTTTCACTAATACAATTATAAATTTAATGCAGTTAACAGTATCGAGAGTTAAAACAGTGCAGAGCGTGAAGAGTCGGCTGCACAGATGCAGGCACGGATCAACTAGCAGAGAAGAATGACTTGCGTGAATGAGTCAAAGATTTTGCAAGGTATGGTTTGCAATGCTTTATTAAAATAATTTGATATATAATACTAATTATTTTGTTAAACTTTTTTTTTTTTTGAAGGAGGTTTGACAATGTGTCGAGACCTCGAATATATTAGATCAAAGAAGTGAAACGAATGAGAAAATTTGGGGAGAATATATAAGACAATATTCTTATTTTTTTTTGAAGAGAATCCTAGACCACGAATCGTGGCCATTATAGTTTTTTTTTTTTATATTGATGCCGCCGGGATTCGAACCCACAACCTCTACAACATGAGGGTTTATTGTGATGAGCACTCAACCATCTAGGTTATGGGACCATTGGCATTATTTTGTTAAACTTGTAAACGTATTTATAATTTGTAGGTTGGTTGCAAATGGCTGATCAAGTGGTTAAGAGATGACTTGAACTCGAGTTTTAGGTCTACTTATTTTTATTGAGCTTATTTTGAAGTTGCCTTGAACTGAACTTTTGAAATCAAAAGCAGGGATTGACGAATATTTGGAGAGCTATTGTTGACTTTGATATGTTATCAATTTGTCTTTGATTTTTCATTTATTGCAGGATAAGTACAAAGTTTTGTCCAATTAATATTACCATGCTTGAAAAAGTTAAAATGATTTGTCACGTTTAAAGACTTTTATAGTATGAAATTAAGGAAAAATCTATGCTTGCCAAACTTTTTCCCATATTCAACGCCGAATGCTGCTATATGGTAATAATATGACGAGTTTTGTCTCAATATTTTTTTTATTTATAATACAAATATACATTTCGGGATAATTTCTGTGTTTTTTTTCTGGATGTGTACCATTTCTGATGAAATAAACAGTATCATGATATATAATGTTTTGGTAAGCAAGACTTCACATTCTAAGTATAAACAACAATAACAAAATTGAAAGATAAATCAAAATCCAGAGATGAATACTTTTCTCATAAGCTCATGAAATTATTTTACTTATCTCAAAACAAACAAATTTGGCTCCTGAAAGGCCGTTTCCTTAAGTTCATCCAAAGTTCACGGGGCCATCTCTATCTTTGTTGATAACATGTATCTCGTCTCCATCCTTGTTTGTCCCTATGCAATAATCAAGGAGAAAATTCATTCCAATCTAAAATACAGAATATTCAATAAACAAATTTTATCATTCATATTGCTTATATTATTGCATATTTGCATTAAAGCCTTGTTTCGAAGAAATTAACAATGTGATTAAAATAGACACAAGTGTCATATTTCATATAATGAAATTTCTTAAAAACAAAATAGTAATCGTTTTAGTACAATGTAGAATAGTATTAAAATACCCATAGAGCATTGCAGATATTATTCTAGTCTTTTGAAATCTGCTTAAAATCAAAGCTATTATTTTGAAAATAATACAAAAAAGTCCCTACATTGAGTTGTAGTGCTGCCTGTCCAGCTCTGAAAAAAGAGGGGCCTGAATCACACAAAATGTTTCTAACCTGGCGGGTTCGATACGGTAACACTTCTTTGTCTCTTTCAATAAAAAAAACATGTACATAAGTGCGACCAATTGAACCCTAAGTTCGTAACAGCCTCTACTACCCATTAGCCCTACATATCGATCCTTTTGATTCAAAAACTTTGCTCCTCCCATAATTATATAATAAGCACAACAAATTTTACAAAATTGTATACAAATAAAATTACCGTTTGAAGTGTGTATGTTCTAAAGGAATGCAAACACCACGTTTGTTGTCCAGTTGCTCCATTGGACCATTATGTCATCGCTCGAAACTTCACTGCTTGTGCTCTTTTCTCCATGTTTTTCTTCTGTTTTTTGGTTTTTCTTTGCGAGAACCGGAACCGTGCCAGTTTATGTTTTGAAAATATCTCTCATAAACATGAAAATATGAAATATACCTCGAGAAATCCTGAAAATTTCAAAAATACTTCACTAAAATATGAAATATGAAAAATTCAGAAATAACGCCATTAAACATGAAAGTTTCTTATACACCCTTCTAAAATATGAATATTGAAGAAAAAACCTCATAAAACCAGAAAATATCGCACACTTTTCAAAAATATTAAAATACGCCCCTCTACAACCGGGAATTCGTTGTACAATCCGAAAATATCAAATATATCCTTGTACCAAATTTGGCAAAATATTAAAATATCAAAAATACTCTAAAAGAAGAAATATTAGAAAATACCTTTATAATAACTGCAAATATCAATTATACCTCTCCAAAACCTGAAAAAATCAAAAATATCCATCTAAAATCTGAATATATGAAATATAACCTTAAAAATATGAAATTTCAAAAAGTAATTCCTTAAAAATATGAAATTTCAAAAAGTTATTTCGGAAAAAAATAAGTCACAAACGGGAAAAAAACCAGCCAAAACAAATAGCAATTTCTTCGACTACATAATCATCCTATAAACCTAAACCGCTATGTGCAATAGCGCGTGAGTAAAGCTAGTTTTACATTAAATCTATATCCAAATTCAACAAGTTATTGGATCTCATCTCTCTGAAAATCCATAACAAGGATCCAATAAACTAACGGGTACAATTTTAGATCCATTTTACTGATCCGACACTATGAATCGGACCTCGGTAAGTTACAGTGCGGTTATCCGGACGCGCAAATGTTTACTAAGTTTTACTACAAACTAATTAGTCGCTGAGTACACTAACTTACCAAACTACACCAATAGTACTTCGCCACATAAACAAATTACACATTAAATCGAGTGAAGTAACTTCTGACTGGTACACTTAATTTAGTTAATATTTATTATCGCCTTATTTATAAGCACTTCTTCCCTGTCGTGCCTTTTTATAAAAACAACCCTCAATTCTTCTTTTTCTATTTTTAAGTCCATTCAATTCCTTCTCTAAAGAAAAAAAAAAAGAAAAAAACCCTAATTTCTTATTTCTTTTTCTATTTTAGTTTCTTGAGCGTTGGAATTACGCCACGCGGTGGGTTGGGATCCAATCTGTATATAAATCTGATTAATTTTGAAAATTCGATATTGCAGAATCGTGATTGATAGGATCAGATTGAATCAAAGAAAATGTTTGGATCAACAAATAGTAAGTGTTCTTTTCTCTCGAATCAATCAAGTTCGTTCGGCACGAATCAATCAAGTTCGTTCGGAATGAATCTATTTGGTAATGATCAATCGAAGACGTTTGGTACGAATACGAATCAGTCAAGTTCATTTGGTACGAATACAAATCAATCGAGTCCATTTGGTACGAATACGAATCAGTCGAGTCCATTTGGTACGAATACAAATCAATCGAGTCCATTTGGTACGAATACAAATCAATCGAGTCCATTTGGTACGAATACAAATCAATCGAGTCCATTTGGTACGAATACAAATCAATCGAGTCCATTTGGTACGAATACAAATCAATCGAGTCCATTTGGTACGAATACAAATCAATCGAGTCCATTTGGAACGAACCAATCGAACTCGTTTGGTAATATTTTCTCTTCGACATCACAATCAAACCTAAACCCAAACCCATTCTCTTTTGCCCCACAGACTAACGCTAACCCTAATTCTTTCTCTTTCACCACCGCACAATCAAATCAAAATACCAATCCCTTCTCTTTCAATACACAATCAAACCCCACAAACCCTAATCCATTCTCTTTGACTTCTCAATCAAACCAAAATCCTAATCAGTTTGGTCAAATGGCAACTCAGCCATTCGGGTCAACGGGTTTTGGATCCATGTTCAATGCTTCTTCAACCAGTTCTCCATTCGGTTCAACTTCTACCCCTTCTTCCACTCCACCTCTATTTGGGTCTACTACTGGATCCATCCAGTCATCTACCCCATCATTTGGGTCCACAATAACTTCATCACCATTTGGAACCAGTACCGGAACTCTCCAACAATCAACTGGACTGGTCCAGTCAACTGGTACTGGACTCTTCCAGTCCATGACAACTACGCCTGCAACTACAACTCCAAGTCCCTTCTCCTTCGGGAGTACCAACAATAGTAATTCTCAAGTACAACAAGGTACTGCATTATTTCCTTCTCGACTCATTAAACTATATAGAACGTTTGAATTTTCAGGTCTGCTGGCAAACCCATTTGGTACGCTTCCATCGGTACCTCAACTCTCTATAGAGACTTCTGGTACAGGTCCTGCAGTTCAGTATGGTATCTCAAGCATGCCGGTACAAATTATCTCTCTTCTCCATATGCGCAATCATCTTACAGAAACATAAAATTTAATAACGATTTTTCTTTGACATTATTTTTCTGAGGAAATTTAATATTTGTCCAAAATCTGAAAAACTACAGCAATTAATTGGAACTCATGAGCAAATCACGAGATTTATTCCTCAGACCCGAACCATAAAATTTCAACAAAAACCAAAACAACCCAAAAAGTTGGACCAATTAAAAAAAGTTTCTCCTTGCAATTTATTAACATTTGTGGATATATTCGCAAAAAAATCAAAGATACCTAGCTTTCATCCAGTTGAGGCTTTCCTCTACTCCATGTCCCGTAGCACATGAGACATGTGTGACTTTCCACACGCGATCTTTCGACCACAAGTCAAAGAGGTCTGCGAAGAAGATTTCTGATGGAGTATTCGCACATTCACATTTATTAGCAAGTATTAGAAGCGGGATTGGTGGCCTTCCTTCCATAGCTTCCTGTAAAAAATAAGTTCAATAAATAATTACAAATTGTTCAAAATTTCATGTTTGTCCCTCAAAAATGGGAAATTTCATTAATACCCAAAGGATATATTTAAAATATTGACTTACTATAGAAAGAATACTATCAATTTCGTCTTTCGCTTCTTGGTATCGAGAGTTGTCACTGGCATCGACTACAAATACGAGGATATCTATATTGTACAAATATGTACGCCACATTGGTCTTATCTGAATAATCATATTCGAAAAGATTAATATTATTTAAATTATTTAATAGTAAATATTAAATATTTAATTGTACCGTTACTCCTCCTCCGATGTCCCAAAAATTCAATGCAAATTTGCCGAAAACAATTCTTTCTTGGTTAAAACCTAAATTCAAATAAGAAAATTTGTTTTTTTAATATATATATATATATATATATATATATATAATTTAGGAAAAATAATACGGTAATACCAATGGTAGAGATATGGCTTTCAAACTCGCTTGATATCCATCGGCGCATAAGAGATGTCTTCCCAGCCTGATCGAGGCCGATCAGTACCACTCGAATTTCTTGCGTGGTTGATTTTCTTCGGAACCAATTTGACATTGTGTGCCAGACATCTTGTAGCTTGTCCATGTTCAAATTCACTTAAATCAGAATAAAACTAGGTTAGAGATTCATAATTTCAAACTTCTTGCTTTCAAAATTTCAAACATCAATTTACAAATTACAACCACATCAATTTCAACACAATCTAAACCCTAATCGATTTAAAATCACATCAATTTAGAACTCGATTTACAGTCAGTTGAAAAATTCAATTGAAAACCCTAATCGATTTTATGGTATTTAAATTCCCCAAATCGGCATAGTTGGAAATAGACAAATTGAGAAAGAATTTTCTGTGGAAAGTAAATGAAAGGAAAGGCTTTAACTTCAGATAAACAATAAAAGAAACAATATTTAATCAAAGCGAATAATAAAATTGAAGATGATTCCAGATTTTCACTTCAAAGAAACAAGAAAATTCAAGATATTTCCAAATTTCACCATTTTATCAAAGCGAATAATATTCATAGTAACAAATTGAATCCAAAACATTATTTCTCTACGTAAAATCATTACGAATCAAGTAAAAAATAAAATCAAACCTCGTTCGAGTATTGCTTGCTGGATCCTCTTCCGCTATTGTGGTCTTATATAGAGCTCTTCTTCCCACTTCTTTTCTCTTTCTTTCACTCTCTCTCTCCCTCTCTCTATCTATATATATATAGAGCTCTTCTTCCCAACTTCTTTTCTTACTTTCTTTCACTGATTTAATCTCCACCGTTGATTGAGATGAGGGTAATTTTGGATGTATCATTGATTGCCGATGTTACTTTTTTCTTTGAATCAGAGCTAGGGAAGTTGGAAAGACTGGGCGTTTCAAATTCTTATGCAAATTTCAAAAATATTTTTATAATATACTTTTGAAGATTGGGAATTTATTGTTGTATTTGTCACATATTCTTATGCAATTTTCCAACTAGGGAAGTTGGAAAGACTGTAGCCATCCAAAAATACTTTTGAAGAATATTTTAAGTAGTTCACAAAAATGTTTTCGAAGTTATTGTTGTAGTTGTCACATTAATGAGATAGGGAATTTATTTTTCAAAAATATTTTCGAGATATCACTAATAAGATATCTGTGTGAATGCCACTGAATCAATTCACGAAATATTTATAATACTCTAGCTCCAATCCATTTTGACCGAGATTATAAAATTCGGTGGGTTTTTTTTTTTTCAATCTGATTAATTAATGAAGTTTATGCTAATGAATTTATCGAGTTTTTAAAATCAGGTGGTATTGAATTTTTCAAAACTCGATTTGAATTAGTTTTGAAATATTTTTTAAAACAAGATAATTTTTCGAAATTATTTTCTAAACAGAAATCCTCCGCATAATAAAATACATAAAAGATTTGCAATTAGATAAATAACAGAGGATAGGACATGATGAGATAGATATTTCAAAGTTGGACAAAAGCTGGAACTCATGCTCTACGAGGAGAGCATGCAAATCCATGTTTAGGGGAGCCTCAAATCCATAAACTATGTAACAAGTCAAATTTATAACATAGTGAAATCATTATATCATGATACATTGATATATACTAGCTTTTTCCCCCGCGCGATTGCGCGGGAGTCTTCGAGTTTGTTATGATGTAATTTTTCCTAATATGTTATTGTATTCTACGTTTTATTGCCTGATTGTTTACGCATCTGTATTTTGGTGTATTTTTAACTCCCTATTTTTTTTAGATATTGTAAAAAAATTCTATGTTTTTGTATATTTCAAAAAAAAAAAAACATCTACCAAACTTTTGTTTCTCTTATGGATGATATTCACTTCTCCTTTTGCCAAATACTCTTTAATCTTCATACGTAATGATTATTTTTTTATTATTATTAATTTTAACCAAATTCGTAAACAATAATAATAAAATATGCAATAATAAATAAACACATTGAAAACATATCGTAAAAGAATATCTATTTAAACATCAATTTTTTTTCCGTTGTCCG
Source organism: Luzula sylvatica (assembly GCA_946800325.1). NCBI lineage: Eukaryota > Viridiplantae > Streptophyta > Magnoliopsida > Poales > Juncaceae > Luzula > Luzula sylvatica. The sequence goes on along the minus strand of OX326959.1, from coordinate 46,892,257 downwards.
TTTATTTTAGTAATAATTTCATGATTTTATATTTTTATCTATTGTAAAATAATATATTGTAAAAGAATATCTATGTTGTGTTCTTTTTATCATTATTTTGTGTTAGTTTTTCAAGGAAAAAATATATAAGTCAAATATATATAATGTATGAAATATTAAAATTGTATAAATATAATATATAATAATTTTTTTAATTATTATATGCTCCAAAAATATGAAGATTTTTTTAAATTAATAGAAAATAATTTTTTTTAATTACTACATATATAAATTTAGGAGTTTTTATAATATCCAATAATTTAAGGAGTTTTTTGAAAATTTCCGTATATAATTTATACAAAAAAATATGAATGAACTTGATCCACGATGGACCAAAATTCATGTAATTTTTTAATTAGTGGGTTTATATAGATCATGTTAAAATAAAAAATCAAATATTATAGATCTTTTTGATCAAGATCAAGTGCTCCACATTAAAAAAATGATGTGACCTTTTGTGAGGACTTTAATTTCTCTAAAAAAAAAAGGTAAATATCACATTAACTGGAACCGGTAAGAAGACCAAAAGGCTAAAAATAAATAATTAATGATATCAATAATTACTAATAATATTAATTGTATATAGTTGATATCTATGATAATGATAAGAAATCAATCATAATTAAAGTGAGAAATTCAAATATAAAAAAGTGAAAAGGTAAAGGATGACGTGGAGCAAACATAGAAGAGCAATTTTCTTAACTTTATAAATATCAAAAAATGTAAATTAGAACTAAAAAGGACCAACATATAAATAAAAAGGACAAAAATATAAATTCAAATGTTTAAAAGGACCAAAATTTAAATTAAAAAGGACCTAAATGTTAAAAAAAAGGCCAAAGTGTAAACTAAAACTAAAAAGGACCAAAATATAAATAAAAAGGACCAAAATATAAATTCGGAAATGTGAAAAAGGACCGACATGTAAATAAAAGAGGATCAAGATGTAAATATGAAGGACCAAAATGTAAGTTTTTAAACTTAAAAGGGCCAAAATGTAAAAAAAAGGACCAAAATATAGTTTTTTCAACTAAAAAGGATCAAAATGTAATTAAGAAAGGACCAAAATGTAAATTAATTTTTTTTTACAAAGAGGCCCCTGGACGCTAATGTAATTCTTTAAACTTGAAGGACCAAATTGTAAATTAAAAAGGACCAAAATGTGAATAAAAAAGGACAAAAATGTAATTTTTTTTTTTAAAAAAGGACCAAAATATAAATAAAAAATTACCAAAATATGAAAAAAAATATTTTTTTTCACAAAAAGGTCCCTGATGACGTGGCCTCATGTGGGAGCTTGAATTTATCCAACTTTATATATAACTTGTAATAATACATATATGAACTAATAAGATATGTAATGAAGTCATTAATAAGATAAGCGGATTAAAAGTATGAATGAAAGTTTTAATGATCATTAAAACACGAGTTACATATAAAAATAAAAATTAATATTAAACGAAATATGATGAAAAGATAGATTAATTGTGCCACCATTCTTTTCCTAAACAATATAAATTATTGAATTCGATCATATTCAAAAAATATTAAATTAAATTTTTATCGCCCCCCACCCCCGTTTATATTTGAGCTTCTTCATGGAACCAAATCATCATAGTTATTCATGATTTTGGTTATTCATAATTACTGATTATTATATTAATTACTGATTATTATATTTTCTGATGTGGCTTCATCATATACGTTAATATTGTATTTTATCATGTAAGACTTGTATGTGTACGATCATTTATAAATATTAATTTGAATAATTAAATCTAGTGATGTGATTTGTTTTCAATCATAATTTTTTTTTGAAGATCATATTATTTTGTAATTATTTATGTGTCATTATTTTACATCATGTTTCAAGCATTTTTAGAAAATCACATCATCCTACATTAAAGACGTGAATTATTAATATTGGTTAATTTCACATTAAAATAAGTCTAATTAATTGTTTTAACATTTGACATTAGATTACACAATCAAATGTGAATGCAAAATAAAACAATTATATAAAAATTACTAATAACTTAATATATGATATTATAAGACATATAACATATATTTTTATTATTTTAAGAAATTAAATTTTAAAAATTCACCAAATATATTCATTTTAATTTTGTCTTTATTTTGACATTCATATTACCATGGTTCATATATATCGTTTTTCATAATTTAAATTTGTACAAATATCATGTAAGAAATTAGGAAACAGAAAAATATATATTTACATAATAGAATTTCAAGTATTATTACTTATTTTTAAAAGAATTATAAATATACGAATCTGATATAATATAAGTACATTATATTTCTGTTTTTAAACCAACAAATTTAATATGAAAAATATGAAAAATTAATATAATTACAAAAATAGTTTATCCATCTAAATAATTTCTTAAACTTATAAACACATATCAAATAGTTTGTCGTTCTTAAACTTATAAACACCTATCAAATAATTAGTGAAAAAACATTAAGTACCAAAATTTTGATAATTAATTAAATAGTTTAGCTTTCCTATATATATATATATATATATATATATATATATATATATATATATATATATATATATATATATATATATATATATATATATATATATATATATATATATATATATAATCACAATTGAAAGGGAGTTTGAACCCAAGATAGATAACATCATTTCGTATCATATTTATGATCACAATTTCTAATACCAAAATTTATAAAAATAATTTAAAAAATAAAAGATTAGTATATTCATTTGAAAACGATATATCAATATCAAAAATATTATAGTAATAATCGATATACACCAATCTTGGTAACATACTATTTTAATGTCAATATATTACTTTAATGTAACTATATAATTTTTGTATCATGTTTCATGTAATTAATTTTGTGATAGTTCTTATTTTAATTTTAACTATGATATTTATTATGATCATTTATGTCATCATTTTATATCATTTTTCAGTTCAAATGTATGGATCAAGTGATACATTTATTATTTAAATAATCTGGCAACTCGATATTTTAGTGTAATTAATGTAGATTAATATTACTATAAACATCTCCATTACGAGACCCGATTTCATGATATATTTAATTTTCTAAATGGAGAGGTGTCCAGAGACAATTTTGGAAAATTCATCTTGGGCTTCGAGTTTCCAATTAAGTGGTATTACTTATTGGGGGCTTCTATCATACACTCATTTTCTTATCATACACCCATTTTCAAGGGTATTTGGAGTAATTATCCATTTATGAATATTTAAGGTAAGATATCAAATATATTTATCAATTAATGTTTAACTAAATTGGAATTTTTTGTTGTTCATTTAAACCAAAATTTCTATAAAAGATAAATTTTATGATACACCCTTTTACAAATATAATTAATTGCTAAAATACCCAAAATACCCTTGTAAAAGGGTGTATGATAGAACTCCCCTTACTTATTTACCCTTCGTAGTGGGAGGTGGGTAACCGGTTGAACCGGCTGAATAGGAAAAAAAATACCTGCTCAACTTCATTTTCGAGATTTATAAGATTAATTTTGACCTTAGATCTTAAAAAAAAAATTGGTGTATCGTAACATTTCCCATATATATATATATATATATATATATATATATATATATATATATATATATATATATATATATATATATATATATATATATAGTCCGGCTAGGCCGCTATTAATAGCTTGAAAGTGTTGTGCTATTAGTTTTTATACCGTTAGATTTATATTTAAATTTGTATTTGATCATTGATTAGATGGTGAGTTAACACCGGTTATTTGTCAAATTAAGAAATATTTTAATGTGTAAAATTCCATACTTCATTGGTTACTTGTTGCAAATAAGGAAAATAAATGACATCAAATATGACAAACTTTAGAAAAGAAATTTGCCAATTAGCTATAAGTATGTTTCATTATGATCGAAACAGTATAAATTAGTACTGACCAAATATTAGTATAAAATTAAAATTAAATTATAAACATATAACATTGTGACAGGATAGTAGTGTGAAAATTTTCACATTTAATTAAGAACTTATTTTCTTCAAAATATCATTAGGACATCAAACGCCCATAAATTTAATAATAATCCAATAAATCTTAATTCCAATAAAAAAATGTATCGTACATAATATTTCATTAAAACCATGAAACTTTTTCTCTGACGTTTATTTTTTAACTTGTCCTGGAACTATCCTAGCTAAAGTTAATACTTGATGTTCATGTTCCGCTTCATGTATATGGTTATTTTTCTCGATGCAAAGCATGATCAAAATTGTAAAACAAAAAGCATGTTTAATGTGAAAGTTAATACTTGATGTCGTATGCTTTGTAAATAACATGACGCAATTACAAGTTTAAACACAAGTTGATGATAGCGCAGTTGGTAATAACACTCGCTCATTGTGCGGGAGTCGCGGGTTCGAAACCCTGCCACAACATCTTTTTCTTTTCACGATATAGTAGTAAATAAAACCTGTACATTACAACTTTGAACGCAAGCTGAGAATAGCGCAGAAGGCAACTACACATGCTCGGTGTGCTGTTGACGCGGGTTCGAAACCCAGAGTTAGCATCTTTTTCTTTTACGAGATGTTGGCCAAACATTGACACGTGTCCGAATAGGATAAATAAAATAAAGTTATACTTTGAACAATAAATTAGTAAAAAATATAATGAAATCCTAAAATAAATCGAACTATATTTTTTCACAATCTTATTAATCAATTTTTTTTTCAAAATCTTATTAATCAAAAGCATTTGTCTTATAATTTGAAAACTACTTTTTTTGGTCCATGAAAATAAATAGAAAATAAAATAGTAAAAATATAATTATAAGAAATATGAAACTATATTTTTGCGCAATATTATTAATCAAAATATTTTTTTCTATAATTTGAGAAATATTTTTTATGGTTCCATGGAAATAAATAGAAACTAAAATAGTCAAAATTATAATCAAATCGTAAACAATATCGAACTATATTTTTTCACAATATTATTAATGAAAATAATTTCATATATGATTTGAAAAAAGGGTTATTGTCCAATAAAATTAAATGAAAATAGTTAAAATTATAATTAAAACCTAAATGTGAAAAATATCTTCTTTTATTTTGGAAAGGAATAAATAGAAATTTATAGAGTCAAAATTATAATTAAACACTACAAAATATCAAACTATATTTTTATGCAATCTAATTAATGAAAATAATTTCTTCTAAAATCTAAAAAATATTTTTGCCCTTGCAATCAATTTTATATATGCGATTCTAACTCTCGAAATGTGATGTACATTCTTACAAAAATTATATTGTCTAATTTTTAATCATTGTCCACTTTAAAATATATATATAATTATCTAATTCAATCCAAATAATTTTAATTTCAAATTAAATTTAAGTCCGTCGAAGCGGAGCGAGATCCCCACTAGTTATATTTGATTTTGAATTTTTTCACAATATGTTACATGATCAATTGAGAATACAAATAGAATGTGAATAGTTTAAATATCTAACATTAATAAATTAATATATAATATCATAAATACATCAAATATTGTTATTATTTTCATAATATAAAATAAAAAAAATTAAGAAATATATTCGCTTAAATTTTATCTTTATTTTGAGATCCATATTATCATATATTTAATATTTTTCTCTAGCTTAAAATTATGAAAATAATTATGTAAAAAAAATATAAAAATAAGTATAATTACATTAATGACTTGTAAGCCTAATAATTATTATTTTTAAAACTATAATTGATAAAAATTGCACATACTATTAAGTATGCTATTATTATATATTCAATACTTTTCTCTAACATAAAATTATAAAAACAATTATGTAAAAAAAATATAAAAAATATAATTACATTAATGACTTATAATCCTAATTATTTTTAGTTTCAGACATGTAATTGAAAAAAATTGCACATCCTAATTATTATTATTATTTTCAAAACAATTATGTTATATTTGTGTTTTTACTTAAAATATTTTCATGTTAATCTCTAAAAGAAATAATGAAATATATTTATTTACTAAACATTTTCAGAAAGGTAAATTTTCAAGGGTACATAAGTAAATTTGATTTGCATACGGGTTGTGGAACGAGAGACTCGTCTTGGATGCTGAGCATCTGTCCGATTTTCAAAGCGGCCCCACGCATCCTGCACAGATATTGCTCGAACAAAATGATTAGACGTGAGGAAGAATCCACGGGGCATAGCCACTCGGCTAGCTCTATGCAAATGTTCAACAATTTCATAAACGATAACTCACTAGTAGAGATAGATTTACCGCATCGCAACTTCACTTGGTCAAGTCGAAGACAACTACCTACACTCTCAAAACTTGACCGGGTGATAGTAACCGCATCGTGGATTAGCAATCCAAATTTATTTACATTACTTGATCTCCCTAATGTTACTTCCGATCATGCCCTCCTAAAACTTACCGTTAAAAAACCAAATAGATCACCCCACCAATTCAAGTTCGAGAGATATTGGTTACATCATGAGGATATATCACAAGTAGTTAATCAGGGATGGAGCTCCACAATTACAGAGTCAAACGACTTCGCCACATGTTTCTTACAAAAATTAAAGAACACAAAAAAATGCTCACATCATGGTCCAAAGAAAGGTTCAATACCCCTAACGAGGAGACTAGATTTCTAAATGACATGGAATTTTTGTTGAGAATCCGAATTAGGGAAAAACTACATAACTTAGTAAATATACAAGAAGCCAAATGGCAACAACGAACTTCGATCAATTGGTTAAAACTTGGAGATAATAACACCTCTTATTTTCACGCCTTTGCTTCCAATCGTAGACAACAAAATATTATATCCAAATTAATGATAGGGAATAGGATATTCACAAATGAGTTGGAAATAAATAGGGCGTTAACAAACTTTTACAAAGAATCACTAGGCTCACCCTCCCTTACGAACCTTTCGGTTACGATGACTCCATTTTACACCTCCACAAGCACGCCAATTAATCTCACCATTCTTGCGGCTCCTTTCTTGGGAGAGGAAATCAAAAATGCCATTGAATCGCTAAAAAAAGGAAGAGTTGTGGACCGGATGGCTTTCCAAGCGAATTTTATCAACATTTTTGGTCCATTTTAAAAGACGACTTAATTTCTTTGATGAACCTATTTTACTCCCACAACTTACAACTCCAAAAAATGAATAAGGCTTCCATCCAACTAATACCAAAGAAGGAAGATGCCGCTTCGGTCAATGACTTTAGGCCGATAAGCATAATTACAACACCCATCAAACTTATCACAAAATTTTTAGCGAGGCGTCTCCAACCTTACATGCCTTTATTAATTCACCGGTGTCAAGCGGCGTTTATTAAGGGCTGAACCATAAATTAATTGTTTATCGCTTCTCGAGAGTGTTGTTTAATTGAGACCTAGAGGGGGGTGAATAGGTAATCCTAAGGTCCAATTTTCGCGGTAATGGATACAAATACAATTTGGTGCGGAAGCGTAAATAAATTAGATAAAGAAATACAATACCGAAACAAATAACACGCGATATTTGTTTACGGAGTTCGGTGGATGGTTGCTTTGTAGCTTTAACTCACCGGCTACTTGCTCAATCGACCGACTCGATTGATTGCAAGTACCTACGTCTCCGGGATGCCCTTGCGCCTTTTCGGCTTTCGATTGAATATCCAACTCAAGCAATTACAAGGTTTTGCCTTGATCGATTTACACGAAATGATCGATCAATGGCGGGCTTTACAAATAGTAACTAGCCTATTACAATTGTACTACTAACGAACTAGTCGTGATCGGTCACGCAAGTTGGGAATCGTTAAGTAGTGGAATCGAAAATGGATCTAATAATCCTTGATTTGGTTTGGAATTATTTGCTCAAGATTTTGGCTAGGTTTTCTCTCTTTAATATGCTCTAATGATTTGTGGAAGAGATGGAGAGAGAAACCTTGAAGGGGATCTATTTATAACACACATAGTCCCCTCAAAACTTAAGTTTTTAGTACAGTGCGTCATGACGCAAGGAATGGTGCGTCATGACACACAGACTGTTGAACTAGCCGTTACAAGTGTTAGTATTCAAAACTTCAGTGGTCCGTCATGACGCTAGAATTGGTGCGTCATGACGGTAGACTGTATAGTTGAGGGTTCGTTCCAACGCTTGAATGGTTCGTTGGAACGGACCTTTAACTGTGACACAAAACTTATTTGGTCCGTCATGATGCTTGTTTGTGCGTCATGACGGACTGTACAAAGTTTCACATTTTCCTCTTTGGTGCGTCATGACTGTGCCCTTGAGCGTCATGACGCACTGTGAGATAAAACAAAGTCCATAGTGTGGTGCGTCATGACGGTGCTTCTTGTGCGTCGTGACGCACCATGATACTTGGCAGTTTTTACTTTGTTTTATTTGTTTTGAATATTCCAACTTATTTTTCTTGAGTTTAATACTTCCAAAGACAAGTTTAGGAATACCTATTGAATGTTTGATGTGTTGATTTGATATCCTAACTTGCGGAATCTTCAACTTGATCTTCGACGTCTTGATTCTTTATTTCCTTTTATCGTCCTTGTGCGTTTTGCTTCATCTTTTGATCCTTTTGCGGGCTTCGTCTTTTACCTCTATAATTGTCACTTACATGTATACGTTAGTAGTTTCGACATTATTTTGAGATAATCAAACCCTAGGAAATTTGAACCAACAGAGAGTACCTAAATATTTACCATAAAACGAAAGTCCCAACGGTGATGTTAAAACTTGATTTCAAGAAAGCGTTTGACAATGTATCTTGGACATTTCTCGAAGAAATTCTACAAGCACGAGGATTCCCGACAAGATGGATACGATGGATGACTAGTCTCCTTTCGACTTCTAGCTCATCAATCCACTCAAACAGCATTAGAGGTGAATACATAACTCACAAGAGGGGATTACGTCAAGGGGACCCGTTATCTCCCCTCTTATTTACATTAATAGTGGATGCATTACAAGCGATGTTAAACAAACTAAACCCAATACTTACATCACCTACATTGTTTGCACCGACCACATTACAATACGCGGACGATACGTTACTCTTTATAGAAGCTCATCCCCGTAACTTACGTATAATTATGCATACTATATCCATTTTTTCACAAATTTCGGGTCTTGAAATTAATTGGGATAAAAGCGGGTTCGTCCCGATTTCAATTCCCGAACCTTACCACTTACATTTAACGGAGATTATGAGATGTGAAAAAAAAGTCTTTGCCACTAAAATATTTAGGGCTACCGCTCTCTTACAAAAGGCCTACAAAATTAGTATTCCAACCCATAATTAGCAAAATGAGAGGCAAGATCACTAATTGGAAGAATAAATTCCTCACATTGGGGGGACGCACAACTCTAGTAAAATCGGTGTTAGGGACAATACCGAGTTTCATAATGCAATCGTTTATATTACCCAAAGGGGTCATAGAGGAGATTAACAAAATAATGAGAGCTTTTCTTTGGAAAGGTGGAGAGAAAATCATGGGAGGCCAATGTCTAATTAATTGGAAATCGGTTTGTTTACCAAAACTCAATGGAGGGATGGGAGTTATTGATCTAGAGCGACAAAATAAAATCTTAGTCATGAAATGGCTTTTTCAGGCGGATTTTGATAAAGACTCGTATTGGGCCTCGACTTTACGCTCCATATATAACATAAATGACTCCGGAGACATTGTTCGGATAGCCAACAATCTCTCATCTTACTTTATTCGAGACTTACAAAACTTGTTAGGAATTCGGGCAACCATATTGCACAGCGGAACTTACCCGAACCCCTTAAGCCATGGATTTGTGTATCGCTAATTAGATACGAAGGAAGAGTTTCAAAAATTTCACCTCAGATTTAGTTCAAATCTGGTCGAAGGAAGCTTGCAGAGATCACGTTGGTGTGCTCGAACCGGCACCACCCTCTATCGGTATCCACACGCGACTCGTCTAGACTGGATGTGAAGACCTCCGATGCTAGTCGGATCCTTCCTCCCTTCAGAAAATCTACTTGGCTTCTCTTTTCTTTCACAAAGAAATTCTACCTCAAAGATTGAATCAATCTCTTTCATAAAGAGGTTTGGTGTGTATTAATAATCAAGTGGAAAACTCTTAGGATTCCAAATCAAGTGGAAAACTCTTAGGATTCCAACCCCAAAAATATCTTCATCAAATGAATGATATCCTGGGTATTAATACCATGCATCCATACATGCATGTAGCATTCAATTAATGCTTTACACCTTCTGTTCGAACAGAATAATATCCTCGTTCGAACAGAATAATATCCTCGTTCAAACTGAATAATATCTATGTATTTGATTTTCTGTGTCCAGTCCAAACTTGTCTTTGTGTGTGACCCTATAGGTTTATTTAATGTTGGCAGCATATTAAATCTCTATTTAAATATGTAAATCATAGTTGGCATCTAGCAAGGCATTATGACTACCCAAATTAAATAAATGATTCTTAAACCCTCGGGTTGTATCATGTATACATCCTCGTTCAAGTTCCCGTTAAGGAAAGAAGTTTTGACATCCATTTGCCATATTTCATAGTCATAATATGCGGCTATGGCAAGTAGAATTCTTATAGACTTAAGCATGGCCACGGGTGAAAACATTTCATCATAGTCTATACCATGAGTTTGCTTGAAACCTTTCGCCACAAGCCGTGCTTTGTAAGTATGCACCTTACCATCCATGTCAGTTTTCTTCTTGAAAACCCACTTACACCCAATGGTTTTTAATCCTTCAGGTGGATCAATCAAGTTCCAAACTTGATTGTCATACATGGATTGTATCTCGAGATTCATGGCATATTGCCATTTCTGCGAATCTTCACTCATCATAGCATCTTCGTAGGATGTCGGTTCATCATCTATGACCAACACATCGTCATCATTAGTCACGAGAAATCCATATCTCTCGGGCTCCTGACGATTCCTACTAGATCTACGTGGTGGTTCTCGTGTCAAATTTTCTGATTCTCCAACATTTGGTGAACCTGAAACATCTTCCATCTCATGTTCATTTTCAGTTTGGGAATCTTGAACTTCTTCAAGATCAACCTTACTCCCACTAGCTCTCTTGGAAATGAACTCCTTCTCTAAGAATACTCCATTTCTAGCTACGAAAATCTTATTTTCAGAGGGGATGTAAAAGTAATACCCTTTAGTTTCCTTAGGATATCCCACGAACAAACATTTATCCGATTTGGGTCCAAGCTTATCTGACATCATGCGTTTAACATATGCCTCGCAACCCCAAATCTTTAGAAAAGACAAACTTGGAGTTCTTCCTGTCCATATCTCATATGGAGTCTTTTCTACGGATTTAGATGGAATTCTATTCAGTATAAATGCGGCTGTTTCAATGACATAACCCCAAAACGATTTCGGGAGATCAGTTTGACTCATCATTGATCGAACCATGTCCAACAAGGTACGATTTCTCCTCTCGGAAACACCATTCCATTGAGGTGTACCGGGTGGAGTTAATTGTGAAACAATTCCACAATCTCTTAGATAGTCATCAAAATTCTTGGCTCAAATATTCACCACCTCGATCAGATCGAATGGCCTTTATTTTCTTGCCTAGTTGATTCTCTACTTCATTCTTAAAATCTTTGAACCTTTCAAACGATTCTGACTTTTGCCTCATTAAGTAGATAAATCCATATCTACTATAGTCATCAGTAAAAGTAATGAAGTATCTATAACCTCCTCTGGCTTCCATGCTCATTGGGCCACATACATCAGTATGTATGAGCTCCAACAAATCACTTGATCTTTCTCCAACATTTGAGAAAGGTTTCTTAGTCATCTTGCCTAATAGACAAGACTCACATGTCTCATATATGATCTCATATCAAATGAATCTAAAAGTCCATCAGTATGGCGTTTAGAAATGCGTTTCTCGTTTATATGGCCTAAACGACAATGCTAAAAGTAGGTTTGATTATCAACATTAGACATTGTCCTTTCGGTATTGATATTATATATGGATTTGTAATTATTCAGGTCTAGCACGTAGAGACCATTTTCTAATAAAACATTTCCATAGAAAATTTCTCCTTTACGGATAGTACAATTATTATCTTCTATAATAAATTTATAACCATCCAAAGCTAATCTCGAAATAGAAATAATATTCCTGTTCATAATAGGTACATAACAATAATTGTTCAATTCTAACACAAATCCATTAGGTAAAGTTAAATGATAATCTCCTACGGCTAATGCAGCAACTCTTGCTCCATTTCCCACGCGTAGGTCCATTTCTCCTTTAGCTAATTTTCTTCTACTTCGTAGTGCCTGCACATCTCTACATATGTGAGTACCACATCCGGTATCTAATACCCAATTTGACAAAGTAGATAAATTAATTTCAATACATGAGGCACTTGCTGACACTGCTTTCTTCTTTTTTACTTCTTCCAAGTAAAGTGGCAGTTTCTTTTCCAATGGCCATCCTTATGACAATGGAAACAAGTGGTCGGTTCAGATTTCTTGATCTTTGGTTTGGGCAACACCTTGCCCTTACCATTGTTCTTTCCTTTGAACTTCTTCTTGAACTTTCCCTTTTGAACCATCAAAACTTCGTTGGCATCGGATGCTTTGAAGTCTCCGGACTTATTGGTAGCCTCAAAATTCTTGAGCATACCATGTAATTCCGGTATTGTTTTATCCATAGAGTGCATGTTGTAGTTAGAAACAAACTGTGCAAAATTCGGAGTCAAGGACTCAAGAATCAAGTCAGTTTTCATCTCATGGCTGACTTTCGCACCTAGTTTCTCAAGATGATCAACATATCCTTTCATCTTCAAAACATGCGCACTCACAGATGTACCATGGGCCATTTTGCAGTTGAACAACGCCTTGTGGGTGTTAAACCTCTCAAGTCTGGCTTGCTCTTGGAACATTTCCTTGAGCTGTCTGTTCATAACATATGCATGCGAATCAACAAACTGCTTTTGAAGATCCGATGACATAGTAGCCAACATGAGACAGGTTACTTCAACATCATCATCTATGAACTTTTCATAGTATTCTTGGTCCACATGGTCAGCATCTGCTGGTGGTTCTTCAGTTGGGAGAGGCTCATCAAGAACATAACCCTTATGTTCGGCCCTAAGAACAATTCTTACATTTCGCTCCCAATCCAGGAAGTTTTTACCATTCAACTTCTCCTTCTCAAGGAGAGATCGCAAATTTAAAATGTTTGAAGACATTTTTCTACATGGAATAAAATGTGCAAAAATTAATACATTTATAGATGATAACATTTATGTTTTAGTTCATTTAAAATACTCCCACTATTTTTATCAAATCAACAACCCTCACTGTGTTGGTTCGGATACATTCCAACTACATGTACCATAGTGGCTCAAGATCCATATTTCGCAAAATCCTAAGCGTGCTTTGGCTCGTCTCAGAATTCCGTTATTTAGGTAGGATCAAATCCAATTGCATCTCTATGCAACTCTTGAGATCATTTATGAGATCGGGGTTTTTGAGTCCAACTCAAAATCCACGTGTGTACATATCTCATCTTATGTCCTAAGTTCAAGTCCGACTTGCTACTTAGTTAAGTACTAACCATAACTGATTATCATCCAATTAATCTACCAACACACCCAGATTTGGCATGACTTATGTCGGTAATTAATCAATGCATATTCTCCCGCCAATTATATAAGCTCACACACCCAGCTTTGGCATGACCCATGTGAGTGATATAAAGGCCCTGAGAATTTCAGAATATGGGAGGCATTTTCTCAACTTAATAATTAGTAGAGGGATTTCTAATTTATTTATCACAAGTATAAGCATATCACATCACACATCACAGAATAATTAAATGATATAGCATGACCATGATCTTTATAAACCACTATAAAGATCTCTAATTAATTACTTATAATGAACTCATTCATTATAACAGTGGATGTGGCAATGAACTCCTTCATCATGTGACCGGTTATGGCGATGAGCTTCTTCATCATGTGATCGGTTGTGGTGATGAACTCCTTCATCTTGTGATTGCTTGTGGCGATGAACTCCTTCATCTTGAGAATAGTTGCGTCGATGAACTCCTTCATCTTCATTTAAATAAAATAGCAACATATTCTACTTTTACAACTTGGACAACTCACCGGTCGCCATAAATTAAATTTACAACTTGGACAACTCACCGGTCGCCATAAATTAAATTTACAACATGCAATCACATCATTAAATCACAACACAAAATTTTGGCCATGCTATATCATATATCGTTGAATTATAAAATACATATATACATTTCGACTAATACATATGCAATAATCTCCACGTGAGACCGTCCATATTCTGTTTGAACATAATAATATCCTCGTTCAAACAGAATAATATCCTGCATCTTATGCAATAATATCCTGCATCTTATGCAATAAATCTCAGCGTGAGACAGTGCACTTTCTGTTTGAACAGAATAATATCCTCGTTCAAACAGAATAATATCCTGCATCTTATGCAATAATATCCTGCTTGAGACAGTGCACCTTCTTATGCATCATATCAATCAAAAATACATATGTAGTTTTATAATTCTCAGAAACTCTAAACTAGTACATCTAATATACTAAATCGATCTAATAAACGATACACGTGGCTCTGATACCACTGTTAGGAATTCGGGCAACCATATTGCACAACGGAACTTACTCGAACCCCTTAAGCCATGGATCTGTGTATCGCTAATTAGATACGAAGGAAGAGTTTCAAAAATTTCACCTCATATTTAGTTCAAATCTGGTTGAAGGAAGCTTGCAGAGATCACGTTGGTGTGCTCGAACCGGCACCACCCTCTATCGGTATCCACACGCGACTCGTCTAGACTGGATGTGAAGACCTCCGATGCTAGTCGGATCCTTCCTCCCTTCAGAAAATCTACTTGGCTTCTCTTTTCTTTCACAAAGAAATTCTACCTCAAAGATTGAATCAATCTCTTTCATAAAGAGGTTTGGTGTGTATTAATAATCAAGTGGAAAACTCTTAGGATTCCAAATCAAGTGGAAAACTCTTAGGATTCCAACCCCAAAAATATCTTCATCAAATGAATGATATCCTGGGTATTAATACCATGCATCCATACATGCATGTAGCATTCAATTAATGCTTTACACCTTCTGTTCGAACAGAATAATATCCTCGTTCGAACAGAATAATATCCTCGTTCAAACTGAATAATATCTATGTATTTGATTTTCTGTGTCCAGTCCAAACTTGTCTTTGTGTGTGACCCTATAGGTTTATTTAATGTTGGCAGCATATTAAATCTCTATTTAAATATGCAAATCATAGTTGGCCTCTAGCAAGGCATTATGACTACCCAAATTAAATAAATGATTTGTGATCATAACCTATTTATCAAATAGACAAATTACTAGCTCTCTTGTTCATATGATATATGTTGATCAAAGGCATGGTGAAATGTCATCCTTTCTAAATCAACTTAACTCTTTCCCGATATAGAATTAGATTGAATATTCAATTAATATTAACAACACATGTTAATCTTATTGAGCGTGGCCACGCATTTCCTTCAATCCTAATTTCATCAGGGGGCCCTGAGAGATATCTCTTTCAATCATGAAAGGAACAACTTCCATCTTGGTTATTCACATCCTCCAACATGCTTCATGTAATACCCAATGATGATCTTGATTACCCGGTTAAAGATAACAAAGAAACATATCTAAGTATCACAATTCACAGGTGAGAAATCTAATGATAACCTCAGGTCAAAGAACTAAAATTCTATTTGTTTATGAGAATATATATAATGACAATAACCATGTATATTCTCATAAGTTGGTCAGTCCAATATGTAGTCTCTAATACATATCTATATTCCATATTTGACATCACTACATCTCTATGTATTCCATGTCCATGATCAGTAAAACATAATCATCTCATATGCGAATATACTGGTGTACATATATATTCTATTTCCTTAGACATGTATATATCTATATACATCATATATATGACCAGAGACATTTAGAATCGTATTACGTTCATTGATACAGTTTTACTATCATAATCACATATTATGATGATGTATAAACTAGTGATACAATTCAAGGCTTATTCACATATTCCTAAATATGTTAAATAACCAGTACACGTATTAAATGAAACTTTAATTCAATATTAAAATATTAGATCAACAAACATAAATAATAATAATCATTCGTTTACATACAAGCTAAACAGTTCAGCCTAGGGTATTATTTAGTTCAGCCCAGGGCATTATTTCATTCAGCCTAGGGCATTATTTCCTTCAAAACTTACTATCCCTTTACAAGTATTTAAATCAAGAATTAGCAACGCAACAATCTTTGAACTCCCTAACCATGGCCGAAGCCCCCATTTACCCTACCGCAAAGACATATGCCCAACTATCCCATCCCGGAGTCGAGTGCTATTGGACCGAGACAATCTTCAAGATTAAAGCACCGTACAAAGTAACGATCTTTGGATTGCTTACCCTCAACAATCGCATTCTCACATCGGATAACTTGGCAAGGAGAGGATGGCCCCACGATCCGCGTTGCACCCTATGTGCGGGCCCCTTAGAAACGATTAGTCATCTATTCTTAACTTGCCCCTTCACCTCGAAGATATGGCGTACACTTGAACCGAGGGCCACCACCTCCACCTTATCCCTTGTCGAGTTTTGGTGGAGCACACGAACGACGAAGACGAAAAAAGACGCCATAAAATGGGACACCAAATGGCTTGCCACAATTTGGTCGGTTTGGCGAGAGCGTAATAATCGAATCTTTCAACGCAAAGGTAGAATGCCCGGGTTATTGATTACATCCATCACCGACTTATACATGCAATGGATTAAATATTGTTGATACGTTTATTGGTTTAGAGATGTGGAAAAACACATGTAGGTACCGAGTGGCTTACTTGTACATTTAATTTTACAAACTCTATGTATTGGTTTGATTTCTTTTATAATGAAAATTGATTGGACCAAGCGCGCATCGCGCTTGCCTTTCCTTCAAATTTTTGTTTTTTTGTTTTTTCATCGTTTATTATGTGCTAATCTCATTCTGTTCGGCTGGAATATAAGATTTATTCCAACTTAATCCTCTACTAGGAGAATACTCGCGCTACGCGGCGATAATGTTAATTATGTTTTTCATTGTAATACAAAGTAAATATAAATATGATAATAATGATAATATCATTTCATAATATAATTATTTGAACTAATTTGTCCATGATTATGTATATGTTTTATAATTATTTTACATCATGAAGACAAAAAAAATCATTTTCTTAATCAGCACTTGTATTCATATCATTATATAATAATATATGAGTTAAAACATGATTTTACAAAAAAAATGTAACAACAAATATTATATCATTGTTATTCACAATATTTCATACAATATCAAATATAAAAATAATGAATCATACAACATACGTAATAACGTATTATTAATTATATATTACTAATAATTTGTTATTGATTCAAAATGCAATGAAAATTATAAATAATGCCAAACTTAATATTGCAAGTGATATAATAAATAATATAAAAAATTAATTTAGCATAAACATAAATATAAATTATTTTAAAGCATATGATTTTATTTTTATTTTTATAGTTTTAAAAATAACATTTTTATTTGATAAGTGTTTATAAATTTAAGAAATTATTTCGATGGATAAACTTTTTTTTTATTTCTATTATTTTTTGAAAAAATTAATATTAAATTTGTTTGATCGAAAACACAAATATAATCAACTTTGTATTATATGGTATTAGTATAGTTATAATTTTTTTAAAATAAATATTAATATTTAAAATTTCTATTATGTAACTAAAATAATTAAAATTTTATTTTGTAAAAATGCACTTTTTGCATTGTATTTTACATAATATGTTTACAAATTCAAATTATGGAAAATTGTATGTACGAACTATGCTAATATGAATGTCAAAATAAAGAGAAAGTTAAAACGAATATATTTCATGAATTTTTAAAATTAAAATTCTAAAATTAATACTACTATGTGTTGTATGTTTATAATATTACTTATTAAGTTATTAGTATTTCATGTATAAACTTTTCATCTTCCATTTTCTATTATGTAAGTAAAATAATTAAAATTTTATTTTCTAAAAATGCACTTTTTGCATTGTATTTTTTACATAATATGTTTACAAATTCAAATTATCGAAAATGGTATGTACGAACTATGCTAATATGGATGTCAAAATAAAGAGAAAATTAAAACGAATATATTTGATGAATTTTTAAAATTAAAATTCTAAAATTAATACTACTATATGTTGTATGTTTATAATATTACATATTAAGTTATTAGTATTTCATATATAAACTTTTCATCTTCCATTGTATTCACATTTGATCGTGTAATTTTGTGTGAAATGATAACAATTGAATAGACTTAGTCTAGTGCGAACCTAACCAATAATATTAGTCCACGTCATTAATGTATGATGATGTGGCTTTCCAAGGATGCTTAAAACATGGTGTAAAATAATGACACATAAATGACTACACAAAATATGATCTTCAAAAAATATAAAAAATAAATCAATGGTTTAGATCAAAACACATCACTAAAAAGTCTATAGGATGAATCAATATCACAAAATCTAATGGTCAATAATCATGAATAGCTATGATGATGTGGCTTCATGAGGAGGCTCAAAGATAGGTGAAAAATAAGGGGGTGGATAAATTTCGTGCTATTCCTGCTACTTCCGAACACCACCAATATTAAAAGATGATACGGCAGTCAAAAAAATTGTGAGTTCATAAATGATGAAAGAAAAATTAATGGCATGCCGATAAAATCTAAAAAAACTAATTTTTTATTTTTTTCTCATGTATTGAATGCGAGACTAGTATATCTTTAACTAATTTTTTTTCTACGCTCATAATGTCTTTGATGGAATGTTGATGATTTAAATTAATTTAAATAAATTATGTATTATTTATTTACAAATGTTACCTCATTTTTGATATATCAAATATCATAAAACATATAACTATCAAATATTAATGTTGTTATGAATATATAAATTATATGAATATCATATTGTAACTTATTGTTAATTATATTCAAAGGAGTGATTATAAGGATTTAGATTGATTATTTGTACTCATTTAATCCATGCATTCATCCTTTACGATATAAAGAGGGTAGTGGTTATTGTAATTCTGGATCCATTGAATATAATTTTTGTTTTCTCTTTTCTTGTTGTTTGTATTTATTTATAACAAATGTTACTTAATTTTCAATTAAGATTTATTAGTTTGTGGAGAGAGAAAAAGACGGAGGGTATTTATTTTTCATTTTCTTTTTAAAATTTTATTGTCGCATTATTATTATTTTTTCTACATGGTCGATTTGTCATTTATCTAGTCATTTGTTTTAGACTTGATATAAATGCATGTGGTATAGTAATGTGATTTGTACAGATACACAGAAAACATATTTCCCAATTATTCAAATGGCAATAAAAAAATCTCGAACCGCCAAAGAACAAAAGAAATTTGATTCTGATTCAAATTGGTGTCATAAGAGAGCTCCTTCTAAGAAATTAGGATAGGATCAATGACCAACACTCTTGTTTGGACAACGTCGGTCAACAACATTTATTACACTAATTCTAAATATTATAATTGAATCTTAACCGTATAGATATGTTTTATATAATTTAGATATGATGTAGAATAAATTTTATACAATTTCGATTTTTGTATCTAACAAAATCGATAACATATTTTCACAACCGTCCATTTCGATAAATTTATAGATTTCCATGAAGAAAAACTCGAAACTTAGTAAAAATTCATCTTGAGCCTATCTATATGATTTAAAATACATCCAAACCAAAAAAATCGAATTTCAAAATTTATCTAATGATGATTAATGTTATAACTATTTCCTACCGTTCAATTTTTTAAAGTATTATGAGAAGTATGATAGAAATTTTTATTTTTCATGAAATTAAATCTACAACATTCTCAAATTATATAAATCCTATATATACGGTTAAAATTCGATTTTAATATTTAGATTTAGTGAAATAAGTGTTGTTGGCCGACGTTGACCAAACAAGAGTGTTGGCCATTGATCATATCCCAAGAAATTATATTGTATAAATAAATAAATTGGAAGGGTTTGAAAATTCAATTTATTTTAGCACACAAATAAATATTAACCAAGACCACCTTGATAATTTTGAAAAAAAAACTCGTTAACAAACCAAAACAACCTAATAGTTGCTTGACCCAATAAGAACAAGGCCCAATTTTTACAGCAACAATATTATTTACCGACGTGTTTATTTTGGATCTAATTTATTTTGGATTTAACGTTTTACAATTTCATTGTGTCACATCGAACATCATCAATTTTTCATCACTTTTTCTTAACCACTAAATTATGATATGTGACAAAATTTCGATCATTGATTAATCACTGATTTTGTTTAAATATTTTTTCTTTGTAGCCATTTAAGTATCTCTTATTTTATACTATGTTTTAAGTATTCCTAGAAAACTACATCATCATATATTAATGATGTGCACTATTATTATTAGTTAGATTCATGTTAAGCTATCTTTATTCAATTGTGTACTATTTCACATAAGATTACATGATCAAATGTGAATGTAATGGAAGATGAAAAAATTATATATATAATACTAATAACTTAATATGTGATATTATAAACATACAACACATATTATTATTATTTTTAGAATTTTAATTTTAAAAATTCATCAAATATATTCATTTTAATTTTGTCTTCATTTTGACATCTATATTAACATAATTCAAACATATCACTTATCATAATTTTAATTTGTAAAAATAGAATGTAAAAAATACAATGCAAAAAATACATTTTTATAAAATAAAATTTTAATTATTTATTTACTTAATAGAATTTTAAATATTAATATTTATTTTAAAAAATTATCATCAAACAAATTAATATTAATCCTTTTGAAAAATAATAGAAATAAAATAAATTTATCCATCGAAATAATTTCTTAAATTTATAAACACGTATCAAATAGTTATTCTTAAAAATATAAAATTAAAAAAAAAATCATATGATATAAAATTATTTATGTTTATGCTAAATTATTTTTTATATTATTTATTAAATTACATTCAATATTGAGTTTGATATATTGTTTATAATTTTCATTGCATTTTTAATCAATAACAAATCGTTAGTACCATATAATTAATGATATGTTTAATACGTATGTTGTATGATTCATTAATTTTATATTTGAGATTATATAAAATATTGTGAACAACAATGATATAATATTTGCTGTTATGTTTTTTTGTAAAATCATGTTATACCTTATATGTTATTATTATGCAATGACATTAATATAAGTGTTATTATTTGATTAAGAAAATGAAACTTTTTTTCATCATAATCTAAAATAATTGTAAAACATATACGTAATCATAAATAAAATAGTTAAAATAATTATACTATGAAATGGTATTATCAATATTATTATATTTATATATACTTTGTATTACAATGAAAAAAATAATTAATATTCTCGTTGCTTAGCGCGAGTATTCTCCAAGTTACATTTTATTACTAAATTGAATTCAAGGAAATTAACGAAAAACTTTTCTAGCCGAGCATGTATATTTTTGCATTTATTCACCAAAACGAGAAGTTGCATATCTTTTAAAAAAATCAAATTAGAAATTCTGCGAATATTAGATTTTCTCCAACAACTTAAATTCTAAATTAGAAATACATTGCATCTATTTGTTAATTTCTACGACGAAATAGTATCTTGTGTATGCTCCTATATATCACACAAGATATATATTGTAGTACTAACTTATAATATAGAACTCATATCACAACAAATGTATGAAAATATATCATGCAAGTAGCAATGTAGCATTTCTCTAACATATTAGATTTTCTCCAACATATTAGATTTTTATAAGATTTTCTCCAACATTATAAATTTTAAATTAGAAATACACTGTATCTATTTGTTAATTTCTACGAAGAAATAGTATCTTGTGTATGATCATAGATATCACACAAGATATATTGGAGTACTAACTTATATAGAACTCATATCACAACAAATGTGTGAAAATATCATGCAAGTAGCATCTCTGTACGACCCAAGAGACTCGGAATAATCGTGAGGCTTTTTCCTTCCCTTTTTTTATTTTTCAAATCCTCTTATCTTTTGCTGAAGTAATGCATGCATGCATTATTGAACATATTCATTAGCACTTCATTAACAATTTTTTTTAATTACAGGGGCCTATTCGTAAAGGCCAATCGGCCTAGTATAACTATATGCCATTATCGCCTAGACAGATTACTAAAAGGGAAATTATACCGTGCCCCTCAAACACACTTCAACACCCTCGATCCGTACAATCCCACTCAATTAACAATTAATTCCCCACATAATTAACCCAATTCCACTCAATTAACAGTTAATGAATATTAATTATTAATGATTAATCCACATGTATCTTAATTTAATACTAATTAATCACTAATCAAATTTATTTGAATTAATTAAAAAGGTCATTAACCACTAATCCCCCAGATCGACAACTTCTGGGGAAATCTGGGCGGCATGATAAATGACCTCTTACTAAAAAAATGCTACTTTTTCACTTTCACCCCTAAAATCTCCTGAATTAATATTTTACCACTTCCTCTAGTCGTATTTTGTATATATAAGATAAATCCATTCAGTTTATTTTCTCTTCTTCTTTTAAACAACAATACGTATTCTTGACTGAATCAGCGTTCTTTTTCTTTTCTTTTTCCCCATTCGTCATCAGTGGATGGTGCGAATAACTAATAATAAAGCATGTATTTAGTGAATTTGAATTCTTGATTTCTCCTTCCGTTTATCTGTAGGATCTTTAAATAATTCATCTGAAATCAACAGCAATTAAAAATGACAATTATTTAATTTGATAAGTATCGATTGGTAATTTGATTGAAACAGTACATAGGAATTACGTATATTGTAAACAGCTACACAGTTGGTTATAGCTTTGCTGTTGTCACTGAAGGTCGCGGGTTCGAACCCAATTGTAAGCATTTTTTGAATTAATGTTTAATATTACTTGGTTGAAATAAATATATTAAAAACTAAATAATGTCAGAAACATCTGGTATCATTCTTGGTTAGAACATAACTTGCGAATATGCATTTCTCGGGTTCGATCCCGCTTCAGAGCAATTTTTTGAATTAATCCTTTTGGTGCCAATCGATCATATACATTCCATACTAATCCAACGAACACATTTAATTCCACTTCATCAATCCCTTTTGGTAATTTATCAATCAGTTCCAGTTGGTACCAATCCAGCAAACCTGCCACTGAGTTCATTTGGCACCAATCCATCAAACCCATTTGGTGCCAATCCATCAAACCCATTCGGTACCAATACATCAAACCCATTTGGTGCCAATCCATCAAACCCATTCGGTACCAATACATCAAACCCATCCGGTACCAATCCAAATCCATTTGTTACCATTCCACCGGGTGCATTTGTTATTGCTTCATCAGTCCCATTTGGTGCAAATCAGTTTAGCCAATTTGGTACGAATCAAGCCTTTGGTACGACTTACGAGTCAAGCCAACGCTCCAGTAGTGATTTCCATATTTTTGGGTGGCAGAAATTTCGTAATTTATGGATGGTAGTAATTTCAGTTTTTGAGGGTTTAACAGTGATTTCGGGCTTTTTGAAGGTTTAATGGGTTCTTTTGAAGTTTCTTTAGTTCTCTGACCTGGATTTTGTGATGGTAAATATTCAAGAATTTTCTTGGTATCTGAATTGTATGATGGCTTTTTATGTTACAATCATACTAATTGGTAGTAATTTCATAATTTCAATCTCCTGATTTGCTCATGAGTTCCAATTAATTGTTGTAGTTTTTAAGATTTTGGTACGAATCAAGCCTTAGGTACGAGTCAACATTAAATTTCCTCAGAAAGTACACTAGTTCAGACCCGAAACATAAAATTTCAACAAAAAATTAAAAAACCGAAAAAACCAAAAAGTTGGACCAAGTAAGAAAAAGTTTCTCCTTACAATTTATTACCGATTGTGGACAATAATATTCGCAAAATAAAAAATATATCAACTATACTGATTTTTTATCCAATTGAGGCTTTCCTCTAGTCCCTGTCCCATAGCAGCCGAAACGTGCTTAACTTTCCACAAACGCTCTTTCGACCACAACTCAAAGAGCTCCACGAAAAAACTTTCTGGCGGAGTATGCGCATATTCGCATTTGTTGACCAATATAAGAATTGGGCAGCTGCCGAAGTATGAACCACTTTCCATAGCCGGTTCATTGACCACAAACAATACAAGGAATTCAATGAAAAACTTTTCTGGCATAGCATTTATATTTTCATATTTATTCACTAACATATTAGAACTTCTGCGAATATTAGATTTTCTCCAACATCTTAATTCGAACTTACCAACACACTGTATCTATTTGTTAATTTCTACGAAGAAATAGTATCTATTTGTTAATTCTAAATCACACAAGATATATTGGAGTACTAACTTATACAGAACTCATATCACAACAAATGTACGAAATATCATGCAAGTAGCATTTCTATACGACTCAGAGACACGGAATAATCGTGAGTCTTTTGATTTTTAATTCTTTTTATTTATCTTTGCTAAAAACACATTTGTAATTACAGTGGCTTATTTGTAAAGCCCAATCGGCCCAGTATCTAAATGCAAATTCGCGCCTAGACAAATTATTAATAAATGCTACTTTTTCACTTTTACCCCTGAAATCCCCAGAATTCATATTATATATAAGATGAGTTTCTTTTCTCTTCTTCTTTAAACTCAGCTAATTGCGTAAAAATCTCCTCGTTTTCTATAGTATGTAAATTGATTGAAAAAGGTGATTTTTTTCTTGAGAGTTATATTCGAAGCAGTGAGAAATTTCTTGGGCGTTGATAGGATCAGTGAGAATCGAACAAAATGGATGGAACAAACAACAGTACGCGTTCTTGATTGAATCTTTAATTAGCGTTCTTTTCTGTTTTTTCATTTCTCATCAGTGAATAGTGCGAATAACTAATAGTAAAGCATGTATTTACTGAATTTGAATTCTTGATTTCTCCTTCCGTTTATCTGTATAGTCTTTAAATAATTCATCTGAAATCCACAGCAATTCAAAATGGCTATTATTTAATTTGATAAGTATCGATTCCTAATTTGATCGAAACAGTACATAGGAATTACTTATATTGTACATACAATCGACCCAATTGTACTTAATATTGATTCAATTTCCTTTTTGTCATTAATATTTCTTCCTATTTTCCTTTAAAATTTCTACATTTCAGAAAGTTTCAATCTTTTATATCATTTGTGTCAATTTATCTAGAATCTTGATTTTCTTGGTAGCTTAATCATATTTTTCTTCCTGTCTGAAATATATTGCAGACGATTCGAGCCCCGCAAATTCATTCAGTACTACACCTCAAACCACACCCTCCAGTACTCCTGCCGTTGCTGTCTCCAGCGCTCCCACACTGGCTGTCTCCAGTTCTCCAGCACTAGGTTCGTTCACTCCTCTCTCTCTCTCTCTCTACATTTCAATCCACTGTTACGAGTTGATGGTTTTCAGGAAGTCAAATGGGTCAAATGGGTGGAAGTAGAAGAGAAGCTTATATTTGGACGCTTGAAGATCAAACTAACGGGCAAATTGAATCAATTAGCGCAATGAGGGCTTATAAAGATTACTGTCATGAAGAATTGAGATGGGAGGATTATCAAAGAGGAGATAAAGGTAATTTCCTTTTATTTCGTATATTTGTTCATTTTCTTGAAACAATTGTATATTTTGTCAATGTTTGTTTAGTCCATGATTATTGATCTCGTGTATTTCTTTTAGGTGGACCGAGTCTAGGATCGGTCCCAATCGATGCCATGCTATCACGCCTGGTTGGTTCCCTTCCATCCAACCTGGTTGGTACCACTCCGTCAAGCCTGCCTGGTACCACTCAATCCAGCCAATTTGCTACGGCTCAATCTAGCCCATTTGCTACGGCTCAATCTAGCCCATTCGGTGCCAGACCAAGTCCATTCGGCGCCAATCCAACATTTACATTCAATACCAATCCAACAAACCCATTCAATACCACTTCATCAATCCCTTTTGGTTCTTATCAATCAGTTCCAGTTGGTACCAATCCATCAAACCTGCCACGGAGTTCATTTGGCAACAATCCATCGAACCCATTTGGTACCAATCCAAGTCCATTTGGTGCCAATCCATCAAACCCATTTGGTGTCAATCTGTCAAACCCATTTGGTACCAATCCGTCAAACCCATCCGGTACCAATCCAAATCCATTTGTTACCATTCCACCGGGTGCATTTGTTATTGCTTCATCAGTCCCATTTGGTGCAAATCAATTTAGCCCATTTGGTACGAATCAAGCCTTTGGTACGAGCCAAGCCAACGCTCCAGTAGTGATTTCCATATTTTTGGGTGGCAGAAATTTCGTAATTTATGGATGGTAGTAATTTCAGTTTTTGAGGGTTTAACAGTGATTTCGGGCTTTTCGAAGGTTTAATGGGTTCTTTTGAAGTTTCTTTAGTTCTCTGACCTGGATTTTGTGATGGTAAATATTCAAGAATTTTCTTGGTATCTGAATTGTATGATGGCTTCTTATGTTAAAATCATACTAATTGGTGGTAATTTCATAATTTCAATCTCCTGATTTGCTCATGAGTTCCAATTAATTCCTGTAGTTTTTAAGATTTTTTCCTGTTTTCCTTTTTTTTGTCCATGATGATGATGATGATGATTTTCCAATATATAAAATTTCCAGGGATTTATTTGTTAAAATTTGCATGTTCATTGAGATGTTATCATCCTTGGATAGTATCTCTTCGCAAACCAACACTAGCCTCTCGAATTGGTCTCTCGAATTCTCGATCGTTGAGATTGGACAGATCAAGAAATGAATCTGTATATATGAAATCAAGTAGAGAGTTAAAAATATCGGGTTTTATGTCGGTTATTTCTATAGGATTCGTTTCGGTCCCCTTGTTTGAGTGAGTTCGAGTGAGTTTTAGGGACCAAGTATATTTTCCCTAAAGATTTACCGTTGGGCACCACGAATGCAGACATCCGTGTTTTTTTGTGAAATGTCCTAGTTTTCTTTTTTTCGTATCGTCCAGATCGTTGAAGCCCAAATTCGCTTGGTGTCTATGTGAATTGTAAATTGTAATCTCCCCTCTATGTTCCCTTCTTCTTCTTTTTGATCTTTTTCCCACATCCCAAGTATGGATTATTTCCTCGTGTTGTGTATACCCGCCGTTTCGTAACATCGCATAGTGAATGAGCATTGCGTTGATAAGTGAGTAGTCGTCTCCATGGTTTGGGAGTAGAGCAAACATGTTGTCGAGTGCGTGCATCCTCGTTTGGCCAGATTTTTCTGAGATACCATATGAATAATTTTATATTTAATGCTATTCTCATTTCGCAAATTTATGTTGGCCAAGAAAAGAGGATTCCTGAGCGTTTGATGAAGTTGTATACTTGTTGAGTGACAAATTTACTATTTGTCCCTTCCCTACAATTTCTATTTTGTTTTGAGAATTTCGTAAAAATACATAAAAATGAAGTTTTATTATAACTTCAAAATAATTAATTATAAATTGAAGTCTAACAATTTCAAAATATTAAATTATCATATTTTCTTTTAAAATGTCAGAATTGAAGTCTAACACGAGCAAAATACTCAGTTTTTATATTATCCTAAAAAAACTTCGTAATTAAAGATTAACACACACACATATTTTATATTTTTTGTAAAATTTCGTACAAATAAAAAAAAAATGAATTTTAACACTTTCAAAAAAATCAAGTGTCATATTTTTCTTAAAAAAATGCCAAAATAAATGTTTAAAACGAGCAAAATGCATAATTTTTATGTTATTCTCAAAAGAGTCTGTAATCGAAGACTAACACGTGCAAATTTTTATTTATTTCAAAAAAATCGTAAAAATACAAAAAGTTAAGTCTCGCAACTGCAAAAAACATTTGTCGTATTTTTCTAAAAACTGTCAAAATGTATGTCTATA
This sequence comes from Luzula sylvatica, assembly GCA_946800325.1. Lineage (NCBI taxonomy): Eukaryota > Viridiplantae > Streptophyta > Magnoliopsida > Poales > Juncaceae > Luzula > Luzula sylvatica. The sequence continues at coordinate 46,863,914 of OX326959.1, read as the reverse complement.
ACGAGCAAAATACTCAATTTGTATTTTTTTTTGAAAAAACTTCGTAATTGAAAACTAACACATGCAAATTTCAATTTTTTTCAAAATTTTCGCAAAAATACAAAAATAAGTCTAACATCTTTAAAAAAAAATCAAATATCATATATTTCTAAAAAATGTCAAAATTGAAGTCTTAACATGAGCAAAATAATTAATTTTCGTGTTATCCTATAAAGACCAATGCAAGCAAATTTCTATTTTTTTTTCAAAATTTTCCGCAAAACTACAAAAAGTGAAGTCTAACACCTCAAAAAATCAATTATCATATTTTTCTAAAATGCCCGAATTGATGTATCAAACGGGAAAAAATTTCTAGTTTCAATTTTTTCTTAAAGAACTTTGTAATTGAGGACTATCACAAGCAAATTTCTTATTTTTCTAAAATTTCGCAAATATGCAAAAATTAAAGTTTAACACCTTAAAAAATGTTATCATATTTTTTTACAATGTCAAAATTGATTTTAATATGCCTATAATCAAAAGAAAATATATATATAAGCCACAAACGGGAAAAAAACTAGCCAAAACAAATAACAATTTCTTCGACTACATAATCATCCTATAAACCAAAACCGCTCCGTGCAATAGCTCGTGAGTAAAAGCTAGTTTTACATTAGAGTAATTCTACACAACATGTTCTCGCAACATGATTGACAGCATGATGATGAGTTGTAGGGTGTGGATTGAATTAAGTTAAACTAATTTTATAGTGTGAATACAATATTCAACTTAGGATCAATATCCTGCTGCGAGAGCATGTTGCGAAATCATGTTAAGTAGAATTACTCTTTACATAAATCTATATCCAAATTCAACAAGTTATTGGATCTCTCTGAACATCCATAACAAGGATCCAATAAACTAACGGGTACAATTTTAGATCCATTTACTGATCCGACGCTATGAATCGGACCTCGGTAAGTTACAGTGTGGTTATCCGGACGCGCAAATGTTTACTAAGTTTTACTACAAACTAATTAGTCGCTGAGTACACTAACTTACCAAACTACACCAATAATACTTCGCCACATAAACAAATTATACATTAAATCGAGTGAAGTAACTTCTGACTGGTACACTTAATTTAGTTAATTAGTATTATCGCCTTATTTATAAGCACTTCTTCCCTGTCGTGCCTTTTTATAAAAACAACCCTCAGTTCTTCTTTTTATATTTTTAAGTCCATTCAATTCCTTCTCTAAAGAAAAAAAGCCCCCTAATTTCTTATTTCTTCTCTGAAATCAATTAATGCGTAAATATCTCGTCGATTTTTATAATTAATTGTAGATTGGATCAGAAAAGGAGGTTTCTTGTGCGTTGAATTTAAGCCGGTGAGGATTTTTTTTTTTACATATATTTGGGGATTTGTTTATTTATTTTAGTTTCTTGAGCGTTGGAATTACGCCACGCGGTGGGTTGGGATCCAATCTGTATATAAATCTGATTAATTTTGAAAATTCGATATTGCAGAATCGTGATTGATAGGATCAGATTGAATCAAAGAAAATGTTTGGATCAACAAATAGTAAGTGTTCTTTTCTCTCGAATTTGTGATTCTTTAATTATTGTATTCTTAGTTCTCTTTATTGTTTGTTTGGAAATTCATCTCAATTGCACATCAATGATTAATGCCAAATGCCAATTATATAATTTGTTATATGATTCCAATTTGGTAATTGATTGATAATGCCAATTGTATAACTGTCAAAACTGCATAAATTAGCAAATTCGGAATATAATTCATCTGAAATCCAGATCAATAGATAATGCTGATCATATAATTCATAGAACACATAAAATTGAACATATAAGTTATACTAATTTTCCTTTAGTTTTATCTTAACCACATTGTTGATTGACAATTGGTGGACATTCTATATTTTGTTCTTCTATTCATATCTGAACTCAATTTTGCTTTTTTGGTTTTCAGCATTTGGGCAGAATTCAAACATGCCATTTGGATCCCAATCCAATTTCGGCAACTCAAATCCCAACTTGTTTGGGAATTCAAATCCAAACCCGTTTGGAGTTGCGTCTACTTCAACAGGTATCTTTCTGCAATTTTATCGTTTTTAGTATTTAGTTCTCTCTTTTAATAAAAACCTTAACAATGTAAATCATCTCAATATATTGCAGGTTCTTCTATTTTCGGGCAGAAAACAGTAGCATCTAATGGGTTTGGATCCAATAACCCGTTTGGCAATGCGTTTCAACAACAAACTCAACCTTCTTCTCCTTTTAACTCGAACTCAAGCCCGGCATTTGGGAGCTCCAGTACCTTTGCATTTGGTACCCCCAGTACTCCTGCTTTTGGCATCTCCAGTTCTCCCGCACTGGGTGCGTCCAGTAGTTCGTCTTTTGCCTTCGGGTCCTCACCTTCTTTTTCCTTTGGTATTGTACTCTCTTTCTCTCTCTCTCTCTCTCTCTATTCTAATTCTTATTTTGTAAAGTTAATTTATTTTATACAATATTTACAAGAAATATTTTGATGTTTTCAGGTCAGATAGGACAAACTACAACAACGGGTCCAACGGGTCAAAATGGTGGAAGTAGAAAAGCGGCTTATACAAAAACTCAACATGAAGAACAAAGTAACGGGAAAATACACTCAATTAGTGCAATGTCTGTTTATGTAGACTCTTCTCATGAGGAGTTAAGATGGAATGATTATCAAAGAGGCGATAGAGGTGGACCAAGTGCTCCTTCGAGCGCATTTGGTACCAATCAACCGAGTTCATTTGGTACCACTCAATTGAGTCCATTTGGTACCACTCAATCGAGTCCATTTGGTACTACATCAAGACCGTTCGGTACCAATTCTTCAAACCCGTTCGGTATCACTTCATCGAGCCCATTTGGTACCAATTCATCGAGCCAATTCGGTACCAATTCATCGCGTCCATTTGGCACCGCTTTATCTAGTCCATTCGGCACTGCTTCATCGAGTCCATTTGGCACGATTTCAACGAGCGGATTTGGTACCAGTTCTTCTAGCCAGTTTGGTACCACTTCAGCAAGCCCATTTGGTGGAAATCAATCAAGTCCGTTCGGTACGAATAAATCAAGTCCGTTCGGTACAAATCAATCAAGTCCCTTCGGTACGAATCAATCAAGTCCGTTCGGTACGAATCAATCAAGTACGTTCGGCACGAATCAATCAAGTTCGTTCGGAATGAATCTATTTGGTAATGATCAATCGAAGACGTTTGGTACGAATACGAATCAGTCAAGTTCATTTGGTACGAATACAAATCAATCGAGTCCATTTGGTACGAATACGAATCAGTCAAGTTCATTTGGTATGAATACAAATCAATCGAGTCCATTTGGTACGAATACAAATCAATCGAGTCCATTTGGTACGAATACAAATCAATCGAGTCCATTTGGTACGAATACAAATCAATCGAGTCCATTTGGAACGAACCAATCGAACTCGTTTGGTAATATTTTCTCTTCGACATCACAATCAAACCCAAACCCAAACCCATTCTCTTTTGCCCCACAGACTAACGCTAACCCTAATTCTTTCTCTTTCACCACCGCACAATCAAATCAAAATCCCAATCCCTTCTCTTTCAATACACAATCAAACCCCACAAACCCTAATCCATTCTCTTTGACTTCTCAATCAAACCAAAATCCTAATCAGTTTGGTCAAATGGCAACTCAGCCATTCGGGTCAACGGGTTTTGGATCCATGTTCAATGCTTCTTCAACCAGTTCTCCATTTGGTTCAACTTCTACTCCTTCTTCCACCCCACCTCTATTTGGGTCTACTACTGGATCCATCCAGTCATCTACCCCATCATTTGGGTCCACAATAACTTCATCACCATTTGGAACCAGTTCCGGAACTCTCCAACCATCAACTGGACTGGTCCAGTCAACTGGTACTGGACTCTTCCAGTCCATGACAACTACGCCTGCAACTACAACTCCAAGTCCCTTCTCCTTCGGGAGTACCAACAATAGTAATTCTCAAGTACAACAAGGTACTGCATTATTTCCTTCTCGACTCATTAAACTATATAGAACGTGTTCATGGTATGATGTATTTTGTTTGAATTTTCAGGTGCGCTGGCAAACCCATTTGGTACGCTTCCATCGGTACCTCAACTCTCTATAGAGACTTCTGGTACAGGTCCTGCAGTTCAGTATGGTATCTCAAGCATGCCGGTACAAATTATCTCTCTTTTCCATATGCGCAATCATCTTAGAGAAACATTAAATTTAATAACGATTTTTCTTTGACATTATTTTTGTTTTACAGGTTTCACAAAAACCGGTACAGTCTAGGATACACTTATCTGTACCGAGGCATCTCTCTCAGAGAAGAGTGAGGCTTCCCCTTAGAAAATATCACCCCAAAAGTGATGCTCCCAAGGTATTAATATTATAATTATATTCAATATATAATGAACTAAAACATGAAATAACTAATATCCATTTGTTTTGTTATTAGGTGGCGTTTTATGCGGAGAAAGAGGAGCCGTTATACGCGCCAAAAGCAGACGCATTTTTTGTACCGAGAGAGAATCACAGGAGAGTGAGAATCATTCGTCCAGTTCATAATGATTATAATAATAATGAATGGCCTTTTGAATCCGAAACCCTAATTAATCAAGAAGATGATACCGATCCGATCATTCAAGGTACTTCATTTTTAACGTTTTCAAAAAATATCACGTATGCCCCTCTTAAAAGAAATGAAAAATATCACATTTGTAACGTATTCAGATGGAGACCAACCATATTCTCCTTCTCAATATCTACAAGACCTACAAGACGATGATCAAGATGGTATCCTGTTTTATATTTCCCCTTTTTGTTTTCAACTTTTTTTGCATATATATCATTCAACACATTACGTATGCAGATTCTGACATACTAGACGAAAATGACGAAAACGCCCCTCCATCTCCATCTCGCGAAGAAGAAGTCCCGAAATCAAACCACAACACCCAAAAGGGTCTCCAAGCCGCCATAGTATACGAACACGGCGCGGAAATCGAGGCGCTCATGCCGAAACTCCGCCACGCGGATTACTACACAGAACCCCGCATCCAGGATCTCGCGGCCAAGGAACGTGCAAATCCGGGATTCTGTTCCCGGGTTCCGGAATTTCTCCTCGGAAGAACCGGGTTCGGATCCATCAAATTCTTCGGGGAAACGGACGTGAGGAAGCTGGATTTGAATTCCATCGTCCAATTCGGGAACAAGGAAGTGGTGGTGTACAAAGACGAGAATAAGAAACCTCATGTCGGTGTAGGGTTGAACAAACCTGCTGAGGTGGCGCTCCTGAACATTAAATGCGTGAACCGCAAGACCGGAGAGAGGGTTTTCGAGGGGAGGAGAGTCGACAAGTATAGAGAGATGTTGGTTAAGAAAACCGAGGCTCAAGGAGGAGAGTTTATTTCGTTCGATCCTGTTAAAGGGGAATGGAGATTCCGCGTCAAGCATTTTTAATCGTACCGGGTTCGCGTACCGGTTTATTGGTACAGTGTGAATATTTATATGGAGTTCTTTTTTTAAAGTTCTGCATGGGTGTGTGTTAACATGCATGTGTTTGAGTTTTTATATTTGGTATATTTTGTTTTGAAAGTTTGGTTGGTCCGCTAATTCATGGCAAGATTGTTTAGTTCTCTTTTGTGCCTATTTTGGTTGTTTTTAAATAATGCAGTGTTTTTTTTTCTTTTTTTTGAGTTTTATTGTGGTGGAAAGAAAATTGTTAATAGAGTTTTATTTGTTTATAGCGAAAGGAAAAGTTTTGCTGTAGCGAATGATCAAAGGGTTGTTTTGTTTATGCTTTTTGAATGAAGTATTGCTGGGAATTAATCCTAGTGTATTATTATTCTTTTTATGATCTTAAATTTGATTATTTGATATATTATACTTAATTGTAGGTGCTAATTTGCATTATAACACTAACACTCTAACAGTATTATATTATATTTATATTAGCTTTTAAGTTTAGATAGTGACCTGGCACCAACCTTTTCTATTTATATTTGCTACTATTCAATTATTCAATTATTCATTGATCCCTCGCTCTTTAGGCCTCCTCAATCAAGCAATATTTGTTTCTCTTCCCCCAAACTGGTCCCTCCAAAAGAAGCAATGAATATGATGCATCAATTTTATTATATAGACTCAACATTACTTTCTAACTTAGACTCTAAACAAAATTTACTCCTGAAGTTATTAAACATAATAACATTAAATACATTTTCAAAAATTACGAAATGTAATTTAGCTATTAAATTTCCAACCACTACAATATAATGTTAAGTTTGTGATCGGTCAGATATGAACGAGCCAAATGATTAAATTATCAAAATATCGAGTGAAAATATTGACAATTTCTCATTTGGTTTATTTGCTCACTATGTAATTCATATCATGATTCCTGAACGTACAATAAAATTAAGGCTGCGAAATAGTTTTGTTGCGAAATAACGGGGGCTCAATAGCAGCCTAACTTATAATTAGTGATTAGGGTAGGACCTGCATTTCAATTTCAACCACTTTTTTAAGCACTCAAACTTTTAAAGTGGCATTTTTTTTATAGTTACCCTCCACCTTGAGAAATTTAGCAAAGAAAAAAAAATAATGAATGTAACAGTACATCAACAGCTCATTATACAAGGGATATCTCAAACTTCACTCACTGACAGCCAAATGTGATGGTGATTAACTTTATAATTTAGCCCACATAATATCATTAATTTAATCATAGGAAATTATGAAGTACCACTCATGCCTCAATAATAGTAAAAAATATTATGTTTATGAGTGTCTCTCTTCTTTCTTTATTTAGACTCCTAAAGTAAGGATGTCGATATTGTAAGAGCTAACATGACTTAATTGAGAACGAATTCAAAATTCTTTTATCAAATAATCATTATATTCATATTTATGATGATTAATATTTATTACACTTATTTATTATTATTTATATCTTCCACAAATATTATATATATATTTTTAGTATCATGAATAATCAATATATATTAATTTGCATATGTTATATCGGGTTACAATTTGGATCATTTTTTTGCTGCTGAGAAAAATTAAGGACAATAATATTTTCTATATAAAATATTTTGTTTGCATAATTTATGAAAAATAATAACAATAATATATAAGTGAAATAAATATTAATCATCATAAATAGAGGTGTAGTGGTCATTTGATAATTTTTTTTTGAAATTGCTCTTAATTAAGTCATGTTAGATCTTGCAATAGCGTCATCTAAATTAATTGAGATATTTTCTGAAGGAGTTAGATTAGAGGATAGGTATAATGAATATTTCCATATATTGCATGGGTATTTTTGAAATTATTCCAAAAGCATAATATGCAATGAATTATGCATCTTTATTCCAACTTACTTCATTATTTTTTCCCAAATTGAAAGTGATGTATAAGACTCTAACATCAACCCATGACCATCATGTGCTATATTAACTTTTCATAAGGGCAAAAATAGGAAAAAATTATATCACTCATAATTAAAGATATTTTTACAATGTGACAAAGTCACAAAAGTAAACATAATTATAATTTACCAATTAATATTTTCATATAACCAATAACAATTAACAAAAACTCCATATGTAACAATACAATATATATGCAAAATTGTAGATGAAAAATAATGAAAGTAGCAAAAACTTGAGGGGTAATTTCGTCCTTTCACATTATTAGGTTATTGTCGGTACCGGCTTAAATGAAATAGTGACAGTTACGTACCGTTTCAAACCGGGAAAATACCGGGAATTCCCCTTCAATCAAACCAAAGTCCCAGTAAATCACATAACATATGATAAAATATTAGAAAAAGAACAAATATGTGTCATTTTGATAAAAAAATAAATATTCTTTCTTTCTCTCTCTAAGCCAACTCAGTGCCGGCCTTTCTTTCTCAAGGAAGAGAGAGAGAGGGGGAGAGAGAGGGGATATGATGGAAGAAAATGAGGAGAATTGTAATGGGTTAATGGTGGATTCCCAAATAGAGGCATCGAAAAAGAAGAATCAACAAGGGAAAAGGTCGTTTTATATGGATGATGAAGAAGAAGAGTATATAATCTTGCCTCACTCTTTGGATCCTATCAAAATTGAGCTCAATCGACTTGGCGACGAAATTAAAGGTGTATTTATTTACGCTCTGTTTTTTCTTATGATTTGGGTATATTTGTAGTTATCAATCATTGGGTATTGTTCAATTTTTCGATTTCGTTGAGGTGTGATAAAGAAATTAGATAATTCTGATATAAAGTCGAGTAGATGAAACTTTCAGATTCTTTGGTGATTTTCTTTTCAGATTTTCCTGAATAATTGCATAATTTGCATTTTTTTTTATGAAATACTTCAATTATCATCTGAATTTTTAATTTTCATAATTTTTTTTTTTAAACTCAGATAAGGATCGCGAGCTAGCAGAAGCCCAAAATGAGATAAAAAGCTTGCGCATAACCGAGCGAGCTAAAGATAAGGCTCTTTGTGAGGTACTTAATTTTTTTTCTTTTCTTCTCCTTCGATTTAATTATTCAAGAGAATAGTCTTCGAAGTAAATAATTATTCATTGTGTTTCAGTAGGTTACAGAAGAGCTAAAAAAGATATACGAAAAACTCGTGGCCTCAGAAGTAACTATTGAAAACAAGGTTCGTACTTTGAATTTTCTTAATTTCACGAGAGAGTATCATAATTTAATTATTAATTTTGGAATTAATGTAGAATTTAGAAATTAAGAGGATCAATGAAGAAAAAAGAGAAGCTATAGCGGCTCAATTAGCCGCAGAGGCGACTCTGAGACGGGTTCATGCGGCACAAAAGGACGACGATTTACCCCCAATCGAAGACATTCTTTTCCCTCTTGAGGCTGAGATCAAGTCTCTCAAACAAGAGGTCCGTTAATTTATTTTATTTAATCAGACCATGAATTTATTTACTCATGAAAATATTATTCATTATAGTCTAATATTGAGCATTCGAAGAGGTTTAAGCATTTTCATAATTTTGATGAAATAAAAAGCAAGTTAATTTTTTTGTTGTCTTATTTTTTTTGGTAAAGATGGTAAAGCTTCAAGAGGACAATAAAGCACTAGATAGGCTAACGAAAACAAAAGAAGCCGCTCTGTTAGAAGCAGAAAGAGAGGTGCAAATAGCGAAAACAAAAGCTGCGATTGTAGACGAGTTACAAAACAAGCACCAAGAATTAATCAAACAAAATGATATATGTCAAGAAGAATACAGAATACTCGATAAAATGCAAAGGAAAAAAGTTGCTGAGGTGGAGAAGCTCACTCAGACCGTTCACGATTTAGAGGAGTCCGTTCTTTCAGGTGCGGCTACCGCTAACACGGTTCGAGATTACCGGCGCCAAGTCAGCGAGCTCAAAGTACGGTATTTCTTATCTAAAGAAGTTTTTTACACAAGTGAAGTGTCATTCGACAAAAATGACAATTTGACAAATTAATTTTAGGATGAGAAAAGAACATTAGAAAGGACCCTTTCACGAGTAATGGTCGCGGAGAATCGAGCCGCTACACTTGTCGCGAATGAATGGAAGGATTCTTGTGATAAAGTCATTCCTCTCAAGCAATGGATCGAAGAACGCCGAGTTCTCACGGTAAATTTTGCATTTTTTTTCCATTTCACGTTCATATTAGTACTTAAATGCGAAACGGTTAATTAGTTAATCATCAAAATGTGATAATTTCAGGGTGAAACGCAGCAGCTCCGTGACAAGCTCATTGTCGCAGAACGTACTGCGAAGGCCGAGGCTCAACTAAAAGTATATCATTTTTAATAAAAATTTTCTTCTAGTTGGCTAGTTTTTATTTGCGATTTCATATTAATGAAATATACATAATCTTGCCTCAAATGGGCATAAACTTTTTTTTGTATAAACTTTTATGATATGTAGGAAAGGTTACAGATGCGATTAAAGGTATTAGAAGATGGTATAAGATCATCTCTCCAATCAAGGGAGGCAAAAACCCTTTCGAATGGCTTAAATAAAAGCCGGTCGATAAATGGATATGATTTTCTCGCAAGTCCTTCACAAAATAAAAATCACAAGCAAAGACCCTCTTTACCTAGTCCGAGATCGCAAATTTTGGTCTTGAAGCACTCGAAAGGGGCATCTACGTCTTTTGACAGCACTATCTCATCAGAAGAAAAGTGTCCCAATTCGAATTCGAATTCGAAATCTAATTCAGATTGCGATAGTAGCAACGGGTCTGTTGGAGAAGAGTCCGAATTGAAATTGGAAAGAGAGGAGAAGATCTCGAATGACGATTTTGTTTCGGTAGTGCTTTATGATGTTTTGCAAAAAGAGGTGATTGCTTTGAGAAAATCATACCTCGAAAGGGATCAATGCTTAAAAGACAAAGAGACTTCTATCGAGGCAAGTAAAATAGTTTATGCGTAGAAAATAATATAAGCAAAAAAAAAAAATCATTGAAATCACAATATTTTTAAATTTAGATGTTATCGAGGAAGATAGATACGTTGAGTAAAGCAATGGAGGTAGAGACGAGGAAACTGCGAAGAGAAAAAGGCGTGCTCGAGAAAGAGGTGGTTGCTTTGCGAACGGAGAAAGATCAAGAACTTAAATCGAGACGATTCAAGGGAAATAATTCATCTTCATGATCGATACAAATTTATGCGAAGTATAAGCGTAAATGTTGGATGTATATGCACACAAATATAATCCTTTAATTATTGGTTGTATTATTATATAAAATGACTCTGAAAAATGTATTCATGTGTATATTGAAAGATCACTGACATAATAAAAAAGAAGTCATTTATTATGCCTCCAAATTTTATCGAGATATTCGTAATGTGATGCTAACATGATTAATTAACAATTTAACATCGAAAATTTGTTAATTTGTACGTATTCGAGTCGATTTGTCGGGTTTCAGATTATTCGAGTCGATTTTTCGGGGTTGAGATCAACTAGAAAGGGTCCATATTTTAAGCCCATATTCATTGTAAAGAGAAGCCCAAAGTCTCTAAACCCTCTCATCTCTCTCAAAAGGCAAAAAAGCGAAGACCTTGGTTTTTACTGTGAAATTGCAAAATGGAGGCGGCGACGCTTTCCTTCTCCCCAGATGCTCCGCCGCTGTCAGTCATAGCTGCTGCGAGGGTAGCCGGAGTAAATCTCTCATCCGATACTGGCGGTCTTCCTTCTGGGTCTCCTCCTCAACTTCGTTTTGCTTCTGGGTATGTTCTGCTTTATTTCTCTCTCGTTAAGGTTAACAACTTTTTTCATCATCAAAATTAAAAATTTCAGAGAAAGCCTACATGGAATCAACACTCTTCTCCGCTATATTGGAAGAGTGTCTTCTCTTCCCAATTTCTACGGCTCGAGTCCTCTCCAGTCCGGACAGGTTGGTGTCCAATCCATTTCTTATTACCTGAATTAAACATCTTATCATCGATTTTTTTCTTCTTCGATTCTTTGTTTTAGATTGATGAATGGCTTGATTACGCTCAAACATTTTCGTCAGGATCTGAATTCGAAAATGCATGTGCTTATGTCGATTCATATCTTTCTCCACGAACTTTTTTAATCGGTTTCGATTTCTCTGTTGCTGACGTGGCAGTCTGGACTGCTCTTGCTGGTAAATTATATTTCGTATCCCTCCTCAATTTATAAAAAAAATACATTTTTATAATGGGTTGCACTTTACTATGTTTCTTTTTAAAAACCTAGGTATTGGACAAAGATGGGAGAGCTTGAGAAAATCGCAAAAATACCCAAATTTAGTGAGATGGTTCAACTCAATTTCGTCCGAACACGAAACCCTAAATCAATCTGTATCTTTATTTGTCGGTAAAAGAGGAATCGGTAAATCCCCCGCTCCAATCCTCAAATCCAAAGAATTAGTCAACAACGATAATTCATCGCAATTTGAAGTGGATTTACCTGGTGCGATATTTGGAGAAGTTTGTCTCCGTTTCGCGCCAGAGCCGAGTGGATATTTACACATAGGCCACTCAAAAGCGGCATTATTAAATAAATATTTTGCCGAGAGATATAACGGTAAATTAATCATTCGATTTGACGATACGAACCCTTCGAAAGAGAGCGAGGAGTTCGTGGACAATCTCTTGAAAGATATCGAAACTTTAGGGGTCAAATATGAAAAAGTGACGTACACTTCGGACTATTTTGAAAAATTGATGAAAATGTGCGAGAATTTGGTTAAGAAAGGAAAGGCTTATGTGGACGATACGCCTCGAGAGCAAATGCAAAAGGAACGAATGGATGGGATCGACTCAAAATGTAGGAATAATAGCATCGAAGAGAATTTGAAGTGGTGGAGAGAGATGGTAAGCGGAACCGAACAAGGTGTTAAGTATTGCGTGAGAGGGAAATTGGATATGCAAGATCCGAACAAGACTATGAGAGACCCGGTTTATTATCGGGTCAATAATGACCCGCATCACAGAGTCGGTCAGAAATTCAAGGTGTATCCTACTTACGACTTTGCCTGTCCTTTCGTCGATTCCATTGAAGGGGTAATATTTTCTCTCTCGTAAACAAAAATATTTATAAAATTTAGGAAAATTACGAAAACGACCCTGAATATTTCAGATAACGCACGCGTTGAGGTCGAGCGAGTACCATGACAGGAACGCGCAATATTACAGGATTTTGGAGGATATGGGACTGAGAAAAGTGCAGATTTATGAATTTAGTAGGTTGAACATGGTGTATACTTTGTTGAGCAAGAGGAAGTTGTTGTGGTTCGTTCAGAAGGGTGAGGTGGAGGGCTGGGATGATCCGAGATTTCCTACCGTGCAAGGCATTGTCAGACGCGGGCTCAAGATCGAGGCCTTGATCCAGTTTATCCTCCAACAGGTCCGCTATTTTTATTTTTCTCAATTAATTTTAGAAGGGTAAATTTGATATTTTGAACTTTTCTAATCAGGGCGCCTCGAAGAATCTGAATCTAATGGAGTGGGACAAGCTATGGACGATAAACAAGAAAATAATCGATCCAGTCTGTCCTCGCCACACCGCAATCCTCGCCCTCGATCGAGTCGCGTTCACCCTCACCAACGGCCCGGATTCGCCCGTGGTCAAGATCATCCCGCGGCACAAGAAACACCCGCCAGCTGGCAACAAAGCGACGACCTTCACGAGCAAAATCTGGCTCGAGCACGCCGATGCAAGCATCGTTGACGTAGGCGAAGAAGTGACTTTGATGGATTGGGGAAACGCGATTATCAAAGAGATCGTCAAGGGCGAAAATGGAAAGATTTTAGGGTTGATTGGCGAATTGCATTTGGAGGGGAGCGTTAAGAGTACGAAGTTGAAGCTGACGTGGCTCCCTGATATCGAGGATTTGGTTAACGTTACTCTCTTCGACTTTGATTATTTAATCAAGAAGAAAAAGGTTAGGTTTTCATTATTTTAAGGCCAAATTTCGTATGTACTACAAAGACCTACAATTTCACGTATACCCCTGCAAAACGTGAAATATCATGAATACTCCTACAAAATTATTATAATTTCATGGATGCCTAACAGAAATCTAACAAAAAGGGCATTCCTGAAATTTTAGTAGTTTTGTAGAGGTATTCATGATATGGGGTATACCGTATACATGAAATTGTGGGGTTTTATAGGGGTACATATGAAATTTGACCTTATTTTAATTCATGTTTCTTTTTTGTAATTTTGGTAATATTTTTGAGTAGTTGGAGGAGGGAGAGGATTTTTTGGATAATTTGAACCCGATTACGAGAAAGGAGACGGCTGCGTTGGGGGATGCGAATATGAGGAACTTGAAGAATGGAGAGGTCGTGCAACTGGAGAGGAAGGGGTATTATCGATGTGACGTGCCGTTTGTTCGTAGTTCGAAACCGATTGTACTGTTTGCAATTCCTGATGGAAGGCAGCAGGCTTCTCTCAATAATTAATAAATTTGTTTTTTTTTATTGAGTTTTGTGTTTTTTTTTATTTTTATGTGATATTTATGAGTTTTTGGTTTTGTATCGTATTAATATTTTGACTTTACTGAGTTGATTTTTTTTAGTGTGGATTGCAATTTTTGTCACAAACTTCATATTTGTATTATTTTGTCAGATATTTAAGAGATTTTCTGTTGATATTTTTCATTAGATATTTACTATTACAATCAAATTACTTATTTTATATATTTTTTTTTGAGTAAATTCCGAGAGGTCTCAAAGTCTCCCTTCCAAACACAATCTTCTTTTTATTTTTTTATTTTTTTTTATTACAAATTCGTAGGCCACACACTCTATTCACTCATTTAACATTTAATCTATAATCCAGTGTCCCCGTCGGGAATCGAATTTCACACCTCTCGCTCCCTAACCAAGAGGTGTGACCAACTAGGCTAACTCTAGTTGGCACCTATTTTATATTTGTTTACCACAAAATCTCAATTATATATAGGAGTATTACATAGAACAAAATGGAGTATCTACTTCTCAGAATCTCACCTTTGAAAAAGAAAAAAAAAGACCAATGTAATATTTTTTGAATTACATGCAATATTTCAATTTTTCTAAAATACCAAGGTTTCAAATTTTTTATTTTTCAAAATCTAGATGTTCATTTTTTTTCAGTTTACTCAGGATCCTAAACTTTTCAAAGGCCAATAAATCTCGAATCATTTTATTTTAGTGCAACCCGAATACTCTTTTGTTGTTTGCCATTTGTTGTTAACACAGCAATTTGAATGCAAATGCATACTAAATAGTAAATGGACAACTAACTAAATTCAAAATCTCTTTTTTTTTGTATTTTTTAATTATGAAATTATTTCCTGATGAGGGCTGGGATGAACCTAGGGGTGTAAACGGTTCGGATACGGTTCGGATAGTGGTCATACCAGATCCGGATCCGTATTTTTTTTTCAGAGATACGGATATTTCCGGATCCGGATACGGTTCGGATATTAAACGGATACGGATTCGGTTCGGATATCTCGGATACGGATACGAATCTGGATATTATTCGGATAGTTCAGACGGATATTTGTATGTAACATAACTATCTATTTTACCAACGAATCTCAAACAATATCAAAATAATATTTAAATAATACATAAAAGGACATTATAATTTTACGAAACAAAATCAAGTATTTGTCAAATATTTTGTGATTTGGAAAAGCATACATGAAAAATTCATATTCTTTTAGAATGAACTTGGTTTATCAATTATAAGTCATGCAAACATAAATTTATATTGGGTCTATAAGATCATAGTTATTTAAAAACATAATAAATTTTCAAAAACGGATATCCGTTTTTATACTGTTATTCGGATCAGGATAATATTCGGATTCGGATCCGGATCCGATCCCTATTATCAAAACCGAATCCGGATCCGGATCCGTTCGGATCCGGATAATTTTATTCGGATCCGGATATTTAGGCGAATTCGGTTCGGGTCGGTTCGGATAATATCCGAACCGTTTACATCCCTAGATGAACCGCCGTTCAATTTTTTCTTATTGTAAATTTTTAACTACAAAATTAAATCTCGAAGTAAACTATATTCTTTGGTTATACCTGGTGAAATATACCTTTTTGAAGGAAAAATACATTTTTTAAATGTGTGATATACCTTTGTAATCACATTATATCTTTATATCTTTTGGAATTATGATTTATTTTTTAAAATTGGTGATATAAAATTGGTTATATACCGTTTTTATTAGCAATATGTATTTTTACAAGATCATTATATCCTTTTGAAAATATCTACATATATATTCTTGTAACACAATTGTGTACCCATTTAAATATTAGTGTATCTATTTTAATTTTTAAAAATTATATATCTTTACTCGAATATCATATATCTTTTTTAAAAAGATTTCTACTCAGATTCTCATGTTTTCAAGGTCTAACATATACACAATATATATTTTTTTTCTTAAAATTTAATGATTCAAACGCTAGCATGTAAAAGACATGTTTTTTTTTTTATTTTTTTTAATAATCACTTTTTTAGTCTAATACAAGAAAAATATGTTTTTTTTTTCTTTCTCAAAACTCGAAACAGTCATTTTTTATGTGATATTAAAATCCCAACTATCTGACAGTAATTCCACGCTGTAAATAAAATTTGTTTTCTCAAAATTCAATTTGTTAACAACATTCAAAGAAAAAGAACGGTCCATTTTTCAGAGATTTATATTATTCAAAATATTTGATGTTTTTTTTATTCTTCTTGAATGATTGGATATTTTTTTAACCTTCTACAAAGTTATTATGTGGGTTCAATCCCGGTTGATGGAGTACATATGACTTATGAGTCTTCTTCATTTATTATAAAAAAAATAAAAATAAAAACAAAGTTATTATAAAATGCATGATGTATTATTTTCAACACACTGTAATGTAATTTCAAATATCAAATGTATATGCATCGCCACAGCGGCCATGGAGTGTGGCTAAAAGCGTGACTTGAGAACCTTCTGTATTATTTTATAGAAATTTCAAAAATTTCTTCTAATTCTAACTAACTTGATTAATTCAAAAAGAAACATTACTGTTACAAACTTTCAAAATTTAAAATTTACAAAATTATGTTATAACTTATACCCTAAAAAAAGAGACCAATGGTTACCCTGAAAGCCAGTCTACCATTAATTACGAACCTCTCATTTCGTTGATTCAATCTCCACCATCCACTCCCCTTCAATCCTTCTATAAATGAACCTCTCTAACTAATCATTCCTCTTCACCCCATAATTTTCTCGTCTCTCTCCAGTCTCCTCTCTTCTCTGTCTCACTCTCTCTCGTTTTACTGTCAAACGTCAAGTTCTTAACTAATCAATGGCGAAGGTGGTTTTTGTTATGTTTGCCATGGTGGCAACTCTGTGCATCGCAGGGGCGTTGCCTCTCCCTCACTTCACCATCGAGGGCAAAGTTTACTGCGACACCTGTCGCGCAGGTTTCGTCACCACCGCCTCCGAGTACATTCAAGGTTCACTTCATCACTTTTTCCTTTCTTTCTTCTTTTTCGTCGCATTTCTTGATTTTCTTGAAATTATTTGTAAAGATCTTTTCTTGACATTCTTTTTGAAATGTAGGCGCTGGCGTTCGTCTCGAATGCAAGCACTTCGGAAGCGACGAGATAAAGCACACCTCCGAGGGCATTACCAATGCGGAAGGCAAGTACGAAGTTAGCCTCGAAGACGATCATCAAGAAGAAATTTGCGAAGTCGCCTTGGTTAATAGCTCCCGTACCGACTGCGGCGAACTCCCCAAAGCATTTCCGTACCGTGCGCGTGTCGAAATTACGCTTAACAACGGCATGCCTTCGGTGCACCGCTTCGCAAATCCTCTCGGGTTTCTTCGTACCGAGCCTCTCGCGAACTGTGCTGAAGTCTTGAAGCAGTACCACCTTTTCGACGACGATTTCTGAATTACTTAGATTTGGGATTCGGTTTCTTGGCTTCTTTTGTTTTCCTGTCTGGTTTGTGGGAGTCGGATTTACGGTTTTGTATGGTTTGTGGTATTTCAAATGAAGGTTTAGGGACTGTTATCTTTGTGGATTTTGTTTATGGAAAGGTTGAAAAAACTTGGTAAACATATTTGGTAATATAATAAATTGAGCTACTATATTTTCTTTGCTACTTGATGTACTGGATCTCTGGATTTATTTGATCAACAATATTTAGTTGATCCAAACGTAAATTAAATGGAAGATTCAATTTTTTATCATTCCAAAAATTCGAAATATCATATTTACCCTTCGAAAATAAAAGTATCATATTTACTCTTTTCAAGATCTAAAATATCACATTTATCGTTTCAAAACTTACAATATATGAAGCATATCCAAATTGTTCTTTCTGAAATTGTATAAATTACCTGCTTGATTTTCATTATAATTAAGATAAGAAATACAAAGTCGAATATTAGATATTTAAATCGTCAAATTGATGTTAAATTTGTCCATTTTTTAATGGTTTAGTTATACAAACTTAGTTAAATTATTAAGATGTATATATATTTTTTGGTTGTTTAGAAGTATAAATATGCAAATCTTCCGCATTCCAAATAATTCAAAACAGGTGTTTCTAAATTGGGTTGTATATGTATAAAACTGCCAGTAAATATAAAAGAACATTAAATATAGTTCCTAAAAATTACTTATACCAATTACAACTCCTGAATAATTTAGTTTCACTTCAAATTTAGTGATATTCTCAGGTTTTAAAAACCTCCAAAGGAAGAGAAATCGATTAAACCGACTAATAAATAGGGGAGTTCTATCATACACCCTTTTACAAGGGTATTTTGTGTATTTTAGCAATTAATTATATTTGTAAAAAAGTGTATCATAAAATTTATTTTTTATGGAAATTTTGGTTTAAATGAACAACAAAAAATTCCAATTTAGTTAAACATTAATTGATAAATATATTTGATATATTACCTTAAATATTCATAAATGAATAATTACTCCAAATATCCTTGAAAATTGGTGTATGATAAGGAAATATACGTATGATAGAAGCCCCCTTAAATAATAGTAAAGCCCAAATTAGCCCTAAAATAAACTCATAATAAATCGATTGTATTATGTCCATTTGCATGGGTCAACATTGATATTGCATGAGCATCATGCATGCCAAATGCATGAACTATTCAAAGAATATCATGGGAGTTATAAATATTTCATTCTTTTAAATTAGCATGCTTCAAATTAATGATCATAATCTTTCTGTTATTCATAATCGTGTTGGTTTAGTAGGTTTTGTGTTATTCCTATTATGTTAACGTATATTTGGATGCTTGAGTGTTTCTTAATTGCAAAATTTATAACAAGTAGTGATGGATTCATGAGATATCAGAAAAAATCATATAAACATAGAATTATTGTTCGATTCTCTGAGGATCGTTGGACCGAACAGGATCATCGTCCCTCGTCGTGTCGATGACTTCATCCAAAGGCACTGTAGTAGAGAGATGTCGCTTGTTGGCACATATCACTATCGGTACATGTTTCAACGATATCTACGATATTTCAGGGGGCTGAGAAATGACCCCCCACCCCCCAGATAAGATACGATATTTCAGGAGGGAATTCTTGAAATTTTAGTAGTTTTGTAGAGGTATTCATGATGTCTTTTTGTTAGATTATTCATGACATTTGAGATTATGACCAATTATAAATTAATGCAAAGAAAAGTACGTTGATGTCATTTTATATTCACATTAAAAGCTACTTCAAAAGTGAAAACAATTCGGTAATTAATTTATATTTTCTATGAATATAACATTTTTGTTTAAATAATTGCGCTTAACACACAACAATATATGATGTCAATTAATTGAGTCTTAGATTTCACATATTTTGTGACAACTATTTTTTTGTAGTTAATAGCTTCTTCTATCTTTTTAGTGAATTTTATTATTTTTGATATAATAATTATCGTTTTGGCATAAATATGATATTCTGGTATCGGCATGATGTCGAAAATCATTTATGTAAAATCACATTTTTTTTACACATCATTGAGAGAGAAGATTATGTAGATCTTATTTTTTGAGTAATTTTAGTTTGTATTTATTAAAAAAATGATTATATATATACATATATATATATTCGGCCCACTATCTTTATAGAAAAATAATTTGTATTTGTTAGAAAATTTAAGTATTTATAGGAATGAGTTGGCTATCCGAAAAACGCGGCCCACTATGGTTATGTCAAAACCAACCCAATTTTATTATTTGGAGAACATTCTACCAAATTAATGAATAACTAGAAGAAGTTCGGCCCAACATTATGAACCTTTAAAAATTTTAATTCATATTTTAAAAATGAATTATATAAATGTACATTCTTATATATAAAGCCTACAAATTTAAAAATTGGCAGAAGGCAATTTTTTTTAAGATACAATATCACATTCTATCAAATAGCAAATCACATATCAATCGGTACGGCAAAAAAAATATATATATATATATATATATATATATAGGCTCAATGGCCAACAACGCTTATTTTTCAAAATGCATATATGAAAATTAAATCTTAACCGTATAGATGTGATATATATCATCTAGATATGTTGTAAAATAAATTTTGAATCATTTGAATTTTTATATCTAACAAAACAAATAACAATTTTTCACAACCGTCCATTTCGGTAAAATTTTAGATTTCAATGAATTTTTTTTCGAAACATAGTAAAAATTTATCCTAACCCTATCTATATAACTTAAATGAAATCCAATGAAAAAAATTCGAAGTTTAAAATTTATTTCATGATGAATCATGTCGTAAATGTTATTGACCGTTAATATTTTTATGTATCATGATGAATATGATAGATTTTTTTATTTTTCATAAAATTGAATCTATAAAATTGTCAAGTGATATTGATTTCATCGATACGGTTCAAATTTAATTTTCATTCATAGATTGTGTGAAATAAGTGGTGTTGGCCGACGTTGACCAAACAAGAGTGTTGACCATTGATCTTATCTATATATATATATATATATATATATATATATATATATTATAGGTCTGCTAAGTTGAAATTCGAAAAGTGAATCCAAGTTAAAAGATATAAAATAGAAAATTAGAACAGATTTATTTACAGGGAAATGTCCACTTTAGACAAATATAGAGTAAGTAATAATTACAAGAATAACCATACAAACAAAATCATAAATATAGCAGTCCCGAGTACCTACTTATCTTTGAAAGATCGCGAAATGTAAAATGTTCATTTTTTTTATTATACTACTTCATATTGCATCATTATTAGTAACGAGAATTTATATTATTGAAAAATAAATAAATATTAAAATATAATTTATAGAATATACTAAATTTTATTTATAATTAGTAGAAAATTACAAATATTTTAAAACATAATTATATTTACAAATATTATAAAAAAACCAAAAGTATTATAAATTATTTGAAAATATTAAAACATAATGTTTTTCTAACAAGCAATATTTAAAATATTTACTTTTTTTTTATATAATTTGGCTTGATTAGTTTATTAAATTAACACCATGAAAATATAATTATGTCTTATACTTAAATGTTATATTTTCTTGTGCACAAACAATTCTCTTCAAAAATATATTTTTATTTGCGAAATAAAATACTTTTGCATATATAGTTTTATTGAATATGAAATAGTTTTAGTAGACAAGCATTTTCTAAAATAAATATGATTTTCAAAGATTTAATACTTAATAGTGAAATATAGTATTTATTTTGATATTTATTTTTTCTTAAATAGTACAAAATTTTGTTAAAACTAATGGTACAATATGAATTAATATAACAAGCAAAAATCACCATTTTACATTTCTCGGTCTTACCAGTACTTTTATAATATTATTTATAAAGTGTTATTATTATAATAATTCATGTTTTATATTTGTCCGACAGTAAATAAGCCAAACTGAAATCACTATTATTAGTATTCAAAGTAATTATGAAATCAAATACTATTTTCATTACTTATTTGTAAAAAATCGCAAATATTTTAAAACATAATTACTATTTATTAATTTTATAATCAATATGTAAAATATTACATTTTTAGTATAAATTAAATTTACAATTACTTAATTTAAGAAATTAATCAAGCACAATAATCTGAATAAATAAATAAAATATATTATATATTTATTTTGTACATATTATGTTTTTATAATCTCAAATGTCTATAATGTTTTACAATAATTTATAATATTTGTAAATGTTAATTATGCTTCAATATATTTACGATTTTTATGAATTATTAATGAAATTCTGTATTTGCATTTTGTACCTATTTTCTGTACTAATAAGGATAATATATAATATAGGTAATATAGCAACAAAGAATAAAACTTCAATACATTGAAATGTCCAATGTGTTTGTTTTTGCAATTTAATTTGTAATTTGTAATGTGTCCATTTCTATCATTTTTGTTTTATATTTGTCTTTCATTGATTGTTTTTCCAAAAAAAATAAAAAATAAAATCAGAATTTGAATAGACTAATTGAACATGATTTATTGTTCTCTAGAAGAAAAAAAACACCATCCTTTATCACAATAAAATCCATTTAATCGTGTTGAAAATTGAGATGCTTTATTTGTGAATTATTTTAAACTATGTTAGATTATTCACAAATATGTTTACAAATAAATGAATTACATCAAAACACACTGAATATTTAATTATGTCGACTCCAACAATGGTCAGGATGTGATCAAGGATGTCAATGAATTGGGTAATACCCGTGCCGGACGGGTACTCGATCCGTACGTGTCGAGTAATATCCGATTAAGTCTACCCGCGGATCGAATATTACCTGATTAAAAATACTCGGCACGGATACTGATAGGATATGGATGAGGTCGTATCCGACCCATGAATATACCTGATCCGAACCCGGTGCTTATTAACTCTAGTTATATCAATATTTGTGAGAGGCGGCGGAAAAGAGGAAAAGAGGAGAGAAGCTCTCAGAAGGACTTGTTAGGTTAAGTATAACCCAGGATATCTATTCCCTGATTTAGAAAGAAAGGAATTGAAGATCATGGAATTGAAATTCAAGGAATTAATTTCCAAATTATTTATTATATGATAAGTAGAAAGTTTATTATGTAATAGATAGGTAAGTGTATGAGTTTGTAAGTAAGGGTATTAGTTTTATATGAGCAATTATGCTTAAAATTGTATTAACTCAAAATTATATATGAAATCAATAGAAGTAGGACTCAAGAGCCTACTCTATTTTAATCAAAAAAAAATATTTGAATGTTTTTCACTATTTTTTTTTTACTTTTAATTGTTTTAATATATTCTTTCTAGAATTTTCTATTATACAGTTTATTTTTTCTTTTTTTCTACTTGTCAAGTAAATAAAAGTAAAAAAAATAAATTCCTAGATTCTGTTTATTTTTGTTTTTGTTTTTGACTATTATTTCATTTTTGTTCCAATTTTAATTTTAATATACAATTTCAGCTTAAATTTTGTGTTATGTATTTTGTGATATTATTATTTTATGTGATGTTTTTAATCTAATGGGGAGACCAGGTCAAAATCAATTTGCACATGTTGTCTAGTTAAACTGATAACTTATGAGCTTGATTTAGAGCCTAGAGGCCCAAAAATTAGACTTCATATAATAATAAGGGAAAATTTCAAAAAAGCCCCTATTTTTTTGGATATTCTAAAAAACCCCCTATTTTTTTGAAAACTCCAAAATACCTCCTCTACCAAACTTTTATTTTCAAATACCCCCCTATCGGGTTAAAATTAACTATGGATGGTGTTAAATATTTTTTTATGACCAAAATACCCTTCATTTTACATATTTAGTAATTAAAATAATGTTTTTGTTATTTGTATTAATTTAAAAAAAGTCCTAATTTTTTTTTTGCTTATATTAATTTTTTAAAAATAATTGTCATATGTTATCTTTATATAATTTTAATATTTCATACATTACATATATTTGACTTTCATAAATTTTTATTGAAAAAATAACATAAAATAATAATAAGATGAACAACAATATTAAAAGAACACCTTGCAAATATTTAAAAATTAAAATATCATGATTATATTAAAAGCATACATAAAAGAAGAACGAAAATAAAATTAAAATAGATGTTTAAAGAAATATTTTTCTTTCTGTATATTTTCAAGGTGTTTATTTTATTATTATCTGATGTTAGTTTTTCATGAATAATAAATGAAATATAAAAATTATACAAACACAACATTTAATAATTTTATTTTTGTGAAATCATTATATGTTAAAAATTATTTATGAATTCTTTTAATACTAATAAAATTAATGAAAAAATAACAAAAATATACATATGAAAATAGAAGGGTATTTTGGTCAAATTTTTTTTTGAACACCATCCATGGTTAGTTTTAACCCCTATACGTATTTGAAAATAAAAATTTGGTAGAGGGGTTATTTTGGAGTTTCCAAAAAGATAAGGGATTTTTTAGAATATCCAAAAAAGATAGGGGGTTTTTTGAAAATTTCCCTAATAATAATAATAATAATAATAATAATAATACGGGAAAACAACTAATCTGATATTGTAATATTTATTAACTAACTAATTAGCTATCTTATATGATAAAAAAAAATTAACCTCAAATTATATATACCGGGCAAGTAAAATGTAAGCATCCATTGACTGATAGACAAGTACTGATTATATTATGCATAAATGTTGTTATACAAACATATTTTATATTTTATAATTATAAATAAAGGGTACACGGTACGCACAATGTAATGTTGTTAAACCCTAAATCCAAGCTCTAACGAAGAAATTAAAACTGGATAGCATGTTGATTATATTGTGCCTACTGCCATTTTATTTTTACTTCTCTGATCTCCATTTTCATGTTTTACTTTTACTCACTTATATCAATACCAAAAAAATTATTTGTTTAAGTAAATACTTTCTTTTTTCTGTTGGAAATAAGATTGAAATTTGTGGATTTGAGGGATATTTGTTGGGGCTCAATATCAAGATTGAATAAAGAATTCAATAAGAAAGAAAATGGAAACGGAGAGAGTGAGAGAGCAACAGGGGGCAATTTCCTCATTTTATATTTCTTTTCTCAGTTTGATTTTCGGTACAGCACAACTCTTTAAATATATTCAATATACATCCCCCATGAACACCCTATTTATTTTAGAGACTTATTTTCTAACTAATAGACATCTTTTTATCTACAACAGACATCTATCTATTCAAGATACATTCCTTAATTTCAGATACTTCTCCCACATTTTCACAAATAATTAATTATAATATTCTGCCCCAATTATTAATAATATTATTATAAAAATAGTAAAGCATTAATTTTAATATTTTCCCCTCTCTTCTTATATAGTTATATATCTCTTTTTGATAAAGTGTACCATTAGTTTCTTGCCTACACTCTTTGGTATTGACGATTATTATTATATAAAATTACAGGTCAATAAAGGCGTCGTCATATCGCTAATTATCGATTGATAATTTCAAATGAGTAATCTAGTAGCAATATTTATATATTAAATTTGGGATTAGGGTTTTTGAGATAAGATTCATTTTAAGCAAACCTATCAGATCTTCTCACTGCTTAGACTTAAGTACCAATCATATTTTCTGTAAAAATAAATGTGTGGCTATTAAAATTATTCATATTTCATAAAATGATATATCAAATATTATTTTATTTCGCAACTAAAATTAATATTTTCAAAAATATTTTGTACAAGAACTTATTACATTTAAGTATGAAATTATATTCTCGGTGTGTTAAGTTGAAAAATCATTTTACATTTTTTTATAATATTTTTTTACAATATGTCTTAATTTTTCTGAAATATAATTATTATTTTAAATAATTTGTAATATTTTTATCATTTTTTAAAATATTTGCAAAAATAAAATTGTATTTTAAACTATTTGCGATTTTCTACAAATTAATAATGATATTAAATATTGTGGTTTCCTACAAATTATATTTGCTTTAAAAAACAAATGAGTGCCTATTACAAATATTTGTAGAAAACCGCAAATGATTTAAAATAATAATTATGTTTTAGAAAATTTAAGACGTATTGTAAAGAAAACAATATAAAAAAAATGTAATATGATTTTTCAAATTAATACAATGAGAATATAATCTTATACTTAAATGTAATAAGTTCTTGTACAAAATATTTTTGAAAATATGATTTTTTTTTGCGAAATAAAATACTATTAGATATATCATTTTATAAAATATGAATATTTTTAATAGGCACCCATTTACTTTTTAAAAAAATATATGATTTTCTAAGATTTAATAATGAAATATAATATATATTTTTATTTTTTTAATAATATAAATGTTAGTTACATTCAAGAGTACAATATGGGATGAAATATCAACGAAAATCAAATTTGACAAGCTCCACTCTCTACTTTTGAAAAGTCGCGAATTGTATTTCCAAACTCTCTAATAATAATACGGGAAAACAACTAATCCGATATTGTAATATTTTGATCAAAATCTATATATATATCGGGCAAGTAAAAGTTAAGCATATCCATTGACTCTTAGACAAGTAGTGATTAGGTGATAAGCTAATTAATGTATACGTGTCAAATTAACCAAATTATAAATTTTGATTAAAATGAAATTATAGTTTTGACTTTTATTATATGAACGGGTGGATAGCATGTTGGCCGACATCAAGACTCAATATTTTAATTGTGGATACATACGACAATTAATTATGTACCACAAAATTATACAAACATATTTGTCACGTAATAAAAAATAAAAATCATTTATTAATTATAAATAAAGGGTACATACAAATATACAATGTAATGTTGTTAAACCCTAAACCCAAGCTCTAACAAAGAAATTAAGACTGATAATTAATGAATTAACAGTAGATATTGATTATATTTTGCCATTTTATTTTTTCTTCTCTGATTTCCATTTTCATGTTTTACTCGCGTATATCAATACCAAAAATAATATTTATTTAAATAAATATTTTCTTTTTTCCCCTCTCTTTCGATACAAGTGTAGTTTCTTGCCTACGCCTACGCTCTTTGGTATCGACGGTTATTATTATATAAAATTACAGCTCAATAATGGTGTCATCTTATCACTAATTATCGATTGATAATTTCAAATGAGTAATCTTGTAGCTATATTTATATATTAAATCTGGGATTAGGGTTTTTGAGATAAGATTCATTTTAAGCAAACCTATCAGACCTTCTCACAGCTTAGACTTACGTACCAATAATTGAATTGTTTAATGAAAAAAGAAATAGATATATATTACATTGAATTCAGAAGTCCTCGTATTTTCCCATTTTGAAAAAAGAGGCCATATATCATTCCCCTCAAATTTCCCCATAATTCTCCCACAATAATAATTCATGATTAATCCAATAATTAGTACTTTGGATTAACGATTAATTCGAAATTATATATTTTTAATTATTTAGAATTAATCATCAATTGATATGGACCTTAATTACATATTAAAATTTTAATAATCATGAATTAATCGTTAATCCACCACACTAATTATATGATTAATTAGTGTGGGGGAATCTCAGGGGAAATAGGGGGGCAAAGTATAATTTCCCTTGAAAAAATTATGGATAACAGATACATGTATGTGAATAATTAATTAAGAAGATAATTCAGTACATGTAGAGGCGTTGACCAGTGCCAAAATATAGCATTTTAGTGTGTTGAGTTGTTGCAAAATGAATCTATCAAGATCAAAGCCACTAATTAAAATTAATTTGTTGACATACTTCTAAGATCAAAAAAAGGATAATGTATATATACGAGGAAACTAACTTTTGGTGCAATACATCATACAACTCGAATATTCATTTTAATTTTGAGACCAGCCCCATATTTTAATTAATATATAAATTATACTGATTGTTTTACTTATAATTATAAATAATTATAATTATAAATAATGTTTTGGTGAATTGTGGGGGCATAAGTATAATTTTTCTTTTGATTTTTAATGCTAAAAGTATGGCATATATTGATATAAAAGCATAGCAATGTTTTTTTTTAGATTTAAAAAAAATAGTATATATAGTGTTTTATTGTTGTATTTTTTTTTGTGGAGCATTTCTGCATGTAACCCCTTTTGGAAAAAAAATTCAAAAACTAACCTCCTTTTCGAAAATATTCCAAAAATAACCCCCTTTTCGCAAATATTCCAAAAATAACCCCTTTCGGGTTTTTAAATCTCGCCGCTACAGTGTTTCGGGATTTTAAATCCCGCCGCTACAGTGTTTTGAGAAAAAAAAATTTATTCTCCTTCAAAATGTACCCACCGAATTCTCCATTATTTAACTATTATATTTAATTAACGTGATAATTACAAAATATCATTAAATATTAACTAATATTTATTCCAATTTATGAATTCGAATAAATATGAATTATGTATTAAGTTAATAGCTAACAATAAAATTAATATTTATGAATTCAAATGTACCCACCGAATTCTCTATTATTGAAATATTAATTATGCTGTTAGTTATTAACGTAATACATAATTAATATTTATTCAAATTCATAAATTGAAATAAAAATAAATATTAATTACGTATTATGTTAATAGTTAACAACAAAATTAATATTTATGAATTCAAATGTACCCACCGAATTCTCTATTATTGAAATATTAATTATGCTGTTAGTTATTAACTTAACACATAATTAATATTTATTCAAATTCATAAATTAGAATAAATTGGAATAAATATTAGTTAATATTTAATGATATGTTGTAATTATCACGTTAATTAAATATAATAGTTAAATAATGGAGAATTCGGTGGGTACATTTTGAAGGAGAATAAATCTTTTGATTTCTCAAAAACACTGTAGCGGAGGGATTTAAAATCCCGGAACACTGTAGCGGCGAGATTTAAAAACCCGAAAGGGGTTACTTTTGGAATATTTGCGAAAAGGGGGTTATTTTTGGAATATTTTCGAAAAGGGGGTTAGTTTTTGAATTTTTTTTCTAAAAGGGGTTACATGCAGAAATGCTCATTTTTTTGTCAGAACATGAGTATATAGATGACCATCCTTCCAAATTTTTTTAAAAAAAATAGTGGACAATAATTTTGTTTTGGTATTGGGTCAAACATTATGAAGATTTCATAAACAGCACCAGCATGGGCATCTAATCTAACACATCTGATTCCAACAATGAATGAATATATGTACTTTTTGGCCGCCAACAATTTAATTTAATTAAACTAAGAACCATTAAAATTTGATAATGAATAATATTTGTAATTTCTATCACCAATAAATTAATCATTGCATATCACAATAATATGATTTTCCTTGTCGAATGTAATGGTAGTTTCTCAAAATTAAGATATTAAGAAAGGCATAACAATATTAATAAAAAAAAAAGAGTTCTATCATACACTCTTTTAAAATGGTATTTTGGATATTTTATTAATTAATTATATTTGTAAAAGGATGTAGATGTATCATAAATTTATCTTTTATGAAAATTTTTGTTTAAATGAACAACAAAAAATTTCAATTTCGTCAAACATTAATTGTTAAATATATATAAGAACTTACCTTAAATATTCATAAATAGATAATAACTCCAAATACCCTTGAAAATGAATGTATGCTAAGAAAAATGATGTATGATAGAAGTCCCCAAAAAGAAAACTAATAAAAGGAATAGTGATTTCGAACAAAATATATTAGATAGGCAAAATTCTTAATTCTAAAATGAATGTGGATATTAAAAAATTAAAAAATATACTGAAATGATAAAACGATTCTACACACACACACACACACACACAGATATATATATATATATATATATTTGTGGATCTAGTTGATATTATTTAGGGATCCATACATAAAACAACTACTGAAACAACACTATCAAAAAGTTTGAAAACACCCAAACGCAAACATTTACACTATCATACCGATAATATACTAAAATACTATATATAGTTATATACACATATTTTTCAAAAATCCGAGGAGGACGGAAGGTGGGGCAAGACCCCCATAAACCCCTACATAGATTTGCCCTACATAAATATGTATGTATAAATGTATTGGTATATTTAAATAGATACATTAATTGAAAATTATATACTTGTATAGGTAAAAAAAATATTGGGTTGGCGATGCATATGTAAGAAAATATTTGGTTGAAATGTATTGCTACGTTATATACCATATATATATATAAGTAAATATTATATACATGTTAATGGGATTTGATATAGTGTTCTTCAAATGCATTTCAATCTTTTTTGAGGTGGTCATGCTTACTTCACTAGAATAGTTAATCGAGATAATTAACATTCAAATTAACGTACAAATTAAAATGTAAAAATGAATTAACAGATAATTAATATGTATGAATTAATTATTAATTTAATTTTACGTGTTAATTACACATTAATTGGACATTCTAATGATATTGACACGTGCAGAAAGATAGGATTTCGTATGAGAGAGTCAATGTAAATATATTGTTTGTCGATGTTAATTTATCTCAATTAACTGATGTAAGCATGATTACATCGAAAACGTTAGAGTGGTCACCATATAATTTCTCAGTTTTAAATATAAAAACATGTTAAATCTCTTGCTCTCCTTGTCATTTCTCTGTATAAACTATAAACAGTGTTTTGAATGTCTACACCTCGGCAGTGTCAAACATTTGTCAAGCAACTTTAACTTTAACGTGTTGTGTATTAATTGCATGATTTGTCAACGATGATAATAATACATAACGTAACATAACATAATGCTTTAATTTCTAGACCACGTTAAATACATATAGATATGCAATAATGATAGGTGCCTATCATTATTGGATATTTATGTTAAATATCAACGAACGTTTGGTATTTAATACATAGATATTTTGTTTCTTTTTTTTGATACAACACTACTTACTTTGGTAATTGATATATATGTGCAAGATTACCTACGGGTTTTTATGCAAAAAAAATAATATATATGTGCAAGATGAGGATCAAAGTCTTACAAGAATTATTCCTAGCTTAAATACGTATGCTATGATGCATCGATGCACATGTCTCACTCAGCTCCATAAAAGTATGTTAAATTGTAATAATTGACTTGATAAATCAAATAATAAAAGTCAAATCCTAATTGGTACATTCATAGGGAAGTTATGTGTAAAAGACTGGTTAGCAGAGAATCTAGTGGAAGATATTTTCATTTCATTTCCATAATTAAGGAAGTTATTAAAATCCCTGACTTTTCTTGATATTTACAGAAACAAAAAATAAAAAATAACATTCCATCCAATTTTTTTTTTAAAATTTGGAACCAAAATCTCCTATATCATTTTTCCAATAAAAAGTAGTAAATAAATTGGAAAAATATGTTGCAACATTTTATTGATATTATTTTTAGACATGTTTTTTTTACTCTACTTCTAATCTCCTACATTTTATATGTCAATGAACTCATATTCCAATTGATTGTATTTGACACAAGAAATCATATATTGTGAGAATTTGTGGATTCAAATCTCAATACATCATTAGATGAAAAACAAAAAGTCTTCTCCATTTATTCTAAAAAAACATTCAATTTATATAAAATGGTTTTTTATTTAATATTTATGTATATAATAGAAAATATATATGTATTGTTTATGATATTGTTTTATATATTAATTATGTTATCGATAATTTACTAAAAGGAATTTATATATTACGCCATAATTGATAGGCGTATTTTGATTTGAAAATAAAGAGGGTTGTTAATGTTATTGACTGCTATTTTCGAAAAAAAAATATACATACCCATAAAAAAGATACAATAAACACATTAAAGAATATTATGTACAATTAATATAATGGACATTCTAGATATTCAGAAAATCTGAAAATGTATTAACAAATAATATATATATTATTATATAAAAAAAATACATATAAAAGTTTTAATATAAAATAGATAAATAAGTATAAAATGGGCATTCAGCCAATAATTAAGTACCAATATAAATCCTTCTTTTAACTAAGTAAGACCCTAACTTCAAAATAAACTGAAGTACGACCTAGGGCTTAGGGTCATTCATATATTAGGAATTAGGAATATGATTTTTTTTTAATGAGCAATGCAACCGCCTTACTCGGATTTTTCACATATCATTCGAATTGTATATTTACAAAGCTTGTTAGGTGTTAATAGTGAAAATGTATACCTATTGTACTACGTTGCATGGGTACTTCAAAAAATCGTCCGTATCGATATCGTCGTATTCGTATCATATCATAAAATATATTAAAAATTATCGTATCGTCATATCTGTGCAGCATATCTTATATCAATAAAAGGATGTCTTCTATTTTTTTAGGGGCCATTTTTGCAAGTGGAATTAGTAGAGTGGAATCGGATTATAAGGTGGAGGAGAAAAAAAATTCTGAAATTAGTAATTTCACACATTGTTTGGATCTCTAAATTATAAGATACTGGAAATTATAATTTTTTATTTGGTTGTTTAGAAAAATTTAGAATTTTATTATTGAAATTTAGAAATAATATTTAATTAAAATTGATAAAAATGATTTGTTGTTTAATTTAGACCTGGAGGGGGTGAATAGGAAGTCCTAAGGTCCAATTTTCGCGGTAATGGAATACAATTACAATTTGATGCGGAAATGTAAATAAATTAGAGAAAGAAATACAATACCAAAACAAATAACACGCGATATTTATTTACGGAGTTTGGTAGGTGGTTGCTCTGTAGTTTTAACTCACCGGCTACTTGTTCAATCGACCGACTCGATTGATTGCAAGTACCTACGTCTCCGGGGTTACCTCTCTATCTTTTTTAAATTCAATCAAAAACTCCTTATATTTTTTGTTTGTTCTCAACCCCCCTAACACTTTAAGATTTCCTCAAAAAACTACTATCTTTAGGTTATGATTTTAAAAATGATCATTATACTCCCATAATTTTATTTTATAAATCTCTATAATTTAATAAATAATAAATAGATATTAAACTATTATAAAAAATAAATAATACATAGATATTAAAATTACATGAGCATTGGTCCATTGTGGACCTATATAATGTTAGTTTTTCATAAATAATAAATGAAATATTAAAGTTATATAAACACAACATGTGACAATTTTATTTTCTTGAAATCACTACATGTTAAGAAATCCATATGAATTTTTATAAAATTAATAAAATTAACAAAAATATCAATTTTTTTTTTTACTTATTACATATGAAAATATAAGAGTATTTGCACATAAAAATCTGGTAGATTGTTGGAGTTTACAAAAAGATATAATCTTTTTAAAATATCCAAAAAGTTTGGGGATAAAAAATACCAAAACACATAACCGTGAACAATCAGACAAAAAAAGTAAAATCAAACGATTAGAAAATTTAAAACATGATGAACTCGAAAACTCCAGCGCAATTGCGCGGAAAAAAAGCTAGTTAGTCTAGAAACCAAACCAAAGAATCTTAAAAAGTCTACGAGTTCTTTAAAGGGAAATTCTTCAAAAAAACACTTGAATTTTTTGGAAATTATGAAAAATTCCCTATTTTTTAGATTTCCTCAAAAATCTCCTATATTTTTTATTTCCTCCAAAAATCTCTTAACACTTTTAGATTCCCTCAAAAAACTCCTTTTTTTGTTATGATTTTGAAGATGACCATTATATCTCATCCCATAATTTTATTTTATAAATATTAATAATTTAATAAATAATAAATTGATATTAAAATACAAAAAATAAATAATACATAAATATTAAAATATTATTATGAATAATACATTGATATTAAAATATTAATAATTGTTGAAAATGATATTTTAATATCAATGTATTATTTATTATAATATTATAATATTTTAATATCTATGTATTATTTATTTTTTATAATAGTTTAATATCTATTTATTATTTATTAAATTATAGAGATTTATAAAATAAAATTATGGGAGTATAATGGTCATTTTTAAAAACATAACCTTAAGATAGGAGTTTTTTGAAGAAATCTAAAAGTGTTAGGGGGGGTTGAGAACAAACAAAAAATATAAGGAGTTTTTGATTGAATTTAAAAAAGATAGAGAGGTATCTAAAAAGACAAGGGGATTTTCCTAAATTTGCAGAAAAGTTAGGGTTTTTTTTTAAGAATTCCCCTTCTTTTAAAGATGACGAATTCTCTAAACAAACCCATATTTTTCTGGAAATTATGAAAAAAACTTTAATTTTAGATTCTTTAAAAATAACCTTAAAAAACGAAGCTTAAAAAAAACCTTAAAAAATGAGTTAATTGTTTTCATCGAATCATAATTTTTGACGAAAATATCTCTTATTTGATTTTTGTTCATATTACACAAAACAAATTGGATTATTTT
This sequence comes from Luzula sylvatica, assembly GCA_946800325.1. Taxonomy (NCBI): domain Eukaryota; kingdom Viridiplantae; phylum Streptophyta; class Magnoliopsida; order Poales; family Juncaceae; genus Luzula; species Luzula sylvatica. Next base: position 46,829,886 of record OX326959.1, on the reverse strand, counting down.
GTATGTATAAAATAATCTTTATTTGAAGTAAAATATTATTTTTAGTATTATTGTATTTCATGATTATATTAAAGTTTTAGTATTTATTTATATTAAATGTAAATTATATGTTTTTATTTGTTATTTGTTACTTGCGCTATAAATTATGAAGAGAGTTTTGATAATTTTTAATAAACTTAAAAAGGTTTTTTTTTATTTTTTTTTTTATTTTGAAGAATTCCTCTTAAAAAATTCCCTAAACTAGCTAGCAATGATGAAGCAGAACTTCGATACAAATCCAAGTATGTCAGCAATGTCCTAATCATATTACTGTGTGTATATGTAACCTGTGTAATACTAATACTGCTTTAATTGATTAATTACTTCATTGGTCTTATTAATTACTGGTATAAAACGAAGTCCCACGAATCTTTCCTAAGAAGAGGTCCAAGAGGGTCTTTGACTTTGTTCGACTTTGAAGAAATGTATAAATTCATCACCAATAATATTCAAATCATATGGATCTCGTAAAAAATAGGAATTAAAATGTAAAAAATATTTTTGATTATATAAAGTATTTGGATGAGGAATGTTAAAGTCCTCTCCAAAAATTTTCTAAAAAAAAAAAAACAAATCATATGGATCTCTATTTATTAACTTTTTCTTTTCTTTTTGCCAAATCTATACTTAGCACTAAAGTAGGACAATTTGCTGCCCCCACAATGAGCCACATCGTCAGGGGCCTATTTGTAATTTTTTTTTTTACATTTTGGTCCTTTTTTATTTACATTACGGTGCTTTTTTTAAAAAAAATTACGTTTTGGTCCTTTTTTTTTACATTTTCGTCCTTTATATTTGCATTTTGGTCCAGGGGCCTCAAATTGGTCCTCTTTTTAAAAAAAAATTACATTTTGCTCCTTTTTTTCACATTTTGGTCCTTTATATTTGCATTTTGGTCCTTCAAAGTTTTAAAATTAAAAAATTTGCTGCCCCCTCATTAAGCCACGTCGCCAGGGGCCTATTTGTAATATATATTTTTTTTTTACAGTTTGGTCCTTTTTTATTTACATTATGGTCCTTTTAATATTTTTCTGTTGAGAGATACATCATAGTTTCAGTTTTTTTAAAACATAGAAGCTTTTTGTGATAGTTCTCAACTTAATGTGCTGTTCATAAAATGTAGTTTCGGATTTGTTTATTTAATTCAAATGTGTACTCTTCATATATATTGTTACTGTTCATAAACTATTCATAAATTTATTTCTTTTTGCAAATTTCAGTAAATATAGGGGTTTTTTAAGATTTTTCTATCTTATAACAATTTCAGTTTTTTTAAATGTAACGACTTTTTAAATATTTCTCATGCGATATCATTATTTTAAGATTATTATAGGGGTATATATGGTAATATCATATTTTGTAAGGTTATACATGATAATTTCATATTTTTTAAAATATTTCTCATATTGTATCATTAATTCAGAATTTTTTATAAGGATAAATATAATAATTTATGTTTTTTCCAGAGGTATGCATGCTAATTTTTTATTTTTTCAAATACAATTTTTATTTTATTTCACATATTATATCATCAATTTGAGATCTATATAGGGATATATATGATAATTAATATTTTGTAGGGCGATACATCATAGTTTCAAATTTTTTAAAACATAGAAGCTTTTTGTGATAGTTCTCAACTTCTCATATTATATCATTAATTTCCGATTTATATTAAGATATATATTTTTATAGGGGATACATCATAGTTCCAATTTTTTTAAAACATACAAGCATTTTGTGATAGTTCTCAACTTCTCATATTATATCATTAATTTCCGATTTATATTAGCATACATATATTATATTTTTCAATTTTTTTTTTTAATATTTCTCATATGATATCATTACTTTCATATTTTTATAGGGTTATAAATGGTAATTTCAGATTTTTGTAGGGGTATTCATGCAAATTTTTGGTTTTTTTTTAAATATAGACTTTTTATATTGGTCAAATTATATCATTATTTTCATATATTTATACGGGTATATAAGTTTCATATTTACTAGGGATATATGTGATAATTCTATTTTTTTTTAAAAGATAGGGTTTTTTTGAAATATTTGTCATAAGTACATCAGATTCGGAAAAACGTTGGGACTTTGCTATGTTTCGGGAAATCGAAAAGAGAGAAACAAATTCGGGACCTTTGCAGGACCAGGGTAATATGGTAATTTTATCCTGACTAGAGACCATGATTTTGGTTATGATTGGTGCAACCAAAACGAGTTCATTCAGGCAGAATGGAATGGCTTTGAGTGCGAGGGAGATGGAGAGCAAAATTAAACTCACAAGACTACACAAAAATGTCCACGATACTCAGTTGCATTCGGCGAGGAGTATTTTCGTCATTTACAATATTTTGATTCTAAATGTTGATAATTTCTTTCGCGTTTTGGGCAGAATGGAATGGTTTTTGAGTGCGAAGATGTGGAGATCAGTATTATACCCGGAAGACTACTTCAAAATGGCCACAATACTCAGCTACATTCATTGAGGGGTAATTTCGTCATTTTCAATATTTTGATTATGACCGTTGATAATTTATTTCATATTTTAGGCATTACTTTTATCTTATGTATAAAGTAGAGAAAATTCTTGCAATTATATGCCTCCACGCCATCAAGGACTTTTGTGTACAAAAATATTTTTTAATTTACATTTTGCTCCTTTTTATATATATTTTGGTCCTTTTTAGTTTTAATTTATATTTTGGTCCTTTTTATTTACATTTCGGTGCTTTTTATTTACATTTCGGTCATTTTTTACATTTTTGAATTTATATTTTGGTCCTTTTTATTTATATTTTGGTCCTTTTTTGTTTTAATTTACATTTTGATCCTTTTTATTAACATTTTGGTCCTTTCTTATTTACATTTCTGTCCTTTTTTATATTTTTTATTTATATTCTGGTCCATTTTATCTATATTTTGGTCCTTTTTAGTTCTAATTTACATTTGGTCCTTTTTTTTACATTTTGGTCCTTTTTATTTACATTTCGGTCTTTTTTTAAATTTTGATCATTTTTCCTTATTTTACATTTGGTCTTTGTTTCTTATTTTACATACATATTAAAATTTGCGAATATGTCATGATTATATTAATCGATTTTAGAAACACATAAGCAAATACTATTTATACAAATTATATTAGAAAATAATATCTGCGATAGACTAATTGCATGAACCTTATGCATCTATTGACATCATGATATTTGTTAATATATCATGATTAGATTTATTTAGTTCAAACGCATGCGTGTTAATTCTATTTAAATAATTATATAAAAAACATCCCGCGCAATTGCGCGGGCACAAAGCTAGTTTACATCAAAGTTAAGCCCCTCCCATGATGAAAAAATTTATAATTACCCTGCAACCGATGAGGGTAGTCATGCATACGATTTCACTATTCTCACATTTGAGTTTCGTACAAAAAGTCGAATAAATTAGTGTTCCAACCAATTATAGCGAAATTACGTGGCAAAATTAATAATTGGAAGAACAAATTTTTAACGATAGGAGGTCGAATCACACTAATAAAATCGTTATTGGGGGCTATACCTAATTATTATATGCAAACAATTATTTTGCCGCGAGAAATTTTGGACGATTTAAACAAATTTATGAGGGCGTTTTTTTGGGAAAGGAGGAGAAATTTTTTTTGGTGACCATTGTCTAATAAGTTGGACTAAAATTTGCTTACCCAAAAAACATGGAGGATAGAGAATGACTAATCTTGAAAAACATAATCAAGCATTGATACTAAAATGGTTCATTCAAATTGATTACGATAAAGAGTCTCAATGGTCCTCCACCCTAAAAACCATCTACAATGTTAACAATTCCGAAGACACCGTGGCGATCCCTAACACCCTAACATCTTACTTCGCGAAGGACCTTCAAAAGCTTCTACCATTATACGAGTCAATCAAGGGCATACTAAATCAACCGTCGGTAGCGCAACCCTCGACCCTCACACCTCGGCAACCGCATCGATACAAAACGGCGCAAGTGTATGCCCAAATTATCCACCCGGGGGTGGAAAGCGAATGGACCCCTATCCTCTTCAAAATCAAGGGGTCCGCTAAGGTTAAAATACTAGGATGGTTGATACTAAATGACAAAATCCTAATGGGGGGAAATTTGCTCAAGAGAGGATGGCCACACGACCCTACTTGCGCTTTGCTCCGAAACTCTCGAAACGAGTGATCATCTTTTTTTGAGATACCCTTTCACGACTGAACTATGGCCGCCAAATTGAACCTAGGGCCAATGTGGGGGCGGCCTCGTTAACATCATTTTGGTGGGATTATCGAAGTATCCAAACAAAATTGGGAAAAAAACGCATATGATATCAAATGGCTTGCTACCGTTTGGTCCATTTGGAGAGAACGCAACAATCGAATTTTTCAACGTAAGGGAATGATGCATGTGTTACTAGCAACATGTATTTTAGATCTTATTAATTCTTGGGAAAAATATTGCTTGCTATTATAGTTGCGAGAGGGGTTTAACTTTCGTATCATTTGTATATAAAATCACCGATGTAAATTTATTTTGCTTTATATAAAAATCGAATGGATCGGACGCGGATACGCTTGTCTTTCTTTCAAAAAATTACCCTACAACCAATTGAGAAGAAATGATAGTTTTACATTGTAGTTAATAAGGTGACTAGGTCCCCAAAGTAATAGTATTTTTTATCAATTTAAATTTAGCACTGATAATGAGAGCTATTATTTTTTATTTTTTTTGATAAAGTGGATCATATACTACGTCTCCGTGACTCTTGATTTTTGTTTTGATGTTGTCACGTGTTATTGTGGTGTTAAAGATTAATATTAATTAATAACTGAATTAGCAATAAATTAGCATTAAATTTATATGTAAAAATAGATCAATAACTAATTATCATGTATCTTTATTGATACGTTGTAATTAATAATTAATTTGTTTTTGTGTGGGTTGTTAATTATCTCAACTAATCCTTCTCGAAATATATATAGAGGATGGAAGAGAGGACTTGTGGGGGACTTTGTTAAATATGGGTTTGGCATGTTATTATTTTTTCTTTAGTGGTATACGAGCTTCACATCTTACATATATATGTGTTTGGCATGTAAGAACTAAGAAGGGATTGGATGCATTTTTGGTTGCGGCCCTGTAACACACACCTTCGACCTTCCCTCATTAGTTTTATTTTTATTTTTATTGGAAAATGAATTGTTCAAAAATGTAATTTTAATTAAATTGTTTTTTAAACCAAATATTGAAGTAATTATAATGAAAATGCTAAATCCGCGCTTTTATGATGGGCTAAGACCATATTATATTATCGTGCCTAAATTTTTAATTTCTTTTTTATTTATTTTGAGATTTTTTATTTGCTGCCCGTAACCATTTTCGTGGCGTAACCGGATAATTTTATTATGGTGTAGTGTGCTCGTTACTCAAAAATGTATACAAAAAATATAAATGATGTAAAAAAACTCAAAATTGTTATATTCTTTTAAGAATTTCACTTTTATAATTTATTTATTGTGTATTTTTTATTTTGGATTGAAAAGTAAAGTGAAGTGGTTGCGGTACTTTGGTCAAAATATATATTTTTTTAAATGAAGTTTGTTGGAATGTGTACTCTATAGGAACACAAATAGAAAAATGAAAAAAAAAAACTGATTTTTTTTTAAATATTCAGAAATTTTAGGGAGGTTTGAAAATTTTCCAATATGGCAAGAGCCCATTTACTGTGCTCCCACGATTCCTCACATTCTCTGTATCCTAATGAATAATATTATACACCTAGATTTTGCATCTAGAATTCATCTAAATGCACATGTGTCAAATTGTAATGTATTCGTATTAAGTTAAAAAAAAATAATTTTTTTAGATATTACACAATTGGAATGTCACATGTACATCTAGGTGAATTATATGTGTAAAATCTAGGTGCCTAACATTATTCATATCCTAATTAACACAGTTAATTAACATGGTGATTAACAAGGAACACCGAATTAACTATTACATATGAATTAATAATTTTCAGTCAATATCAATTAACTGTTAATTATATGTTTCTTATTAATTATTATGTTAATTAAGTGTGTTAATTCGAATATAGAAAATGTGGTGGGAAATCCTGGGTGCATAGCATAATTTCCCATATGGCAATGGTAGTATGATCCGTGCCGTGTAGTAAATAACATTGTAAAATTTTCATGTTCCCTGTTTTCTCCACTATCCATAATTCACAAGTCACAAATGGAACATTTGAATTCGTCTATCTGCTAGCATAGACAGCCGAAGAAAGTAAAAAAAAGAAGGAAAATGTTGGACATATCCGCACCTCTTCCCTTACGTTATTGATGACGTGGATATGATTTAATACTTTAAAAATTAATATTTTAATTCATGATTTAACATCTTAATTGTACGTTCAATCATAAATTAAAATGTTAAATCATGTTTTTGTATGTTAATTTTGAAAGTATTAAATCATATATACGTCATCAAGAATATGGAGGAGAGTAGTAGGGGAAGTACATCACTGCTCAAAAAAAGAAAGAGCATTTGTTTGCACTTTGTAGTCCCTAATTAGCTGGGTACTGCTGATTGTACTTAAATGTGATATATGATATGTAGCAGGAGCGGATCCAGAACGAATATATAGGGGGGGGCCGGATTAAAAACAAATTCAGAATACGTAGCCTAAGGATTTCGAACTCAAGACCTCACAATTTCTAAACACATGTTTTACCATTACACTACTTTAATCTTTGTAAAATATAAACAAATTTATTATAATTATTACTTCGAAACCAACGAAATCACCTTCATTCTTCACTAAATTTTTCGTTTTCGATTTCATGGGGGGAAGGGGGGCCTCCCGCTCGCCCCCCCCCCGGAATCCGCCCCTGATCTGTAGTCTGTAGAGCTAAATATATTATCTTCTTTATTAACGAAATATTTTAATCAATTATCCAGTGAACAAGGATTTCTGATATATATACATAATAAGTCACGTACGCAAAAGATCAGAGGAGGAGAGAGTATAAATACAGGGTGCAACCTCCACGATTGAAACAAAGGAAGCCTCTCTCTCTCTCTCTCTCTCTCTCTCTCTCTCTCTCTCTCTCTCTCTCTCTTCTCTCTCTCTCTCTCTCCCCCCCTCTTTCCTCTCATTTTCTCTATAGAGATATAAATACGCAAATAATAATGTCGACGTGTACAGCGATGAAGGCGACCTCGCAAGGGGCATGGCAAGGAGATGACCCTCTTCATTTTGCGTTGCCATTGCTGATACTGCAAATATGCTTGGTGGTCGTCGTTACCCGTTTCCTCGCATACCTTCTCAAACCACTCCATCAGCCTCGCGTCATTGCCGAGATTATCGTACGTATATTATTATAATAATTATTATTATTATTAAAAAAAAATATTAGTATTACTATAAGGCCAAGCCAACCATTTACATTTTAGATCCCAAAACAAAAACATTTTCTTTGGTTCCTATAGGTACATAAAGGGTTGACCTGTAACTCTGTTAATGGTTATAACCTAACCTAACGTATATTCCAGAGATAGCTTAATGATGAATTATTCATATGCACTCAAGTTAATGGTTATATCAATTAAGAGGTCATATATCATGCCCCTCAAATTCTCCCACAATTCTTCCACAATAGTAATTCATGATTAATCCAATAATTAGTGTTTTGAATTAACGATTAATTTATAATTATTTAGAATTAATCATCAATTGATATGAACCTTAATTACATATTAAAATTTTAATAATCATGAATTACTCGTTAATCCATCACATTAATTATGGAATTAATTAGTGTGGAAAAATTTCAGGGGAAATGGGGGAGGCAAAGTATAATTTCCCATCAATTAAATTATGTATAGCCCTTTCATGGTGCACACTTGTTGATGTTATTTTTCTTTTTTAGAAGTCAACATATGACAAGTAATATACATTATATAGTGCTCTATTTTCTTTATTGTTGAAATAAATACTGCCAGATTTTCTATATACAAATAAATGTGTTGCTTGTTCAAATAAGATATATAGTCATTGATGGCAACTATAGGCAATTTACTGGTCAGACTTGTCAACCATGTATAATTAATTATGTGATCCCTGTAGGGGAAAAAAATCGAAAAATAATCCGGTTTTTCGAAATATTCCAGAACTAACCCTAAATTGATTTTTAAAACTGATTGGTTTAATTAAAATAATTAGTTTGTTAAGTATTAATTAACAGATGACATAATTTATGCCAACAATTAGATCTTGGTTTAATATTAAGGAGTGCCTTAATTAAGAACAAAGAAAAGGATACGTATCAAATAATGAATGTGATACTGATATTGATTTTAGATATCTCTTCTTGGTTCAATAAAATTAATAAAACTAATGGTATCTAAAAAGTAGCAATCCATTTCGAAACTTGAGTTTTGCAAGTTTTATATGAGATCTGATCTGATTTTCTAATTAGTTTTATTTGAGATCTGATCTGATCTGAATGAATTTCTAGAAATTTCTCACAAAACTGGCTTACACGTCTCTTATTTGACAAATTCTTTCTTGTAGTTGTAAAAAAAAAAACCTATTTTCTTCTTTTCGGTTGAAAATTATAACAGAAAATTTTCTTTGGCGTCACATTTCAGTGATTTCACCAAATGATCCTTATATAACAATTAATATGAATAATTAACATGTTAATTAACACGTGACATAATTATCATGTGTGTATAGATGTTGTTTTGGTGAAATGTGGAGGCCCATAAATGGCCTCAAATTACTATAATTGGAGAAGAAAAATTATAGTATCAAGGCCTACTAGGCTAGCCCAATTCAATTACACAAACCCAATTCACAATATTATTGAAGAAAAACTAGTTAAGACTTGAATCTTGATTAACAACAACTCAACAGATTTAGTATGATATAATCATATAATGATTGTAGACATGAACCTTAACCAATGTAATTAGTAGTTCAAACATCATATCTACTCAATTTGATCTCAATTTGCATACAATTATTACTTTTATATAAACATTGCTTTTATATGAATATTGCAGGGTGGAATCTTGCTCGGACCATCAGCGCTGGGCCGGAACACCAAATTCTTAAGCACGGTCTTCCCAGCACAGAGCCTGACGGTGCTCGACACGGTAGCCAACTTGGGCCTCCTCTTCTTCCTCTTCCTGGTTGGGCTCGAGCTTGACCTACGTGCCATTCGCCGAACCGGAAAGACTGCCCTAGCCATCGCCTTGGCCGGAATCTCTCTTCCATTTGCTCTTGGTATAGGCACATCTTTTGTGCTCAGAAGTACCATCTCGAAAGGGGCTCATCAAGCCCCTCTACTCGTGTTCATGGGAGTTGCTCTCTCCATCACAGCCTTTCCTGTTTTGGCTCGTATTCTAGCTGAACTCAAGCTACTCACGACTGATATAGGACGGTTAGCCATGTCAGCGGCTGCTGTTAATGATGTTGCGGCGTGGATCCTTCTAGCCCTTGCTATTTCATTGTCAGGAGATGGGTCCCCGCTAGTTTCCCTCTGGGTATTACTGACCGCCGGAGCCTTTATTATCTTCTTGGCCTTTGCAGTTCGCCCGATTCTCACCTATATGGTCCGCACGAGTCCCGAGGGGGAACCTGTGAAGGAGGTACATCATCTCGCTTAAATTCTTGACATAGCGTGTTTATCACGTGATGTCTGTTTATGCTTACTATATAAGTAACAGTCTTATCATATAAATTGCTAATTGTGTATCCTCTTTTCGATATAGCTATATATATGTGCCACGCTTGTCATAGTTCTTGCTTCCGGATTTATGACGGACCTTATCGGCATTCATGCTCTATTTGGTGGTTTCGTGATAGGCGTTATAGTGCCAAAGGATGGACCCTTTGCCGGAGTTCTGATCGAGAAGGTGGAGGATCTCGTCTCGGGTCTCTTCCTGCCACTATACTTTGTCTCAAGCGGCCTAAAAACCAATGTGGCTACTATTAGCGGCGCCAAATCATGGGGTCTCCTAGTCCTTGTCATTACAAATGCATGTGCTGGCAAGATTATCGGTACAATTGGTGTCTCTCTCCTGGTAAAGGTACCTATTCGAGAGGCAGTTGCACTTGGCTTCCTCATGAACACAAAAGGTTTAGTCGAGCTCATCGTGCTAAACATAGGGAAGGATCGGAAGGTTCTAAATGACGAGTCCTTCGCCATTCTAGTCCTGATGGCTCTCTTCACCACCTTCATTACCACACCAATTGTCATGGCTGTATACAAGCCAGCCCGGCCCGTGGCCCCATACAAACACCGAACCATCGAGCGTGCGACAGAAAAAGATAGCGAGTTACGTATAATGACCTGCTTTCACTCAAACCGAAACATACCGACAATAATCAATGTGATTGAGTCGACACGTGGCACTAGGCAACGTCGCCTAACCGTTTTCACAATGCACTTGGTCGAGTTGTCGGAGCGCTCGTCAGCTATTTCGATGGTCCAAAGGGCAAGACAGAACGGATTGCCGTTCTGGAACAGAAAAGGGAAGGATAACAATGGAGAGATGGTGGAGGTGGCATTTAAGGCATATCAACAATTGAGTGCAGTATCGGTTCGGTCAATGACGGCCATTTCTCAAATTGACACGATCCACGAGGACATCACCGATATCGCGGTCCGTAAACGGGCTGCGCTCATCATTCTCCCATTCCATAAAATGCTCCATGTCGATGGGTCGCTAGAGTCGCTCGGCCATTCATACCATCTCGTGAACCAACGGGTCCTCCGTCATGCACCCTGCTCAGTTGCCATCCTCATTGACCGTGGATTGGGCGGGGCCTCTCAAGTCTCATCCGATGACCTCGAGCTTTCCATTGTTGTTTTATTCTTTGGGGGAGCGGACGATCGTGAGGCCCTCGCATATGCATCCCGGATGGCGGAACATCCTGGCATCTCCCTATCAGTGATCCGTTTCACAAATCCAACTACTCTGAGCACACCACTGGTCAGTAAAGATTCGGCCGATGACTTGGTACTCGAAGTGTGCAAGGCTAAAGTCGACGAAGGAAAAAGCTCTGTGAAGTACGAGGAAAAGACCGTGGAGAGTCATGCTGAGGTTATAAGAGCGGTAAAGGAGATGGGAAGGGGGACCAACTTATTCTTAGTTGGCCGGTCATCGCCGGTGCCAGAGCCATTGGAAAAGCTTGATTGTCCGGAACTGGGCCCACTTGGAAGTTACTTGGCCTCGGGAGAATTCACCGCACCGTCCAGTACATTGGTTATCCAATGCTATGATGCGGAACGGGACCCTTACTCTAAAAGGTACGGGGTTGAGGAAGCAGGCGAAGGAGCGGGCACCGTTGACCCGACAAGAAACGATAGAGTTGGCGATGCTGATTTCGACTAATTAACGGTGCTGATGTTTGAAGATATAAATATCAATGTTGATTGTGTTTCTTCTTCTGTCGTTGTGTAAGGACCGAAGAGTCTCCTTTGCCCAAGTTGATGATTTCTTGCTATCCTGGTCTGGTATACTAGACCAGGAAGCTCAACAAATAAGAGCAAATAACGCTTACTTTTGGTTTGTAACAGCATGTATGACTCTGCGAAATGAGTTTTTGTAAAATATCTCTGTAGTAATAGTGACTAGTGTTGTTCACTTCATACCATGATTATTTTTCTTGTTTATATTTGAATTTTTAGAAATGTTTAAAACTACGAATCAATATCACATTTGCAAAAAACTTTTGGAACACTCAAAATCAAAGAATGATAATACTAAGTCAATTTAGACAAAACACAATCCGAACAAAAACAAACTAACTTTTGGGAATATTTTTGCCGACAATTTTCGAAGGCGTTATGCGAAGAAGATTACCGGCCTTACCTGGCACGGCACCTTTAATCATTATTGCACGGAGTTCCATGTCGATCTTCACAATCGCGAGTTTCCTTATCTTGGTTTTGGCGTTGCCCATTCTACCGGGCATCTTTTTCCCCTTGTAAACTTTACCTGGAGTCGTACCCGCTCCAATCGAACCCAATTGCCTATGACTCTTCGATCCGTGAGTCATGGGCCCTCGAGCAAAATTATGCCTCTTAATACCACCTGCAAGTTCAAAATATCAAATTTACCCCTCGAAGTCGAAAATTATGTAAAAATTAATATATATAATTAGTGACCTTGAAACCCTTTTCCAATGGATGTGCCAGAAACATCGACGAGATCACCCTCCTTGAAAAGCTCCTCAATGTTAAGCCTTTGACCAGGCTCGTAACCATCAGAGGACAGGAGGCGAAACTCCTTCAAGTGGCGCAGCGGAATGGTACCGGACTTCTGCAAGTGGCCCAGTTCCGGTTTAGTCAGTTTCGTGTCGCGCACTCTTCTATAACCAACCTGTACCGAGTCGTACCTGTCGAAAGTGGTAATGAGTTTACAAAGTTGAGAATTGGTAAAAGAAGAAAAATGGTGTTCTTTAACGATCATTTTAAAGGTGAGAGGAGAAAATGGAGATTACCCATCAGTGGCGGCGGTTTTAACTTGGGTTATGATGTTGCCCTCGCGAAATCCTACGACGGTGACGGGAACCACATTCCCTTCAGGCTCGAAGTAACTCATCATGCCGAGTTTGGTACCCATGATGCCAATTCCAGCCTCGTACGACGTTCTCACCACCACCGAGTTGTTTCTGTTTCCATTTCCTACTCCGATTCTCAACACAAATGGAGAAGAAGACGAAGAATCTTTTAGCGAGTTTCTTTGGAAGAAGGACCCATGCGTCGTCACTGATAGTGATAGTGAGAGAACACCCATTGCTCTGTTGATTTTCTCTCTTTGCTTTGCTTGCTTCTCTCGTGCTCTGCTCAACACTGCCTGAAATTGAATCGAAGAGAGAGGAAGGAGAGGGGAGTGGATAGGATAGGATTCTTAACTCACTTTTTCTCTATCATTTTAATTGAATGGGCTGGGCTGAGCTGGGCTGGACCCAAAATATTATAATTATTGATATTGAGTACTAAATACTGATCAATGTTGTAAAAATTTCGATCATTAATCGGTAATCATTATTCAGAGGTTTAAAGTTTAATGACTCGATTATCTCAATTATCTCTCATTTCCATACTAGTTGTTCTCATCCTGCCTCCTCTCCTCCTCCCCGAGACCACTCGATTTCCACGAGTAGTTGAACCGGTACATCTAAATCATGTAAATCGGCGGTAATTACTGGAGCATAATCCCCTCGCTTGCATGCATTTCATTCAAGTACAATTTTTCAAGGCGATTTTCAAACACGTGGGAAATTTATCGTTCGCGAGGACGGAGGATTCGAAGAGCTCGGGGTTCTTGAAAACGATAACCTCAGTATAAAATCAAAATGTGTGCTCGTTGTTGTGCAGAATTTAAGTGGGATCGACAATGTATCCAATTTGCTTGACAAATCAAATATCATTTTATCATTTTACTTAATATTTGTTTACTTCATTTTGAGTTTTGAATTTATGAAACTATAAATGTTTTATTTCTTATTGGTGGAAAATGAATTCAAATGCACAATAATTATATTTAGTATTTATTTTTCAAGTATGTGTATCAACCACTTATTTGAGTATGTGTATTTTATGCACAATAATTTATTTAACTATTTGGAAAAGAGTAATATCATTCTTGATCTAATAATTATATTGTATCTAATATTCATTAATTTATTTAGCTATATAAAAAAATAATTTCATTGTTGATCTAACAATTATATATAATTTGACTATTTATATATTAAACCCGCCGCGAAGCGCGGACAATTCTTCTAGTAATAATAATAACAACAGGGGACCGACTAGTATATTTTATGGATGTGCGCTTTACATGTGCATGTTATCAATAGAAATGGACAATTTATTTTTTTCAATTTTGATCGTATTCGCGCACTCTCAACACCCGCCAAAAAAAATATAAATTATTGTACAAAATGTATAATTCAGTTCAAAAATTAAAACATTATTTACAGAAAATATATATATCATACATTTATATCATGTAATATAGAAAGATATATAACATGTATTACATTCAAAACAATATATAACATACATCTAAAAAGATTTAACAAATAAAGATACAACATACATGTAAAAAAAATATAAGTATTATATTAGTAAAAATATATTATACGTCTAAGAATATTTCATACATTAAAAAAAGATATCAAACACACATAAAAACGGTGTGTGTGTGTTGGAGTGCACAAAGGATGATCAAAACTGAAGAGTTAATTTGTCATGTATCAATTTTTTTACTTGTGACGTGCACATAGAGTGCACAATTGTTTCTCTAATAATAATAATAATAATAATAATTGGCAACATAAATTTATTATTTCATTTAATATATGTATTCCAAAGTTGTTAAATGACAAATTTATTTGGATAACATATAATATATAAATATATTATAATGTTGAAAATAAATAATTAGTTATTTGTTTTTTATTTAAATATTTTTTTTGTTTTAGTACTTTTTTCTTCTTCTTACACTAAATGTTAGTTATCTATTAATTTGTAAAAAAAAAGTGTTTAATTAACTTCTCGTATTTGAATAATAGGGAAAAATAATTGGGAAATATATGCATTACATGTTGATGAATTTTTCTTGTCGAATCTAACAATTTTTTGTTGCTCGTTTTTTTTATCCGAAATTTTCACCGTATTGAAAACCGTACGATCCGAATTATACACGAACGTATCACATATCGTATTATTGTCGTATTCCGAATGAGTGACTATGATTACGATTCTATGAATAACATTTTTTGTGTTCTAATTCGTAGTAGAATACTAAATGAATTAAATGAAGTTATAAGATGACTATGATTATGAATAACGTCTTTTGTGTGTTCTAATTCTAATTCATAGTAGAATATTAAATGAAGTTGAAAGTATATAATCACGGTAGTTCAATAAACGTATTAAATTAAGTTAAAAGTATATGATTGCTGTATTTCAATTGCCGCCGAGGGTTGTTTTGGAAATTTTTGTACAAACCAGTCCATTGAATGTATTTAAAGAAACAACAGGGATAGATTAATAAAAAAAATCTATATACAAATTTAAAAGGAATACTTGCAAAAACTTAACAAAATTTTCCCACATAATATTATTAGCAAAATAAATTAAAAAGTTTCTTGATTCTTCATTCTCCTAGCCAATTCAGACATCTCATTTTAGTCACAACTGGAGTCTCCATTTATCTTCATCCTTTGACGCACTTCCTTAAGGTGTGGCATAACCAACCTAAGAAAATGTTTGGCTGCTCTCCTAGCCCGACTCAGACATAATCACTCGTCCCAATTTCGTAGCAACTGGATTCTCCATTTCTCTTCATTCCTCCGACGGCACTCCTCATTCCTTCGACGCATTTCCTTTCGGCTTGGATTAACAAACCTAAGAAAATCCTTGTGACTCCTAGCCGACTCCGTAAGAATCACTCGTCTCCATTTAGTGGAAACTGGAGTCTCCGTTTCTATGATTGGTCCAGCTGACACTCCTTCCTTCAATGCACTTCCTCTGGGCTTGGCCAGAGGGGGCAATCTAACACTAATCGGAGGCAGCGGAGTGCCAGGTTCCCACTCTACATTATCTTCCAGGGAGAATTCCACCCTTTTCTTCACTTTTTCGCATAGTTTTCGGAGGTAGCAAAGTTCAGCATCGTCGTCATTTTCGTCCAAATTAATCATACCTTCTGTTTCGTTTTCATTGGTACCGGTATCATTTGTTTCGTTTTCATTGGTACCGGTATCATTTGTTTCGTTTTCATTGGTACCGGTATCATTTGTTTCGTTTTCATTGGTACCGGTATCATTTGTTTCGTTTTCATTGGTACCGGTATCATTTGTTTCGTTTTCATTGGTACCGGTATCATTTGTTTCGTTTTCATTGGTACCGGTATCATTTGTTTCGTCCTCAAACATTAGTGCGAGTTGGGAAGCATAGTGTTTGCTTAGTTTTTGAAGGTAGCAAATTTCGTCGTCGTCGTCGTTTTCATCCAAATTAATCATATCTTCCGTTTCTGTTTCGTTTTCGTTTTCATTTGTTTCGTTCTCACTATTATTTTCTTTTTCAATTTTCATTTTCTTTTTCTTATTCTTTTTTTCACTATTTTTCTCGTCTTCTTTCTCACGAATTTCCTCGTCTTCTTTCTCATTCATTTTTTCGTCTTTTTTCTCACTAATTTCCTTCCTCTTCTTCGTCAGCTCTTCACTCGGCCCATCACCATTTTCAATTTTTGCAAATTCAGTACCGATTTGTTCCAGTACCGGAATTTCAATTTCAATTCCACTTCTCTTCATATGCAGTTCTAAATTATAAAACCGTGCTCTCAAATCGTGCAAATCATAATAATTGTCCGGAAGCGTTGTCGTTGCTCCACCATCAGTAATTCTCCCAATTTGAATAGCTAAATTGATAAACTTTTCAGAAAAGTCCATGATTAATCCAATGATTCCAAACAACTCCACCTCACTTCCTTTCTCAATCTCTCCACCAGTTTGTTTCAAACGCAAATACTTCACCCCATTAACCAAACACTTTTCAAAGATGTGAACTTTAACCTTGTTCACCAAATTGGAGTCCGTAGATTTCTCCAAAATAGTAAAAAATGGGTTGAATAGCAGTTCTAATGATTCTTTCTTAATGGGTAGAAACCCATTAAGCTCCTCTAGAAAAATCTCAACAACATGATAACTTAATCCTTTCACATCACTAACTTCCCCAAGAACTCTCTCTTCAATTATACTCATGACTTTCCGAAGAACATCCAAATCCCAAGAATTTGATTGTAATAACAAGAAAGCATGTTTCAAAATCTTTCTCACCAGCAAGTAGATCTTCTTCCTGCGGAGAATAGTCACCCTGCAGATAAAAGTAATGCGACCCCATTCACGACGGAGGGTCAACAAGGCAGCGTCTAGAAACGCCGTGGAGAAATCAGGACTCTTGGTAGAAATTAGGGCTGAAATCGTCGTAGCAAGCTTATTCGTGCAGAGGAGATCAGGCCTGTCCAGATCTCGACTTTCATCGGCAGAATCGTCGGAGCGCCAATAGCAAAAGATAAGGCCTTTCCAGATCTTGAGAAGAGTTGATTCGGACAGAGGAGATAGAGAAGGAAGAAGACTGGAGAGATTCCGCACCATCCCGTTACGAACGGCCGGTTCAGGAGACGCCAACCTCTTCGCGATAAGGGATGGCGATATCTCCGGTGGATCGGAGGTCGAGATGGTGGGGGGCGTGTCTGCGGAGAGGAAAATAGCCATTTTTGATATTCTAGAATTAGGGTTAGGGGTCTCGGTTAGAAGGGCGAGAGACGGAGAAACGCCATTGTGCTCGTATGGAAATTGTGAACGCCATTGTTTGTTCGGAGAGGAATATGATTTACAGGAATGATACACGACACCCAAAAGAAGCACGCACACAACCCGCTCGTTAATTTTCCTTAATTAATCATCATTTTCATTAATTTCTTTCCAATTAAGTTGTTGGGGGTTGTGTGCAACATACAAACAATTTTTAATCGTGATGTTTATATTTGTTTTATCTTTGAAAATATTATTATAGTTATTAAAATTTTAAAGAACATAATAATATGTCAATCGGCAATGAAAGTAAACATGATATATATTTTATTGTTAAGGATAAATATCAAAATCTTATTTTTGGAAAGGTAAAATACCCAAATCCCCCAGTACAAATTGATGTCCAAGCTACAGGGAAAAAGGTTGGGAAAAAAAAAGGATCCACTAACAAAATTCATGTAACTTCTTTTTCTTTTCAGTTCCAACAAAACCCTAAACAATAAAAAAAAACTAAGCTAATATTTTCTTTTAATTAATCTTCGGTTTGGCTCGTTTCGGTCTAAGAAGAAACCAAAGAATTCCAAACACGAAAATGAAAGCAGGAATTGTCGTCGTGTCAAACTCTACACTCACTTTTCTCTCTCTGGTGCAATGCACCGGATGCAGCATCGATATTGTCGTGTTCAAGGATTCCGCAAATCTAAAATATAAATCAATAAAAATAAATAAATTATTTTCAAAAATAAGAGAAAATAAGAAAGAATACAAACCCATGAGAAGCATCTTCGAGTAAAGAAAGAAGTTTGACCGCCTCTCCGTATCGTAACTTTCCGCATTGACTCGATATCTACAATAAATAAAAATATTAGTTGGTACTCTTTTGAAATCTCTCCGAATTAAATAAAAGTAAAATTAATAAAAAAGTACTCTTCTCCAAAGGCTAATCACGGAATTGTATTTATCAATCATCATCCTCTCTCGAGACTTGAACAGCTTAAATCCATTCTCATCTAAAAATTATTTCATCAAGGCAAACTAATAACGAAGGGTAAATATGATATTTTTAGATTTTTAAAAAGGATACTGGTACGCTCGGCGACCAATAGGAGCATAGCTTTGTTGAGAACTTGAATCGATTCATCGAGAGAAGTGATAATGTAACTCCTCGCAATCGTATCGGACTGAAACCCCGAAATTAAAAAGCCTTGCGAGGTCATAGACAGCGGGTTGCTCCCTATCGACCACGTCCAATCCTGCAATTCAACCCATTTCAAATTTCTAGAATCATCAAATTGATAAATATATTAACGAAGAAATGATTTTATTTATGCAAAACCTCGATGGCAATATCGTGAGCGTGACTATAAACGAGGTGGAGAGGGAGTAGACCCGCCAAGTGCTCTGCTGTGGCTGCTACTGCTGCTTTTATCGGATTCCTATTTTTATAAATAAATTTATCAAATTAATGTTATATAGGAAATTTGCAAAAAGGCCCCTGCTTTGTGCCTAAATTGCAAAAAGAACCCTGCATTACTTAAAATTGAGGATGAAGGTTTCTTTTTGCGATTTTCAATAATTTAAGGGCCTTATTGCAAACTTTATCTTGAAGAATTTATGTCGAACCTGAGATCTGACAAGAGGCCCTGGCCGTTACATTGCAAGTGGGTGTCCCAAGAAGGGTTTTCAGATTGTACCACTAAAACCATGTTAGAGAGAGATTTGGCTTGATAATGCTTGTCCAGTTTCAGTACCGGTTCGTTGTGTATGAACCAGAATACCGGTACCTCCAAAGTCCCTCTCTTATTCGCATGCTCCCCTGCATAATACAGAGGGGTACAAATTATATTTCTCATTTTGCAAGGATACACATGAAAATTATCAATTTGTTTGTTTGTGTGGTATCTACCTTTGAGGGAAGAATGATCGTTTAGTCGCTGGAGTTGGTACTGGAGAATGGAGGAATCGAGAGAGATGCGTACTGTTGAGCGGTACGAACCGTTCACTAACAATAGCGGTACCGCAGCTGCGTGACGAGACACTGCAAATGCCATTGTCAATGCCGGGTCGTCCACCAGCGAAACCCTAAATTTCATAATATTAACTATTAAAACAATATATTGAAAGAAAATATTTGTAAATTTGTAAATTTATATATACTTACAAGTGTTGAGTAAACATGGATTTTTGAGAAGGTAATATTAGTGAATTAAGTCCCTCTTTGAACGCATTTATATTCACTGGTAATTGCTTCACGCTCCTCACCCGCTACAAATAATTATTATTAGTTAATTTCTTTAAACTACAAATAATTATTATTCATTATTAATTAATCGTACCTCTTGAGTGATGAAATAGAGTTGAAAAGAGATTTTCTCGTAATAGTGGTACGGTTCGTCGGAGATGGAAGGGGCGATGACGTGGCGCATCGCTCCCCATAAAGTAGAGCCTAAATGGGCGAGAAACAAATCACGTGCCACTTTGTATTTTGTGTTTTCTTCAGGGGCTTCTGTGAATAAATTCCAACTCTCCATTTTTTTTAGAGCTTCGCTGGCTTTGTGGGCCTCGTCTTGCGCCTCTCCTGTTCGGAACTCCTCCAGTTCTCCTTTTAGTTCTCTCATCCTCGCATCCAATTCTGCTTGTTTCATATGAAGAGTTATATTATCTGTGTTCAGAGAGAGAGAGAGAGAGAGAGAGAGAGAGAGAAGACCATCGCAAAGAGCGAGTTTGGTTCTTCGATTTTTGCAGTGTTTGAAAGCAAAGAGTTCGTATACATCCATTTCGGCTAAGAGTATATCAACTGCGTGGTGCGGCTGCAATAAACACAACCTCATTATATAAATTGATTAATAAAAAAAAAGACCCAATATTATTAAAATTGCAAAAACACCCCTCCATTTTTACAAAAGAAAAAACAGCCTCGATCATACTGTTATTCCCCACTTAATGGCAGGGGTATAAGCGCCATTTTTAGAGCTGTTATTTTTGAGTCTGGAGTGATTATCAATATTCTACTAGAATCCCCAAAGTATCCCTTTTTTAATTTTGGAAAGCATTTAATAGATAATCATTCGCTAATTTGTTCGTTATATCTTTCATAATTTAACATATCAAAATTAGAAACTAATACTAATGCAAATAATTAGAATTCATCCTCTCAGTCTAATGTACTACTTTGTTTGTATTGACATTTTGTGATTGACTTGAAAATTCCTTACGACTCGTTATAAGATTATTTTTTTTTAAGCAAATCAGTAAATAGTGATAAATTTATTTTATTTATATTACATCGTAATTAGCTATATTTTATTAATATTGGTTTTAAAAATGCAAATAGGATTATTTAAGGATTATAGAATACTGTTTCACTTTTTGATCTCAAACTAATTAAGATGAATTTAATGGATTATTGAAAAAATGTTATTTTGTATGATTGAAAATTCTTCTTGGTTTTTAAGTATTATATTGTTGGTTTAAACTTAAAAAGATGAAATTTAATTTAAATACACTTTCAAATTTTGTTCATGTGGCCGAAATAAAGTATTTTTGAATATGCTAGTTCGTTCTCAATTTCAAAAGATCATTGCACTTATATTCAGACGCAGAAATATCAGCTCCACCCATTTTGCAATTGTAATAATGGAGGGGCTTTTTGCAAATTTGCAGATAAAAAGTTGAATAGAAATAAAACCTCGTCAAAAGAAGAGAATCTCTCTCTAATTGTACCTTGCAGCTGCTCCTCGGCCTCCTCCTCACTCATCTCTACATTAATTTAAATTAATCACAAAACAATAACACCAAATTAGAATTTAATGAAAAAAAATATTGTGTTTCTTTTTTAGGTACCTTTGAAAGATTTCACACTGGGCAAGCTGAGTTCGGTACGAACTCCCTCTCCCCCTACTGCTGGGCCCCACGTGAACGGTCCCGCACTCAAATCAATAAACGCCCACCTGTTAAATTCAATGTAGGGTTTAGGGTTTTAGGAGAGAGAAAGAGAGGAGAGGGGGGGGGGGGGGGGGGGGGGGGCACCTCTTTTGGCTGATCCAAGAATCGGTGAGGCAGTCAGAATGGAGGCCACTCAAATCGCCTCGAGATTTGAGCTCGTTTTCTAAGATTGAATTTGTACCGTCTTTTCTACCATGATGTACAATTTGAGAAGCTTTGTCTAAAAGAATGTGAATTTCGTCTTTTCCTTCTTTGAACTTCGATACTGTCTCCAATGCTTCCATGCTCTTCTTCGACCACTCGATCTATTATTCAGTTAATATACCGTTTTATATCAACAATATACCATTTTATTATATAAAAGTAGCATATACTATATTAATATACCATGTCAAGATCTTCAGTTGTGGTCCACGCGAAATTTGAGTGAGTACGATGATTATAGTACAAGGGTTTCGATGCCATTCTATCAATTTCTGAATTTCATAAAAAAATTATATTTTTTATGTAATAAATTTAGATAGTATTTTATATGTGGCTATGTTAGTAATTAACAATTACCGAGGAAGGATTTTTTGTTGCTCTCTGATTGGAGGATTTGTCCTTGAAGGGTTTTATTCTATAAAAAGAAGAAATATCTTTGATAAATAAATAAATAAATAAATCTATATATGTGATAAATGAAAGAGAAATTACTTCTTTGAGTAAATTGATTTCTGGTTCCGACAAGCCTCTCCTGAAAAAAAAAAAATATTAGTGTATAGAAGGAATAAATTGAGATAAATAGTAGCTGAATTTATTAAAATAAAGACTGACCTGTAACCATATCGAGCATTATCATAAAATTTAGGGTTAAGAATGAAAATGTTGTATGAATCTTGAATTAGGAGATAATTTACAAGCGTCTCAAATAAATATTCCATTCGATCCATATCTACTTGCCACGTCACCTCTCCTTCGGCATTCTCACTATCATCACAACAACAAAAAAACATAAAAAACAAATATACATTTTTCAGGGGTACATTTAGAAATATCGCGAATAAGTACCTGGAATTATGAATAGCATCTTTACGGGATAAAGTTTTTATAGCGTATTCAAAGACAGAAGTAACCTTTTCTCCCAACAATACAGCGTGTACTGAAAAACTACACATTTCAAATTTTCAATAGTAAATAATCATAAAAATGGTATATTGAGGTAATAAAAAGGTATATTGGATTGCAATTTCACTGACTTGTAGTTAACATGGCTAACTAAAGGGAGGTGATGTCTTTGATTTTTCTGAATAATATTCGTTTTGTAAAATGGAGTCATGATTTCTCCAACTGGAGGGATCCTTGTGTGTTCGAAAATATGGTCTATTTTTGTGAACCATCTCTCCAGTTCTTCTGGACCGAGTTTAAACTCTAGAATTCAAAACAATTGAAAATTTGTAGAACGTTACAAACACAATGATGAAATTAATTGGGGGAATTGAGGACAGGAAATGTGTAGTACCGTAATTGCCTTTTCCTTCGAACCCAATGAAAATGAAATTTACTGGTACTGGCAAGTATATTGAATCGATCTCTGAGAGCTTCATGTAATTTGCCAAATTAGCTGCATGAATGAACAATCAATCAATTTTGAAAATTTTGGTTCTTGAATTTGTGTAGAAAATGAAATTGGAAATATATTAAGAGAGTAGAAAAGTACCAGAAGTGGTGTAGTTGCGCACAGCTGCTCTTCCAGACTCTTTAGATACAGACCCTTCCAAGTCATCGAAATCTGAAGAAAAGTTTAAATTGACGTAAAGAAAGTTACGATCTTTTCAACCAAAGTTTCAATTCTTTTTGAATGTTTTGATCATTACCAGTACGAATAACAGATTCGCTCCAGAATTTACTCTTGGCTTTCAGATTGAACAGGGAAAACACAGGAGATTTTCCAAACTTGCGACTGCGAGTTCCTGGCGTAGACGCGGCACCAACTTCTTGTATCGACGCAACTATACTACACAACTATTTACAAATCCATAATTGATTAAATTACCAAATCCGATCGAACAATTGAGCAAAAAAAAGTACGATAATCACCAGTACAAGTAGAAGAAAAGGGATCGTTAAGGAAGAAGAGAGATAGATTCGACTCCGACTCGGATGTGAAGTCGCCATTAGAGAGCTCCGAGGAGCAGAGAGCTGGAGAAGAGAAAAATATGCTTGTAAGAAAGTCCCGGTACTCTCCAGTCTCTGAATTACTGGAGAGATATAATGGGCCTTTGTAGGCTTTCATAATTATGAGCCTTTAAAGGCCTTTATATACTATAGAAGTATATAAATGATAAACTATTTTTTATGTGCATGTTATATTTGTATTGTATTGCTGTCCAGTTCAAAAAGAACGGCGAGACAGTACAATATATATGTCAGAGTTTATTCACGGGAATACAATTTACAAAGCTATAACCTATCGTATCATTTTGTCTTCATCTTAATCCTAATTATTGCAAAGTTTTCTACTTTGTTGATAATTTTTTGATAGTCACTATCTTTTGGTGGCTCTGTTTTAGAGTCAAAAGGAATGGTAAAAGTCATTATTTTTTTGTGTTTAGAAACCATATGGCCATTGGTGATGCCGAGAGTTTAGCTTGATCATCATTTTTCTATTTATTAATTTTCAGCTATAGATTTTTAATTAAACAAGAAATAAATATTCTTTCATAATTATTTACGTGGCATATATTATTTTTTCTAAAAAAAATAGTATAATGATACGGCAAACGAAAAATAAATTAAATAAACATGAGCACAGTTGTATCGCACATTTTTGTATATAATTTTGTTTCTCTTCATTTTGTATTTAATTAGTATTAACGGGAGTCTTGATTTATTTGTAAAAAAAAATTATTGATTCCAACATCCTGCAAAGAGTATAATATCGTTATTTTTTGTTTTGTTTTTTAATAAATATTTTTTATTTCTAATTTAACAAATTGATTTTAAATGTCGACTATGTTAAAGGTTTCATCGAAATTGATCATATTTCGAAATCATCCAGTCGGTAGAGTTTAGTTTTGAATTTCAAGAGCTCGCATTCTTCCGGTTTTTTTTTATCTTATTTATTTCGAATTAACTAAGTAATATTATTCATGATTTGTTGTACTAATTATTTATTGAATTAATTTTTACTAATTATTCATTAAACTTACATATAAATATTAGATTCATTTGATATTGAGGATTTTAACTTCTGTCGAGTTTGTCAACATAAATGAACATATGATACTTTCTAGCACAAATTATACAAATGGCCACAAAGCCATATATAGAGAAATCCGTATACGATCCAAGACCCATTAACAACAAAGTTCATGACCTTCCAATACAAACAGTGAGCCCACTGTGCTTCTCCTTTCTCTCTCCCTCCCTCCCTCTCCCCTCACTCTTCACTCTTCACTCTTCAGTCATCGCATCACTCATGGCTTCCAAGTTTTCTTCTCCGTTTCTCCTCTTTCTCACTCTACCATGTCTCTGTCTGCTTCTCTCTGCTACGAACTCAGTCTCTCTCTCAGAACAAGACCACCTTCTCTCACTCAAATCCACCATTGTTGACCCTTCTTCATCTCTTTCTTCTTGGACATCTCAAGATTCAAACTACTGTAACTGGACTTACATCACTTGCACTGCATCTCTCTCCGTTTCTTCTATAAACTTGCAAGCACTAGGTTTATCCGGTGACATTTCTTCTTCAATTTGTAAACTAAAAGATCTTTCTTTTTTTAATTTCGCCAGTAATTATTTCAACCAATCATTGCCTTTATATCTCTCTGAATGCTCCAACTTACTTAGTCTGAATCTGAGCAATAATCTCTTTTGGGGCACAATTCCTGACCAATTCTTTCTTCTCTCTTCTCTCACATCTCTCGACCTCAGTGGTAACAAAATTGAAGGACAATTACCCAGAAAAATGAATTCTCTGTCAAATCTCCAATTTCTCAATTTAGGAAGAAATATCTTCTCAGGCATTATACACCCTTCTACATTCTCGAATTTAACCAAATTGGAACTTCTTGATTTGTCAAATAACCCTTCAATGGCTTCCGAATTGCCTCAAGAGATTGGAGAACTGCAAAATCTGAAGCGGGTTTATCTGCAAAATTCTGGCTTTTATGGTGAGGTCCCTCAAACTTTTCTCGGTTTCTCTCAACTCGAGGTTTTAGACTTATCTCACAACAATCTAACTGGAGAAATACCATTGAGTTTTGGTGTCGGTTTTAAAAATCTTGAATCTTTGGATTTTTCGGAAAACAAATTCTCTGGTCCATTTCCAACTGAAATTTGCCATGAAAATTCTTTAGTAGAACTCAGTCTTCATTCGAATTTCTTTAATGGTTCTATACCAAAATCAATCGGGACTTGTTCTACTCTACAAAGAATCCAATTACAAGATAATTTATTCACCGGAGAAATTCCAAATGGGTTTTGGTCCTTACCGGGTTTACGGGTAATCCGATTGGAGAATAACGGGTTAACAGGTCAGTTACCCGAAATGGATTCCAACCCGTCTCAGATCGAACAAGTCCAGTTAGATAACAATAGTTTTTACGGCCCAATTCCTCAATTTATAGGTAGAATTCAAACTATATACCATTTCTCTGCTTCATTAAATACATTTAGTGGTACGATACCAAACAATTTTTGCGATTCGCCAACTATGAGCATTATAAATTTATCACACAATTCTCTTTCTGGCTCTTTACCTTCGGTATTAAATTGCAGAAAGTTGGTATCTTTATTTCTTTCTGATAATAATTTAACTGGAGAAATACCAAGTTCGCTTGGTAATTTACCCGTTCTTACGTACATTGATCTCTCCAGTAATAAACTCACTGGAGAGATACCAAAAGAGATTGGTAATTTGAAGCTTGCATTGTTTAATGTCTCATACAACAATCTATATGGTAGTGTACCAAGTTCTTTTATATCTGGTCTTCCTGCTCTGTTTCTTCAAGGGAATCCTGGTCTTTGTGGACCAGGTCTGCCCAATAAATGCGGCGACTCATCGACTAATAAAAGGAATTCTAAGGTTAATGGATTGATGGTAGCTCTAATTGTGGTTTCATTTGTGATTTGTATAACACTTCTATTACTTGGTATCTTCGTAGCATATAGAATTTCACATGATAAATCGAAGTTTAATAGG
Source organism: Luzula sylvatica (assembly GCA_946800325.1). Classification (NCBI taxonomy): domain Eukaryota; kingdom Viridiplantae; phylum Streptophyta; class Magnoliopsida; order Poales; family Juncaceae; genus Luzula; species Luzula sylvatica. The sequence goes on along the minus strand of OX326959.1, from coordinate 46,803,343 downwards.
AGTATATGGAAAAGTGTGTTATATTGTCCAATGAATATTTCAGAAGAAGAATTATTTAGGGGCTTGAATGAAAAGAATTTGATTGGTAGAGGGGCCTTTGGTAAAGTGTACAAAGTTCAAATAAAAGCAAATGGAGAATTTGTAGCTATGAAGAGATTATTTAATTCGAAAGGTTTATCTTTGAGAAACTTGAAGAAAGAAATAAAGCTTCTGGCCAAGACGAGGCATAAGAACTTGAACAAAATTTTAGGGTTTTTCTACTCGGAGGATGAAACCCTAATAATTTACGAATATATCGAAAATGGATCTTTAGGAGACCTAATATGTGGACCCCGTTTTGAATTAGAATGGCACGAAAGGGTGAAAATTGCTTTGGGAATTGCTCGAGGATTATGTTACTTGCATAGAGATTATGTGCCAAGTTTGTTACATAGAGATATTAAATCGAATAACGTGTTATTGGATACGGGTTTTGAAACAAAACTTACCGGGTTCGGATATAATCGGGTTTTGGGCGAAAATTGTTATAAAGAGTGTATGAGTTCTAATTTGAGTTATCACTGCTACATTGCTCCAGGTATGTAGCTTTTCTCGAGTTAAATTATATGTACAATAATCATAGTCAATAGTTTCATGAATTTGCGCATGAATTGTAGAGGAAGTATGTACCAAAAACCTAACCGATAAAATGGACGTGTATGGGTTTGGAGTGATCCTACTAGAACTCATAACGGGTCGACCCGCCGAGCAACCCGCATCGAACGAGCCACTTGACATAGTAAGATGGGTCAGAAGAAAGGTGAACATGATAGACGGGTCTCACCAAATGCTCGATCCAAATATTTCTAGTAATAATAGTGGTGCAAGAGATGGAATGTTGGCCGCTTTGGAACTCGCGCTTCGATGCACTGCCGTCATGCCGGATCAACGGCCCAAAATGGATGAGATTGTTAGGGTTTTGCAATCCTTGGATTGTGACAAGGGGTTTGATAGTTCTAGAGTTTCGAGTGAATAATTTGAGTGTCTTTTTTTCTTCGTGTTGTTCTTTCATGTCTAGTTCAAATTGTACGAGTTTTACCGAGTAGTCCAAATCGAAAATGTGCTCAATAAATATGTACAGTATTAGATGCAAATATGTTAATTAGTTTGCTAGCTAGAAAAGAAGGCATTATTGATGGGGATTGCCTCTAGACAAAGGCACTGCTGCTATATTATTGCATGATCCTTCGTTCACTGCACATTTGGATATATTATCATATATATAGAACATGATATTAATTGTCAAACAGATCATTCAAGTAAGCAAATAAATTATCATATTATTTGAGAACTGTCAAAATCAGATTAGATTCAGATCGGGTTAATTTTGATATAAAAAAGTGATGGAATAGAATTGAGTGTATCATTCCTTCAAATAAAAAATAAGTGTATCAATATCAGCTCAAAATTGAAAATAGGAAAAATGATATTTCTAGAGACTAGAGCTAATACTTTTTTCAGATCCTTCTAGGGATTTTAACGGGGCGGATCATGTTCGAGTAAGTCTTCTCCATATCCTAACCCGAACCAAAAATGCCCGCGAGTAAAAAATCATATCCGAACACGCGGATAATGGGTATACCCGCAGGTATTATCCGTTATCCGAAAATCACCAATAAAAAATTGAAAAAAAAATCTCAAAAATTATTATACAAATATTTAAAATCACCAACAAATTTAAATACATACAACAATCAACATGTACAAATACATTGAAAATCCAAATATTACAAATAATTAATCTATAAAACATCCAAAATATTTACATTATTGGATATTTTCGGATATTTTCGGGTATTTTCGGATTCGGGTAACGGATATACCCGCGAGTATAAATTTACCTCCGTACCTGATTCGAACCCGGAACGAATATTTTTTTCCGATATTATCCGGCCTGCGAATATTTTTTTCGAATATTACCCTCTCCATTCGGATCGGGTACTCGCAGATTCGAATTTTACCCAACCCATTGACATCTCTAGTGTTGGTTCAAATTTCCTAGGGTTTGATTATCTCAAAATAATGTTGATACCACTAATCAATTTGCGGAAGTGGCATTTGTAGAGATAAAAGACGAAACCCACAAAAGGATCAATAGAAGAAGCAAGACGCATAAAAAGATCAAGAGCGATAAATAATCAAGACATAGAAGATCAAGTGGAAGATTCCGCAGGTTGGGATCATCGCCTCAAATATCCAATAGGTATCCCTAAACTTGTCTTTGGAATAATTAAACTCAAGAAAATATGTTGGCAATATTCAAAACAATAAAACTAAAGCAAACTTGCCCTAAGTCATGGTGCGTCATGACGCACAATATCACGCGTCATGACTAGGGATGTAAACGGTTCGGATATTATCCGAACCGACCCGAACCGAATCCGCCTAAATATCCGGATCCGAACGGATCCGGATCCGACCCGGATCCGTTTTTTCGGATCCGGATTCGGTTTTGATAATTGGGATCGGATCCGGATCCGAATCCGGATATTATCCGGATCCGAATAACAATATAAAAACGGATATCCGTTTTTGAAAATTTATTATGTTCTTAAATAACTATGTTCTTATAGATCCAATATAAGTTTATATCTGCATGACTTATAATTGATAAACCAAGTCCATTCTAAAAGAAAATGAATCTTTCATGTATGTTTTTTCAAATCCCAAAATATTTGACAGATACTTGATTTTGTTTCGTAAAATTATAATGTCCTTTTATATATTATTTTAGTATTATTTTGATATTGTTCGAGATTCGTTGGTAAAATAGATAGTTATGTTACATACAAAATATCCGTTTGAACTATCCGAATAATATCCATATTCGTATCCGTATCCGAGATATCCGAACCGAATCCGTATCCGTTTAATATCCGAACCGTATCCGGATCCGAGAATATCCGTATCCGTATCCGTATCCGTATCCGAAAAAAATACGGATCCGGATCTGGTATGACCACTATCCGAACCGTTTACACCCCTAGTCATGACGCACCTACATGTATACTTAGTTTTATCTTACAGTGTGTCATGACGCAGGATATCAACCGTCATGACGCACCTAAGAAAAAATGTGTATTGAGTTGGGTAGCGTCACGACGGACAATATCATGCGTCGTGACGCAAGCACAGATGTTAAAAAGAATGTTTGTATTTTCCCTTATGACGCACTCACCAAGCGTCATGACGGACCAAGTGAGAAATGTCACGGGAGAGGGTTAGTTACAACGAACCATTCCAGTGTTAGAACGAACCTAGCCAAAATCGTGAGCTTAAATTTTCAAACCATATTGGAGATTATTATATCCACTTTCGAATCCACTACTCAACGATTCCCAACTTGCGTGACCGATCACGACTAGTTCGTTGGTACTAAATTGTAATAGGCTAGTTACTATTTGTAAAACCCGCCATAGATCGATAGATTCGTGTAAATCGATCTAGGCAAACCTTGTAAGAGTTGATTTGGGTATTCAATCGAAAGCCAAAAAGGCGCAAGCCTACCCCGGAGACGTATATACTTGCAATCGATTGAGCAAGTAGCCGGTGAGTTAAACCTACAAAGCAACCAACCACCTACCGAACTCCGTAAACAAATATCTTGTGTTATTTGTTTCGGTATTGTATTTCTTTTTCTAATTTATTTACGCTTCCGCCCAAATTGTAATTGTATTTCATTACCGCGAAAATTGGACCTTATGACTTCCTATTCATCCCCCTCTAGGTCTAGATTAAACAACATCTAGATCCGTCCTTACTAATACATATAAACGTGTTGCCATCTATCTAAGTATTATCCAAGTCCATAGACTTACGGGTCTCGGATCAAGCTCGTTTCTATCATGATATTTATATCGCTCAAAAAATGATTAAATTTGGTCGAAAATTGACGACAAATAAATGATTACGAATATGTAATACTCACAAAAAACATTAGGTAACAATCATCTAATTGAACACATCTCATAATTTAGCAGTCGAAACAACCATCATTATAAATATCTCATAATTTAATGTGGAAACGATCCGTGTGAAGTAACACAATGTGTAAAATATAGATCAAAAGTAAAGGAATAATGCTACATAGATACTGCAGAAAGATTGATAACATGATGTTGAGTTGGTATAGACACATATAAACTCGTATAATTATATTACATCATATTAAGAAAATATAAGACCAACAAGATATCATGATTATGTGTTGTCTATATTTACTCAAAGTAACGGGTTGTCATTAATTTTATTTTTGGGAAATTTCATGTATGTCCTTTCAAAAGTTCTAAATATCATATTTGTCCTTACAAAAATGTAAATATCAAATTTGTCCTTACTAAAATGAAGTGTATAAAATTTGTCCAATCGTTACTTTCTCTGTTAAACATAACTATTGAATCGTGAAATTATTATTTTACCCACATCTCTCTCTCTCTCTCTCTCTCTCTCTCTCTCACATACACACACAGTTATTGCTACCTCTCCTTTCTCTCATGTTGGGGAATCTCCTATCCCCTCTAAACTAACTTCTACAAATTTTCCTCTACAAATTTCTTGAAGCAAAAAAAGAACTCTATAAATTTCTTTGAAGGTAAATTCTCGTTTACACAATATCGTCATGGGTAACGAGTACTTCGAATTCTCCACAATCCGTTGTGGGGTCCACAGTCGTTCCACCAGCGACTCTGTCGCATTTTTCGAAGCTGCCAATCATGACTTTAGGAAGGAATTCGATGACCAGCAACTCATACCATGTTTGTCGAAGATGAATTGGGATCCTGTAATGGAGACGTCTTTCATTTAAGTTTGTATAATTCATCCTTAATTCATTGTACACTTGTTAATTTCGTCCATTTTGAACTTCATCGGAGGAATTTACTATAAATAGTATGAATTTTAGAGTTTACTTTGGGAAAAAGAAAAGAAGAAAGAAATAGAAAAAATAAACAATATAAGAGGAAGATGGGGGGAGTACACGAAACAGAGAATGGTGCTCGTTAATTGGAAGATTCTGATAGCCTCTCATTGAGAGGAAGAGGAAGCAAGAAAATGGTTAAACATGTTAAATCGAAGAGTTTCCTTGAACTATTGAGAATTGAGATAGAGGAGGGGGTTTAGAACTAAATGGAAAGGATATGTACATTGAAAGGGCATTTTGGTCATATAATTTGAAATTTCAGGATATAATTAAGTTTATAAATAAAAGTTATGTTTAATTTGACGGTTGTTTAACTTTTTGGATAATTTTGATATTTTATCAAATTGAGGAGGACAAAAATGATATATTATTGTTTTTGAAAGGATTAATTTGATAAAAGTTAAATTTCAAAAGGTTAAATTTGATATTTATATTTTTAGAGGGACAAATATGATATTTTGAGTTTTTTAAGGGACATGCATGAAATTGTCCCTTTTATTTTAGATCTGTTGACAAATGGGACGGATAAAATCCGTATCCACCGGTACCCGACCCGAACGGCATTAAGATTGATTTTTTTTATCACAAATAAATCTGAAATAAAAATGGGCTCTTTGTGTTGTTAAATAAAGAAGCATGGTCCATGGGTAAGATCCATTAATCTTTCTGAAGGCTTGTATATATTCAGTACTGTACAGACTCCAGTCTCGAAATCCGAACCCGATAAGAAGCCATCCTCATCCGCTTCTTTGCCGTTTCCTTTCATACCTAAATCCTCCACCTCCTGGGGGTTACAACTTACAGCGAGACAGTGAGTGAGCCTCAGCTGTATTCATTCAAGCTTCGAGGATGGTGATGGAGCGAGAGGGAGATGAAGGGGCAAGAACCCATATTACCAAGATGAAGAAAGGAGATGCAGTGCTTACATGGCGTAAAATCTCCTTTGCCCCTTCTCCTTCTTCTTTTTCACCACCTTCCTTCGCTTCACTTTCTACAGGCGGTGATAAATCGTCGTTTTTGTCGGTGGTGGCGGTGGAAGATGAGGAACATGGTAAAGTGACGAAACCAATACGACCAACAACAGAGCAACTGATTAAGCACCCCTTGGCCTTGCTCGCCCTCGTACCTAACAGCGTCGCGCTTTTCTCTGCCGGAGCTCTTGCTGGTGCTGCCGCCAAGACGGTTACGGCTCCTCTTGATCGTGTCAAGCTTCTCATGCAGGCAAGAATCTCCATTAATCCATCTTTATCTTCTTTTCTTTCTCGTTCTCCTTCAATTGATAACCTTTGTTTGTGTTTCAGACACACAGTATTAGAGCGGTGGAAGGTGCGAGCAAGAAAGGAATCGGTTTCATCGAGGTTAGTTTTCAATTGGATACCAAAATCAAGAAAGTTCGCAATTTTGTATATAATCTTTCATACATAAATGGTTTTTTTACGAGCAGGCAATTTCGAGCATAGGACAGCAAGAAGGAATTAAAGGTTATTGGAAGGGCAATCTCCCTCAGGTCCTCTTCTATTTCTTTTCTCCAATTCAATTCAATTCGATTATTGGTTTCGATGAATAATGTATAATCTATGTTTATTCATGCAGGTTATTCGCATAATTCCCTATAGTGCTGTTCAGCTCTTCTCCTATGAAGTCTACAAGGTACTGATTTTAATAAAATTGTAAATTATTATTTTCTCTCTCATCGCTTGCTATTTTGTAGAAATTATTCAAGAAAAAGGATGGAGATCTATCTGTTTTAGGGAGACTATTTGCAGGAGCTTGTGCTGGCATGACTTCTACACTAGTTACGAATTTGCCCCTCTTGTTCAAACTATAAATATTCATAAAATTAAATATTTTACTAATCATAATAACATACGAAATGAATAGGTTACGTATCCATTGGACGTGTTGAGACTAAGACTAGCAGTCGAACCTGGCAGCAGAACCATGTCTCAGGTTCCATTTATTAATTTAACATAATATAAAGCTCTGAATTGATTAATTAATATTTATTTATTTAATTATTAATTTAAAAGGTGGCATTCAACATGCTAAGAGACGAAGGGTTCGCTTCGTTTTACAGGGGACTCGGTCCATCAATCATCGGCATCGCTCCTTACATCGCCCTTAATTTCTGCATTTTTGACTTGTAAGCCCATTTTTAGTCTTTCTATTATAAAATTAATTCGAACTAATTTTAGTTTATTTTATGTTTTATGCGCGAAGAATGAAGAAATCGGTGCCGGAGAAATATAAGAAGAGGCCAGAAACGTCTCTCGTGACGGCTTTGGTTTCCGCGACTCTTGCAACGTTAATGTGTTATCCACTCGATACGGTGAGGAGACAAATGCAGATGAAAGGCACTCCTTACAATACCGTTCTCGACGCGATTCCAGGTCCAATACGTCAATTAAACGCCATTGTTTATTAAAACCCTCCTAACTTTGCGAAATTGGATTATTTCAGGGATTGTGGAGAGGGAGGGATTGATCGGGTTGTACAGAGGTTTCGTGCCTAATGCGCTCAAAAGCCTCCCTAATAGCAGGTAATCTCTCTCTTAGTCTTAATTGAATGAATTTATTTTAATGTGCTACTATTTTTAAAATGAATTTTGTTTTGTTTTTGTTGTAGTATTAAGTTGACGAGTTTTGACGTGGTTAAGGGATTGATGGCCACGGGGCAGAAAGAGCTCGACAAACTTATGGAGGAAAACCAGGAAAAAGTAGCTTAAACTAGACAAAATTAATATTTCAAGAGATCGGCGGAAAATTATGTAGTAATTTGATGAAATTGGTTGTTAGTTTTTTAGTTATCTTGTGGATAATGCCGGGCCGAGTCCTTGCCAATTTTGTGTTAGATATTAAATCATTTCAAGTTGTGCTGTGTTCCTTGTTCGTAAATTTGTTTTGAATTAGTTTTTTTTCTTTTTTAGCAAGACAACTGAAAGATTTTCTCTGTGCAAAACCAAATTTGTATGTTTTTTTTTCTTTTGAGAAAAGTTATAATTTTCAGTAATTCTTCAAAAGCTCAGAATATTAAATTTATTCTTGGGCAACTTCAAATGTCAAATTTATTATTTAAGAGTTGAAAGCTCATTTCATAAAACCAAACTTGACTTGGGCAAAATGTCTCGAGGACTTGTTTGGATGTACAAAAAATTCGTACATGGGAAAAGTAATTTCGAGGAATTAAATTCGTACATGGGAAAAGTAATTTCTAGGAATTAAAATTAAAATAAATTATTAATATAATATAATATAATATAATATAATATAAAATAAAGTGCTCACCACTAATAGAGGTTGTCAGTTGTCAGAGGGCGGCGGAGCAAGAGCAAAGGTTGAGTGACAAGAACAAAAAAAAAGAGCGGTCACCAATAAATAAGGGCAAGAGAAAGAAAAGGAAGTGAGTAAAGAGAAAAAAAATTAACTTTTACGTTTTGTTTGGAGAAAAATAATAAGGTAAATAGAGTCAAAATAACTAAAAGAGTGGGAAAGTTAGAATCGAAAAATATTCATTTTAGTGAGAATGATAAGAAAAAACAAAATAATAATAATAATATACTTGTGAAAAAAATGTGAAAGATTTTCTAAACACAATTTTCAATTTCTCCATTTATTACGAAATTTTTATGTCCATCTTTCCAACCTTTCATTTTCGTTTTCTTATTTATCCCAAACCAAGCATAGCAATTTATTACTGTTCTTTTATCTCCACCAAACCAAGCAGAATACGAAGGTAGAGAAAGAGTTAATACAACTCGCGACATCGAGTGTAGTGAAGGGTCGAAAATAAGATGATTTTGCTTGTTTGAAAAGTAATAAATATGACAAAGATGTTTGTATTTCACAAAGATTATAGTAATATAGTGGTAAAGTTGATGTTTGAGAAATAGAATGTCTTAAGTTCAATATCCTCAAGTCACATATTTTGATTTTTTTATTTCGGTCCCCTATAAAATTCGGCCCCCCCATATATTAATCCTGGATCCGTCCCTGCTGGTGGGCAGAGGACTCGAGAAGAAGACAAGTAGAAACAACGTGGTAGATACAATTGAGACCATCAATCAAATCCATGATTTTCCAAGGATTTTTCATCTTTCTGGTTTTATTTAGATTCCTATTAACAGCCAAAATCCATTGGTAAGATTTCTTGCCAGGTTCCCTAACGAAAGTTCATTCAATTTTGTCAGACCCTCTTCCAAAAAAGTTAGATTTGGAAATTGCATAATTTGATAGTGTTATATGTAAAAAAAAAAATAACAAATCCCCCTCCAAACAAGGCTTGTTTTCATTTACATATGGGTTAAAATTAACATTCGTGATGTGAAATTTTTTTGGAACAAAATACCACTTTGTTTTCCATAATTAATTATATTAAACCTTTTTGTATTATTTTATTAATTGAAAAAATTCTATATTTTTTCAAGGTATACTAATTTTAATGTAAATCCAATGACTAAAAAGTCACGAGTATGATAATCCCAATACTCACTTGAATATTTTAGCATCACTCAAAACTATATATCATATATATAATTTTAATATTTCTTTTTTTTTGTATATTATTGTATACAAAAATGCAATAAATAATAAAATATAAAAAATATTCTTGAAAATGTATTTACAAAATAATATTATTTTAACATTTAACTTTAATGTTCATTTATTGTTAATAAATTAGCTGCTGAAATTAAATTAGATGTTGAAATCAAATTAGATGCTGAAATCAAACGAGGTGTTGAAATTAAAACTAAATGCAAAAATAATATTATATATCAAATATTATCAAATATTTTCAGAAATATTTTTTTATCATTGTTTATTTTTTTAATTTATGCTAATTTTGTGTGACAATATAATAAATAAAATATCTGTCAATTATAATGGAAAAAGAAAGAAAGAGGGAATGTAATCATGCATCATGCATGTATTCAGTATTCGTCGGTCAAACCCAACCAGACCGAGCCCAAAGACGAGCGAGTCAGAGTCGTCGTGCCTAAGTGGCTCGCAGGCTCGCAGGCTCGCATTTGTGCTGTCACGTTTTGTCGCCCTATTCTATTCTACCATTCCCCTTCTTTAATACCTTACCTTACTTTCTCCGCCCCCCTTTTCTCTCCCAAAATATTAGCGTCAAACAAAAATAAACCCAAAACGTCAATCCCTAATCAAATTTCCTCACGTTCGACCTGTCACGCCTCTTCTCCCCTCCATTACAGTTCAGGTTCCTCTCTCTCTTTCTCTTTCTCCTTCAATTCTAATTTCATTACATTCGATTGCTCGTGCCAGCGGATCAATCTACCCTTCTTTGTCACTTCCACTTTTCCACATTTTACCCCTAATTATTTCACTCGTCAACATTATTCCTGTGCAAAAACCCTTTTCACTCTACAGTTAACAATTTTTACGTGTTATTATTCATGTTAAATTATTTAATTTTGTTTTTGTTAACGTGTTAAGTGGTTGCACGTAGAATAATATAGCCCTAATTGAAATCTGATTTGAGTAATTGAACAATCAAGGGTAAAAAAGATTTCTTCTTTTTCATGGTATCCCTAATCAGTACAGATCCAATATTATGTTTATCTATTGATTATTTTTGCAATTGTTATTTAATAATTATTTATTTATATATAGTGAGATAGAATGCTAGCTTAGATATACCGAACAGTATAATGATGTCTCAATGCGAACACGATAATGGCGATGCTCTGATGGTCGACAAAGACGATGAAAACCTAAAAGAAAAAGGAAAACAATTAGCCGAAGAAGAAAATATAATAAAACACGAAGAGATTCCTAAAATCGAGACGAATAACGAACAAACTGTAGTCACGAATCATTCACCGCCTAATTCTCCACGCAACGATGACATGGCAATGGACGAATCTGAAGAAGACGAATCTGACGGCGAGAATAACAGCACCGGTGATGATCAACATTTCACCCTCGAAGCTCTCTCTGAACTTGCTTGTCAAATCGACTCCGCACAAAAAGACAAATCCGCATCCACAAGCAATAACGGCCACGTAGCTACTCACGTAACGACTCACTCTGACGATAACACTCCTCTCCCTCTTTGGGTCAAGGTAAAACTAGACGTTAAATTGCACAAAAGCCCCTAGATTAATTTGATAATTTTTTTTATCAGTGGAGAGGGAAATGGCAGAGTGGAATAAGATGCCCAAAAGAAGACTGTCCATCATCGACGTTAAAAGCGAAACCAACGCACGAGATGAAATCCTACATGGCGGTATTTTTTCCACGAAGCAAAGCGTATTGTTGGATAAACACGCTACATTCTCGACCAATCAACGAAGCCCCCGAGCCGCTAAAAAACGGGTCCCACAACAAGTGGCGAAAGTTGGTTAGAGATTTAAGCATCACGAGGTCTCATGCGTTGCAGAAACTCGCGCTAGCGATGTTGAGTCTCACCGACCAGTTGCATTCTCAGGTGAAAATTACGTTTTTACCCTTGCAAAAATGAAATATTTTATTTATGTTTTTTGGTTTGGGATTAGGCGGTGATTGAGGAGGCGAGAAAGGGGGATACGTGGAAGGAATTTGCTTTGGAGGCTTCTACGTGTAGAAATTATTCAGATCTTGGGAATTTGCTTGTAAAGCTTAGGAATGTGAGTTCGAAATATATTTATTATATATGTAATCGGTATTAATGATCGATTTTATTTTTTTGTTAAATTGTAGATGATACTCTCAGATTACTTGAACACCGATTGGTTAAAAACAAAATTCGATTCGTGGGTTCAGAAATGCGGGTCCGCACAAAGTGCCGAATCGCTCGAATTTCTCACCGATGTAATTTAGTTTCTTCTTAAAGATTTTCGTATATTGTTGAATTTCTATTTTTTTTATTGTTTTTGCTATTTATTTTATCAGGAATTAGTGCAAAATATACTATGGAAAAGAATAGAGGAGCTGTGGACCGGGTCTACCACGCAACAAGAACAAACTCCCGAGTGGAAAACCCTAAAACAAGACGTGACGAAAATATTCATCGCGTCTCGCGAAGACTTCAAGCGACCAATCACGAACATGTTTCCCAATTTAGAAACTCCCCATACGAGTCGAAAACGACCCAAATTGGAAGTACGCAGACCCGGCCAAGATGCGAATTCGGCCGGTAAACAGGTCGAGTTATCCGACCCGTCAGACCCGTTAACGACTCCGACGAATAAAAATGGTTATACGTATCGTCAGTGCGCCACGTTCATCGAGTCGAAAGGAAGACAGTGCGAGAGATGGGCCAACGATGGAGATGTCTATTGTTGCGTTCATCTATACGCGAGCAGCGCTAATTCAGATAAACGGGTCGGGTTCGGTAACCCGTCAGACCCGTTATCGACATCGAAAGGGTATACTTATCGCCAATGCGGCGCTTTTATCGAAGCGAAGGGGAGACAATGCGAGAGGTGGGCGAGCGATGGAGATACGTATTGCAGCGCTCATTTAAACGCTAGCAATTCTAGTTCTGACAAACGGGTTGGGTTCGTTAACCCGTCAGACCCGTTATCAACGCCGAGCAAAAGCGGTTTCGCATATCGCCAATGCGCTGCTTTTATTGAAGCCAAAGGGAGACAATGCGAGAGATGGGCTACTAGCGAAGGAGATATCTATTGTTGCATTCATTTAAAATCTATGAGCAGCGCAAATTTGGATAAACGGGTCGGGTTCGTTAACCCGTCAGACCCATTAAGCACTCCTCCTCCTCAAGGAACAAAAGGGTATACGTACCGTCAGTGCGGTGCGTTTATCGAGGCGAAGGGGAGACAATGCGAGAGATGGGCCAACGACGGAGACGCATTTTGTTGCGTGCATTTGAACGTTCGAGTGGACCCCACGGAGAGACGGGCCCCGCTTGACTCGCCTATGTGTCGCGGTACTACTACTAACGGTACGAATTGTAAACACCGCGCCAAACCCGGATCCAGTTACTGCAAGAAACACCGCGTTGACTCGGTCAACCCTCTTAACGGAGTGAGAATGAGTTCTTCGTCCTCGCCCGATATTATTAATTTTAGCGATAATAGCAGTGTCATGAAGCAAAGTCAAAGCAGTCAAATCTCGTTCGTACCAACTCCCGTACCAATTTCCGTACCGGTATTTTTCGAAAATAAACCCGATATCCGTAATCATACTAATAACAATACCAATAATAATATCGCGTTTTATACCCCTTCTTCGACTCCAAATTCGGCGAACATTTCTGACTTGCGTTGCATCGGTGAGCGCGCAAACGCGAATGAGAACTTCATGCAATGCCAAGAATACGCGAAAAAATATGATCTTTATTGTCAAAACCACATTCCGAAATTTCTGAAAAGGGCGAGAGACGGTAGGAGCAGACCCATAACCAAAGAGGTTATTTTGAATCTCTTGAAAACTTGTCCGTCAAGAAAAGAGAAATTGCTTCTTCACAGGGCTTGCGAACTCTTGTACACTTTCTTGAAGTGCAAGTTATTGGTGCGGAAACCCAAGTTCGACATGTCTGACAAGACCGACCTCGTTTTGACCGTGGCGAATAACGACCCTGAAGTTTGCGAGTATTTGGTCAAATTGATTTCGCATGAACGAGATAAACTCTCCTCTGTTTGGAATCTACCCACCAATAATAATAATAATTACAACAAGGCCAGTAGTAGTAACGATAATAACAATAATAATAATAATCTTCAGGGGGTAAAATGCAAATTTTGTCTCGAGGAGTTTTCTGACGATAATGCATTGACTCTGCACTGGACTAAAGTGCATAAAAAAGAGGCAAGGTGGCTTTTTAGAGGGTACGCATGCAAATTGTGCATGGAGGGTTTCACGAACCGAAAAGTTCTCGAATCGCATGTAATTGACAAACACGGTGCCTCGGAATCTGTGCAAGATTCGACTATTTTCAGATGTATTTCTTGTAACGCGCATTTTCCTAATCCTGATCCTCTTTGGCAACACGTTCTTGCCGTTCATGTTTCTGAGTTCAGACAAGTCGATACTAATAATAATAATAATAATAATAATGATATGGATAATGTGAATAATAATAATAATTTTACGCATAGAAGAGGAAAGTACCAATTGAACCGATTCAAATTCAAGAAGACGAATGGTCAAAGTCAAACTAATTTGAAAATCTCGAGCAAAGCGTATAATAACATCGCGAATAACACTACTAATAATAATGCTATGATAGTGAAAGAAATGGTGGAGAATGAGAATGCTGGTTTGGGAACGTTAATGGATTCGGATTGTGTGAACGTGGCGCGGGTTTTATTTCCGGAGATTCGGAAATCGAACCCGCATCCGAGTAATTTGGAAATACTCTCTTTGGCTCGCGAGGCGTGTTGTAGAACGAGTCTATGCAAAAAATTAGAGGAAAAATTGGGTGTTTTGCCTGAGAATGTGTTTCTCAAAGCCGCGAAACTTTGTAGCGAGGCTGATGTGAGGATCGAGTGGTTCAAAGAAGGGTTTGTTTGTGTTAACGGGTGTAAATGTTTAATGGATCCTCAACCCGTTCTGGGTCCTATTCTTCTAGAAGATTCTATGAATGAGAAGGGGGCTCAATTTGAGAGGGATGAGTATTATGAGGTGCTTGATTCGAAGCAATTGGACGAATTGAATTGGAAGAGTGAAGTGAAAGAAGAAAAGGAATTAGGGTTTGTGTTGTTGTGCGAGGATTTGAGTTTCGGCAAGGAGAAATTCACAATTCCTTGTTTTATTGATGAGGAAATTAGGGTTTCGGTACAATTACAGAATGAAATCTCAATGCCTTGGAAGGATTTTACTTATGTGACTCAACGCTTGGTTAATCCACCTATTGACGAAACTACAAAGGTAAATTATTTATTTTTTTTCTAATAATTTATTAGAATTATGAATGTTGGTTATAAATATATAATTTTTATTTAGGATGAAGAATTGGGTTGTGGGTGCAGTAGCGAACGATGTAGTGCTGATAAATGTGATCATGTGTACTTATTCGATAACGATTATGAAAATGCGATTGATATTTCTTCGAAACCCATGCATGAAAAGTTTGCTTATGATGAAAATGGTCGAATTATTCTTCAGGTAAACATTAATATTTAATTTTCGAATTTTTTAAACCATGATTATTAAAAGTAATAATACTATGTAGGAAGGGTATCCTGTCTACGAGTGCAATTCCTCGTGCAAATGCGACCCGTCTTGTCAGAATAGAGTGATTCAAAAAGGGGTTCGTGTCAAGTTGCAAGTTTTCAGAACCAAATCTAAGGTATTATATTAATTATTTAAATTTATTCAAACAAGTTCAATGAATGATATTTTATTAATTTATTTTTTAGGGTTGGGGAGTTAGGGCTGGCGAAAACATCCCACGTGGCACATTTATATGCGAGATTATTGGCGAAATTTTGAATGGTGATGAAGCTTCTCAAAGACGAAATAGGTAGGTTAGGTTTTTTAAAATCATGTCAAAATATCATTAATGGGCATTAATGATATTTTGTTTTTTTGTAGACAAAGAAAAGATGGGTGTAGTTATTTATGCGAGATTGAAGCTCACATGGGGCATGCGAGAGGCATGATGAGCGACGAAACGGTGCCATGTGTCATCGACTCCTTTCAATACGGCAATATTTCGAGATTTATTAATCACAGGTATATTTTTAAATCCTAAAGAAAATGTGATTTTATTATTTGAATTAACTATTTGATATTCGTTCGTAATTTATGACAGTTGTTTGCCGAATTTGTCGAGTTATTTGGTGTTTATAGAGAACATGGACGTCCAGCTGGCACGTGTCGCTCTTTTTGCCAATCGCGATGTATGTTTTAAATTATTCAACAAGTTCTTTTTGATATTTTATTAATATATATATATATATATTTTTCAGATTGAATTAGGGGAAGAATTGGGGTATGATTACCGATATAAATTGATGGATGGTGGTGACGGGGAGAAATGCTATTGCGGGACCCATTCTTGTCGTGGTCGACTTTATTGAATTAAATCTTTGTAGTGTTATATTTTTTATTGTTATTCTTTTTTTTTTGTTTTGGTGAGAGTGACTTGTATATTGTAGGTTGAGAGTCTAATTTTAAAGAGGTTGAAACGAGTAGCTAGAAAATGCGGTTCATAATCATAGTCGTGAATTTGTTATGTACAACATTTGATTGATATCGATTTTTAGTATGTTCATTTGACTAACAAAAGTTAAATTTGAATCTTGGTATGAATCATAATTTGTCTTGAGATCATAATTAGGTTCGATTCTCTACAGACCCAAGAGCCAAATAAGGTTCAGAGTCCTTGGCAACATGACCAAGAAATAATTTTTCTCATATATTATAATGTCACAATGCAATAGACCTCAATTTACATTACAAATTTGGATCAAATCCACAATAAATTGATCAAAATTCTTTCTAGAAGATCCATTAACCTCAACTGCATTCATGACTAATCTCCTCAGTTTCTTAATCTCAACCCTAATCTCATCTCCTTCTTTCTCATTCATCAATCTCCTCACACATTTGGCCACGTCATGATGCCCCATTACCGAACTTAACTCCTCAATATTCAAACCAATTCGCCAATCTTGCACCACGAGTTTTCTATTACTGAACTGGTCTGATATTATTGGAAAACAAAGCATCGGAACTCCACAAAATAAACTCTCCAAAATCGAGTTCCACCCGCAATGAGTCAAAAATCCGCCTATAGAAGGATGCGATAAAACCTCCATTTGATTGCACCATTTTACGACTATACCCCTCTCCTCAGTTTCTTCTAGAAACTCTTGTGATATCGGGTCTGATTCCCTGAATCTCACTTGTTCTGGTCTAATGGACCATAAGAACTTGGCTTTACTCTCCAAAAGTCCTTTAGCTATTTCGGTCAAATATCTCTTGCTTAGATAAGCGATGCTACCGAATGAGATGTATAATACCGAACCGGGTTTATTCGAGTCTAAGTGTATAACCAATTCATGTAGTCCAAAGATTCGGTCCATAGACTTGTAGTGACAATTTTTCGTTCATAATTGGTCGGGAGATTATTAACAGGGCCAATTGAATAAAACGGTTTTGATAATTTGAGGGTTGAAATTGTATCGGATTCGAGTTCTTCCATTCTGTTGCATAAGATCATGTCAGCACGCTTCAATTCTACAGCTGAATTGTACACAATTTGATTCAAAAACGAGAATTTGTCGAAATCTTGTAGGTATGATGGAATATCTGTTGGCCGAATGGATGAAAAACCAGGAATATAGGTTATTAAGTCTGTGCGACGATTTTCTGTTGTTAACGAAAAAGGTGATTAATGAACATGATATATAAACACTTAAGTAAGAGTTATTTATTTTTTGAAATATGTAGCTAAAATGATGTATACTATATAATTGATCATAGGGTAAGCTTCACCATTGATCGGTAAATTTTTCTCAAAATTAAAACTGGTCACTCAGCATTTAACTATTCCCACATTGTCACTGAACTGGGATAAATTAAATTTATTCAAGTTAAATAAGTCTGAAATTTTCTTGGATAAATTAAATTAAACATGTTAAATATGTGCTGTCATACGCAAGACCTCCCTATTCAGTATCTGGGATTACCTCTATCATACAAGAAAACGTCCAAATTAGTCTTCGCACTGCTCAAAATTCATCATTAAACAAATTACGTCCCTGATAAGGGTTTTTTTCTGGACGGGTTCAGAAAAAATCACCAATGGCAAATGCCTTGCCAGTTGGAAAAATATATGTTTACCAAGAAAAAATGGAGGACTTGGGTTCAAGGACATCGAAACCCAAAACAAGAGTCTACTACTAAAATGGTTATTCAAAATAGATTTCGAGAAAAACTCTCTCTGGACCTCCTATGTCAAAGAACTATATGGAATTGACAGGGTGGCCTTACTCAATGAGACGGCCTACTCCTTTGCCGCGTTTTTCATTAAGGATCTAGTCCGTCTACAACCGATTTACAATCTTTTATTCCCTACAGCACCCATGGATATCACGGCAAGTGCCGCTCCAACCTTCAACACAAATGCATGTTACAACTTCATCGTACACCCAGGACTGGTCTCAGTGTGGCCAGTCCAAATATTTCATATTCGGGCACCTCTCAAAATAAAGATTTTCATCTGGTTAGCCATGAACAACCGCATCCTTATGCAAGAAAATCTCCAAAAAAAAAATTGGCCTACGGATACGGCATGCGTACTATGCGCTGAAACCTTGGAAACCACTTCCCACCTCCTAGCCAATTGCCCTTACACCACACTCGTTTTCGAACAAATGGGCCTCCGCTCAAGCTTACGGCAAACACTGCTGGCTACTTGGCATGCTTTGTCCAAGGGCCAAGACCGGGAAATCGATACTCACCGAAAAACCGAGCAAAAATGGGCGGCTACTATTTGGATGATCTGGAAGGAACGAAACATGCGAATTTTTCAAAAAAAGGAAAGAATGCCAAATCTATTGGTCCAAAATATCAACAGCTTGATCTATTCCTGGACTCTAACCAAACTCTAGCCATCACAATTAGGGCTTCAATAAAATTTTCATTCGATGTTTTTCCTCTTTGTTTTCTTATCTTTCTTGTAACTTACTCTCTAGAGATTCCTTAAGCCTCAGCAGTGTAAACTTTTTTATCTTTGTAAATATAAATTTGGGCCGACCTTGAGCGCGTTTCGCGCTCTAGGACCAACTTCAATAAAAAAAATGATTGGTGTTGTTTTACATGCTTTCATTTAGTGGATCCTATATGGCAATTAAAGTGTTAGAAATCATGGTTTTGAATATTGGACTCGGCCGGCTCCGTCGACTCGGGACTCGGTCGACTCGGATCAGACTCGGGCGAGTCGAAAAAAAAAATTGGACTGTTGATAAAAAAATCACAAAATATTGAAAAAAAATTAAAAATAATATTTAAAAAATTAACTCTTTATTTCCATACTCAAGATACAAATGAGGACTTAGATTAGATCCCCATTGTTACAAACACTATTAGTGGTTTGTCCGGTAATACATTTGTTATCTCAAAAAAAAAAAAAAAAAAAAAATCGGAGACTCGGGTGCGATATATCTGTTGGGTATTGACGTCACTACCGAGCCCCGCGCAGCGGAATTTGAGGCCCGGTCCGACCCGATCCCGAGGACCACGTCGACGACTCGATCGTACAAATCCTAAAATGCAACTAATACCACGTGAAATTGATCACGGAGACGGATTGATTATTGTGTAGTTGCTGCTGTCCTGGCTTCGACTCCGGTGACACACACGTCCCACGCCCGTGCGATTCGACACCTTGTTCGAAGCTCCTTTTGTCGTATACAACCGGAATTTCTCTGATTTGTCTCCGACCTTGCTCGACCTTGATAACCACAGAAAATCTCAATTGAGATTTCTCTACTCGTATCCACCTCGGGCTAGCGTCTCTCGATTGTGACAAATTCCCCTAAAATTTGTCCAAACTTGCTTGACAAAATCTCTCTAATGGATCTTTCTCTTTTTCTCGTCTCACAAGAATTTCAGATCTAGAATTCTAAAACCAGGAAGAGAGAGAGAGAGATCAGGTGAATATCAAATATTTACCTCTCCATTAATGACGGTATTAATGAGTATCAAAAACTGCCAATCCATAATTTGGATCACAATACATCATGATGCACGATATGGTGCGTCGTGACACGAAAATGAACCACATGCGTAAATCAAGATGTCGTGACATACGTGTCACGAGTACTAGATCTAGCAGTTACGATTGTGCTCCGTCATGACGGACAGGATTGTGCATCATGACGCACCACCGTCATGACGCACAGGATGATGCGTCATGACGGACTATGTGATTTCTGTCAGATTTGCATAATCTTATTATGCATCCAATCATTCTGACGAACGCGTACGTTCATCTACCCTCATGTGTACTATCTACTAGTTGATATGTAACTGTATTTCCTTCAATATCCGGATGCAACTCGGCTCGGCTGTGCCCGAGTCCGACTCAACTCGGCCGAGTTTTTTTTAACTCGGCCGATATTACTAACCATGCTAGAAATACTAATTTGACGAATTATTTTGATATAGTATCATAATTTTCTTAAATAACGGAAACAATTCTTCGAGACTAACCTAATTTGGATAACTCAAAATTCCGGGTACGACACGCGTGGCCAATTTAGCCATTGATCATGTATAACGAACATTATGCGTTAAAATAAGGCAAATATTTTACCTTTGGAGGCGAGATGACCATTTTCGATAAGAAGATCTATATGATAATAAATGGCAAAGACAAGTGCTGGCTAGGTAAAGAAAGACACGTAAGGCAAATCGAGCTTCTCAACTAGAGTAGATGGCCAAGCAAGAAACGTGTCTAATATCAGACATCTTATAGGTGGATCAGCTTCGCCCAACAGTCTTCGCAAAAGCTCTTCCACGTGAACCGGCATAAGATTCTCCAATGCCTTCAACAACCGAGCTGGTTCGAGAGATCGATCAAAGGATAAAGGAGATCATCACTAACAACCTCGTATCTCATATCAAGACCCGATTGACGAGCAGCGACGAATGGATCGCCTGAATGACTAGAAGCGGCGGACATTTGGCGATCGATGACCTCAGTGTTAATAAAGGTTAGGAAATATGATCATTGAATTTCTTTTGAAGGTATTAGACTTTACTTGTGCATTTTGATGAAATTTTTCAAAAAATAGAAATTCGTGTGTGTTAGTCTGAAGGAAATACAGTTTTGGATCAACGGTAAAATGGTACGTAGAAGGACAAACGAACGTACGCGTTCGTGGGCGTAAGAAACAGTTTAAGTAAAACTGGCATAACTTTCAGATAACGATTCCAATTTGAATGGTTCAAATTGGGTTGGATAGATAATGAGATTATCTAGAATTTTCATGAACAAATATATTTCATTTGAGCGAAGTATCAGTGCCGTTTTAATGGAATACCGAAAGGGTGCGACAGTTTGACATACAGTTAGTAAAATCGTCATAACTTTCGCATCCGAACTCCAATTGGGATGGGCGAAATCGAGTTGGAAAGATAATAAGATTATCTACAACTTTTGTGAATGTTTGAAGTCGGTTGGAGCGATTCAATAATTTCGTTTCAACATAATACGGAAAGGGTGCATGCAGTTTTCTGTTTGAAAATGTGTATAGTAGATATACACAACCTTTGACCCAATCTTTATCCTATTTTAGTATAAATATGATGTTTCTCTCTCTATTATTTAGTCCAATCCAGTTAATCATTCTATCAAGGAGTTGAAAGAGTGTGAAGAAAGAGAGAAAGAGAAAAGAGGAGAAAAGAGTTTTCTCCATCAAGAGAATCGAAAGCAATCATGCAAGTTTGCCGGTGCATCGTCTAGGCAGGTGCATCCGTGACCGAGGTGATACGACTCACGGTGGATACGGGTAGAGGAGTTCGCACTTTGTGACTCTTCGTTTGTGATCAAACCGGAGAAGTAAAGGAGGAAAAGGTTGTGGAAGCGTGTGGGCATGGGACGCACGAAGACAACCGGAGACGTGTCAAGACGGTGGGAAACGTGTGGTATGGGACGCACGGGCTAGTCACCAACGTGACATCGAAGAAGAGAAGGATGCAAGCGATCAACCCGTCGTGCGTGATCAATTTCACGTTGGTAATCGTCTATCCTACTTTGCATCGTACCCTCGAAGTCGAGGCGTGATCTCGGGTTATGGGAACCGGACCGGGCCTACATATCCGCCGCGCGGACCCGGGGTCGGGAGAATTCCCTTCATGGTCTTCTATTACAGAGTATTTTTCGGACAACATGCAAATTGAGAATTTCTTTCGTGTTACACTTCATTGTTGACATTTTTTCAGAAAATAGGATAATTGAATTTTTTTGAAGGTAGACTTCACTTTTTGCAATTTTTATGAAATATTTCAAAAGATAGAAATTCGTGTGTGTTTAGTCTTCTATTATGGAAGTATTTTTCGGACAACATAACAAGTGAGAATTTTGCTCAAGTTACACTTCAATGTTGACATTTTTTACTAAATAGGATAATTGAATATTTTTTATGGTGTTAGACTTCACTTCTTGCATTTTTTAGGAAAGTTTTACAAAAATAGAAATTTGTGTGTGTTAGTCTTCTATTAGGACGTATTTTTCGGACAACATGGAATTGAGTATTTTGCATATGTTACCCTTCAATGTTGATATTTTTTCAGGAAATAGCATAATTTTTTTTTTAAGGTATTAGACTTCACTTTTTGAATTTTTAAATAATCCTATAAAAAAAGAAATTTGTGTGTTTTAGTCGTTTATTACGGGGTATTTTTCGGACAACTTGAAAATTGAGTATTTTGCTCGTGTTACACTTCAATGTTGACAATTTTTAAGAAATAGTATCATTGAATTTTTTTTTGAAGGTATTAGACTTTACTTTTGCATTTTAAAGAAATCTTTCAAAAAATAGAACTCCGTGTGTGTTAGTCTTCTATTACGGAGTATTTTTCGGACAACATGAAAATTGAGAATTTTTTCGTGTTACACTTCAATGTTGACATTTTTCCGGAAATATGGCAATTTAATATTTTTGAAGGGGTAACACTTCACTTCCTGCATTTTTTGAAGAATATTGAAAAAAAATGAATATTCGTGTGTGTTAGTCCACTATTAGGGTGCATTTTCGGACAACTTGAAATTGAGTATTTTGCTCGTGTTATACTTAAATGTTGAAACTTTTCAGGAAATAGGATAATTGATTTTTTTTTTAAATTGTTAGACTTCACTTTTTGTATATTTAAGAAATAAACAAAAAGAGAAATTTGTGTGTGTCAGTCTTCTATTACGGAGTATTTTTCGGACAACTTGAAAATTGAGAATTTTTTACGTGTTAGACTTCAATGTTGACATTTTTCAAGAAATATGATAATTGAATATTTTTGAAGGTGTTGTTAGACTTCACTTTTTACATTTTCTAAGATATTTTTCAAAAAATAGAAATTCGTGTGTGTTAGTCTTCTAGTACGGAGTATTTTTCGGACAACATGAAAATTGAGAAATTCTTTGTGTTACACTTCAATGTTGACATGTTTCAGGAAATAGGATCATTGAATTTTGTTGAAGGTGTTAAACTTCAGTCTTTGCCTTTTTTTGAAAATAAAAAAAAAAATTTAAATTCGTGTGTGTTAGTCTTCTATTATGGAGTATTTTTCGGACAACATAAAAATTGAGAATTTTGCTCATGTTACACTTCAATGTTGACATTTTCAGTAAATAGGATAATTGAATATTTTTGAAGTTGTTAGACTTAACTTTTTACATTTTCTAAGAAATTTTTCAAAAAATACAAATTCGTGTGTGTTAGTCTTCTAGTACGGAGTATTTTTCGGACAACATGAAAATTGAGAAATGTTTTCGTGTTACACTTCAATGTTGACATGTTTCAGGAAATAGGATTATTGAATTTTGTTGAAGGTGTTAGACTTCAGTTTTTGCCTTTTTTTGAAAATTAAAAAAAAAATTGAAATTCGTTTGTGTTAGTCTTCTATTACGGAGTATTTTCGGACAGCATGAAAATTGAGTATTTTGCTCGTGTTACAATTCAATGTTGACATTTTTAAGGAAATATGATCATTGAATTTTTTTTTTGATGGTATTAGACTTTACTTTTTGCATTTTTTAAGAAAGTTTTCAAAAAAAATAAATTTGTGTGTGTTATTCCTCTATACGGGAGTATTTTCGGATAACTTGAAATTTAGTATTTTGCTTGTGTTACACTTCAATGTTGAAATTTTTCAGGAAATATGATAATTGAATTTTTTTTAATGGTTTTAGGCTTCACTTTTTGCATTTTTAAAGTTTTTTTTCAAAAAATAGAAAGTCGTGTGTGTTAGCCTTCTATTGCGGTGTATTTTTCGGACAGCATGAAAATTGAGAGATTTTTCCGTGTTACACTTCAATGCTAACATTTTTCGGGAAATAGGATAATTAAATTTTGTGAAGGTGACTTCAATTTTTTGCATGACTTCAATTTTTGTATTTTTTTTAAGAAAGTTTTCAAAAAATAAAAGTTCGTAAGTGTTAGTCTTCTATTACGGATAACACTTCATGTCGTAAGTATGTACCTGTACGAGTCGTACCGCAAGTAGAGAAGTCTAAGTTTCACAATGTCCGGGAAAATTGATTATTATAATAGGAAAATTGTCTATTATTATAGGAAATTCAAACGGTTAGAGATACATGTTTCGAAAAATATTTGCCGCTCATTAAAAAAATTCACGAGCAATAACAAAATCATTCCATATATTTTGCATGGTTTTGTAACAACATACAAACG
The DNA here is from genome assembly GCA_946800325.1 of Luzula sylvatica. Classification (NCBI taxonomy): domain Eukaryota; kingdom Viridiplantae; phylum Streptophyta; class Magnoliopsida; order Poales; family Juncaceae; genus Luzula; species Luzula sylvatica. The sequence continues at coordinate 46,779,059 of OX326959.1, read as the reverse complement.
TGGGCGCCAAAAATAAAGTACACGAACTACGTACAAAATTAGTTGCCTCAAGGTATTATACTAATGGGATTACAGGGCCGAGTCAACCATGTAAGCCATGTAGACCATGGTTGAGAGCCCCAAAATTTACAAGGCCCATGTATATTTATGCTATACTATATTAGGTTATCAATTTATTGGATATTTTTAGTATCGAAACCGTATCATTTTCTAAAGCTAGTATACTCACAATTGTGCAGATCAAATTTAATTTGCTTCTTTCTTTGGTACCCAAGATACCAAAAACGCATCCTTCCATTGTTTTTCTACCAAACTCGCATCATTCTTTGAAATTTTAATTTTCCTCAATAACACCCAAGATATCAGGTTTCCTTCCTTGTTTACTCACGATTGCCATGTCAAAAATTTCGCAAATCAACAACGATTTATGCAGGACACAATCTTCACGATTGGGCAAACCAATTCTGACAAATCTTGCCTTCTTGGTAAGTTTTTTCTCCAATTAAATTGTTCTTTCTTTCTAATTACATTTATCAAAAATATAGTACGAAGAATTATCTTTTCTTTCCAATTGAATTTCTTATTGTATGCTTGGTATACTTGTTTTTTTTTCATTTCGATTATGACAAATCCACAAAGGCAGTAGAGCTTTTTCCCTTCTTTAATCAGGATTACTATTGCTTTCCAATTCGAGTTAGCATTGGATTTATAAATTTGATTTTTGTGCAATTTGAGTTCTTTCAATTTTAGTTTGTTGAAATTAATCAATTTTCGATACTAGTCAATTTGTGATTCGGATATTAATCGATTTATGATGCACAAATTCAAGGCACACTTTACATTTCATATCATTATTGTAAGTTAATACTAATTAGATCATAATCTAATTTTTCATATTTCTTTGTCTCAATTGGCAGTTTTGATTGATTGTTTAGTGGATTTTCTTGACCCGGTTTGGAAGGTTATTTCGATTGAAACCTCTCTACATTCAAGGTGTTTTTGCTCAAATTTTTATTTTAGTTTATAAGATTTAGTGGTTTGAAATTTGTATTTTAGTTTATAAGATTTTATTGAGTATATTTAGTGGTATAAAATTTTGATTTTGTTAGATTGTGTAGTATTAAAAAGCCACTTTAATTTTTTTGCCGAGAGCCTCTGAAAAGCTTGAGCCGGCCCTGAATGGGAAACAAAAAGAGAAGCTGTGCTGGCATTCAACTCATTGCCTATTATACCTGGAAATACAAGTTTTTAATAATCTATGTGATACTATTTTCTTCCCAATATTGTCTGTTTGATGATGTTTTGCATTCATGGGGATGAAAAATGAAAGAACAAATGTGCTCAGCCACTTTGTAATGACAAAAAAATTCACAACAAATTATCTCTTGCTTGGAACAATTAAATCAATAAAATAAACATTGAATGACTTGGACATTATTATGCAAATATCAAATTATTGAATATACATGATTCGGAAATATTTTACAATTATGTTTTTGAATAAACGTATATGAAATCAATATCATAATATCACTTTACGTGTTGTTCCAACAATAAACACAAATCATAAAAAGATGGGATCATGAATCCACATGTTCCTTGATACATTGACACTTCTCGAGTATTTTGTATTTCATCATCATCATCATCATCATCATCAACAACAATAACAACAACAACAACAACAACAACAACAACATCATCATCATATCATCATCATCATATCATCATCACCATTACCAATAACATATCATGATCATTATTATCATCATCATGCAAAAATCATTATCGCAATTATCGTGATTATTAATCCATATACATGGAATCAGTGATGGGAAAAAATAAACAAATTTATACTTGGAATGATTCTTTTGCAATATATAGTGTTGGGCCTGAAAGATATTTTGTTCATATTACAAATTTATATTTCTATAAATATAATTATGTTACAAACCGGAAAATACAAATACAAACAAAAATACAAATACAAATACAAAAACGGAATGCGAATACAAGTACGGAATCCAACTACAAAATACATATACCAATACAAAAATATCCATACAAAGACAAAAACGAAAATGATGAAAAAAAATACTAACTGCAGAAAAAGAACTCTGAAATACAAATACAAACACGGATACAAAATACAATCACGTAGTACAAATACGAAATACATATAGAAATACAAAATACTTACAACAAATAACAATCCCACGAACTATAAAATACAAAATAAATTGCAAGTACAAATACGACTAAAAAATACAAATACATGATACAAATGCCTTATGACTCATTTTCTGATTTTGCCGATGATATATAAAAGAATAAACAAATTTTAAAACAAAAATCATTTGAATTGTTCGAGAAATCCGGATCTGGAACGATTCAAACTGTTCTTTCTGAAATTTATAAAATCATGATTTACTGAGCCTAACGCAACTTCCGTACAAAATTCATATTTAGATAAAATTTTGAAAATGCAAAAACAAAAATGAACCATGAATACAAAATATAAACACGAAACACAAACATGCAATACAAATTATAGATAAATAGACAAATACGAATTGTCAATACAAATACAAAGCACGTATATAAATACAAATACAAAGGAATACCAATATATATCTTAGTATGAAGTACGGAGAAAAAAAATCAAATACAAGGACACAAAAAAAAGAAGCTAATACGTATACATAAGCGGAATACAAATACATAAACAGACACCAACTATGAATACCAAATACAATTACAGAATACGAATACGAAAATACCAACACAAGTACGAAATACGAAAATAAAATACGAATACAAACACAAACACAAGCGCAAATACGAATACGAACATGAACACGAACACGAATACATATACGATTAGGAATTACGAAATACAAAATCCCAAATTCAGAATACGAAATACGAAATATGAATACCGATACGAATACAAATACCAATACGAATACGAATACGAGTACAAAATACGAATAAAAGTACAAAAATAAATGCAAATACAAATACGAAATACAAATATATACAAATCGAAATACAAATACAAATACAAACAAACAAAAGCAAGCGATCTTACGATAACCTTTTTTTGCTCATTTTGTTGATTTTCCCGATGATGTATAGTACAGTAAACAAATTTCATATAAAAAATCGTTCGAATTGTTCGAGAAACACGGCTTTTGAACAATTCAAACATACAAACATCATGATTTGCTGAGTCAAAACACATTTAACTAAATACGAAATACGAAACAAGAAAGATGAATAAATACACATGTACATATACAAATGTGAATTATCAACTCAAATAAGAAATACAAATATGAACCCGAATACGAACAGGAATACGATTATGAACAACACAATATGAGTTGCGAACTACGAGAAACAAAACATGACGAATTGCGAATTACGAATTACTAAATACGGAAAACAAAATATGAATAAGAATAGGTATAGGAATATGGATAAGAATAAAAATATGAATACGAGTACGAAAACGGAAAACAAATACCAAGACCACAAACTGCGGAATATGAAATAAATTACGATTACAAGTACGAATTGAAAATATATACATACGGAATAAAAATATCGTTTGGCTCATTTTCATCATTTTGTCGATGATGCATAAAATATAAACAAAATTTAAAGCAAGAACTGTTTAAATTGTACGAGTAAGCCGACTCTCGAACAATTCAAACGGATCTTGCTCTAAAATTTATAGAATAATGATTTATTGAGGCAAACGCAACGTCCGTACATATTTTTTGTCGAAATGAAATTGTTCGCTCTTTTTTAATGCATCTCATTATTTGTCGTTTTGTTGAAATGTTAGTATATTATGTATTTCATTTTTACATATATGTTAAAATGTATCAATAATTCGTTCATACCATGCATGCAATCAACATATATCCTAGAGTTATATAGGTTCGAGATTAATTATGTTTTCGTTCATAAATAAATGTTCATTCCATATTTGACAAACATGCCACAATAATTTTGTTATACACAACTTTTAAACCTTGATTTGTGTTTGTCCAAACATTTGTGTACATACAACCAATGCACAATACACAATCAACAAAAATAAGATTTCTAAAATCTAAAAATTGATTACAAATTAGTCATGTAAATTTCTCGATTTTGTAAAATCCGGTGCAATAGTGCGCAATTTCTTTTTTTCACGATCATTCCCAATAACTTTCGCAACATATGTACATAAATACAAACAACAAAATAAATAAATCTACAACATAATAAATTGGGCGGGACGGTGCTAGTTATCATCAATTAAGTGCTTAATTAAGTCGGTAAGCATTATTATATTTATTATATATGTGTGCGCTAACTGCTAAGATCTCTTTAATCTGTTACATCCATCCAAATCGAAATATGCATAGCATTTATCATTAACATTAACATTTAATGTGGATTTGGATGTGGATTTTGATGTTGATGTGGATGTGAATGTTGATGTACAATTATAGCTATAGCTAGCTTTGTTGAGAACTGTTACAAGCTTCTGTTCCTCTTACTTTCTGTCACATCCACATCGATCTTATATAGCATGAAAAGATGGTGATTGGTGACACTTTATTTTGTTTTTTTATCTGTCATACATACACGTTCAATTCAAATAGAGAGGATCAATTGTAGCTCGTGGTAAATATATTGGTAATTTCCATTTTTTGTATGGTTTCTACAGTTCATATACCTCTTAAGCATATTCATGTCCCTAATTTACCAACACCACCTTTTCTTTTTCTACTCTTTTTCTACTTTTTAATCATCCTTCTATCGTCATTCAATGTTCACTTTTAATTTCTGCTAATTAGTAGCATTGGTAAATTAATAAATTGATACAAGAAAAATTAAGGAATTAAAGACCTGCATGCTTTAGATCAAATTTCATTGGTATCACAAATAAAAAAATTAAATCAAATCCTTCAAACCCAAAAGACACTCATGGTTTAGATTTCATGATTTCTTTCTTCAAATCCTTGTGAATATTCCCCAAAAGGCATGATAAGTGCCATACATACACGTTCAATTCAAATCTCATGGTTTAGATTTCACTTCAAAAAAAAAATGCATGATAAGTGCCTAGCTTCTACATTCTATTTACTGAACCTTGCTTGTATGCGCAACAAAATATATAACTCGTTAATGTAAATATTCCCCAAAAGGCACTCATATTTCATACTAATGTAGAAGGAAAATACAATCGAGTCTTTCCATTAAATAATTAATCAACTAGTTTTATTTCCATAAGGTAAATAGATAACTAGGCCTGAAAAAAAGGAATTAATGATCCATAAATCATAATAATTAGACCATTGATTACTTAAATGATCATGGCTCCCAGTCAAGTAATTTGAATGGATCGATGTCCCTATTATTACTTCCCTTATTATTATCACTTATTATTGATTCCATAATTTTGCCCAATGGAAAGAACTCTCCCAAATCTTCAAAAAATTCATCGTTCGAGTTAAAATTTGAATTCGGTACTGTCTTGGCATCGTCCACTCTTGATTGTTGCATGATTTTATGTAGGTCATCATGTCTAGGTAATTCAAATGCCTTGTTAATCTCTCCTATGGCCTCTTCTTTCACTCCAGTACTAATATTACTATCAGTATGAGAAGTCTTCGTTTCGTTGGTTTCTTCGGTGATTTTTTGTCGACTTCTGTTATTTTGCTGAAATGAACTTTTTGGGTTGGAATAATTGTTGTGTTTTGAAAATTGGGAGCGCGTAGAGCCGGCAAGAGCATTTCGTTGAGTCGGCCAAGGGTGATTATGTTCAGAAGTGTAGGTGATGACTAACATGTTTGGATCAGTTCGACTGCGCTCGACCTGCTTCCTCGCAGAACAACCTTTTGAACTACTGCACCTATAATATCCCCTGAAAATCAAGCAATATTGGAGCATTCATGTAGTTATCTAAATAGATTACGTAACTAGTAATTAAAATTTTGATTATATATATATCAATGGCTCGAGGCAAGTAGTAAACAAATTCTTGTTTGTGCGTGCATGTTATGACTTGCTTGTATTTGTTTTCATAATTTACAGCTTAATTAAAAGTCACAAATTAACATTCGTTACATATTTTGATTTAGAGAAGTAATAATTAAGATAAACGTATGGTCCACCTTTTTCACTTCTTTCTCCTAATGAAGCAACTCGGACATTGAATACCGCTACATATATTTTTATTTTATGTAAAATTGGATTCCACATAAAGGGATATAGAATTATGGATTCAGATTATGTAAAGAGATTTTGCTTGTTAGATTATATATTAAAAAAAATTCTTTTGACTCATCATATATATATTGTAGATATCAAGTCCATGCAACCATAAGGGACCTTGCATGGGTTTTTTTTTTGTGAAGTAAAAAGACCTACTGTACATGGACATGATAATATATATACACTGAGATATATATATTATGGTACATTACACGATGATCGATTGACCAACGTAAGAAGCAAACTAAAAAAATGTGATCCTTCTTAGAAGGAATCTCATGTGGGTTTGAGCCCATGGAGTGATGTGAATGACATGACTTTAAAAACTGAGGAACTGAACTGAATTGACATGTGTGCTTTTACCTTACTTGATTACCTTCTTTTGGATGAACCTTAATTAAATTTATTTAGATTGCCTTTGTTTGAAAAAAAATACTTCAATTTTTTTGGCAGTATATATGATTTACATGTGCTTTCATTTACTAACTCCATGATGCAACCAAGATATATTAATTGATATAATTAAAAAAAACTGCACTCCTTCTAAGAAGGAATCTTTTACCACCATTTTCCTTTTTAACTATCACATTTTATCTTAAGATAAGAATAAAATGCATATTGTTTAACACATTTCTGTATATACATAATTTTGCAGAACAAAATTGGTAAGAGTGAACTCCTGACACATTGACTTTACCTCGGTTAAGTGATATACCCTTGTTTCTTTTGGGTAATTACTTTGTATACATATGTGCATTAATTAAGATTTAAGATGCTAATTAATTGTCTCTAATTTCTAAGTAACAACATGATAAGTTCAATGAAAAAGAAATGTAACAGAATGATAAGATTTAGAAGAAATGTAACAACATGCTAATCAATTGGCTTTACATCACCATATAACTTCCATAAATTGATAAGATCGAACTTTATGTATTAATTAATTTTAATGTATTGAACATAAGTAATTACCTAGGATAAGGAGAGCCCTTGATTGGCTTTTGTCCATATTTTCGCCATGCCCAAAGATCTGACGGCACCACCTCGCCCCCACCCTGTCGCGCATTTGTCGATGCCGGTGCTGGAATGCACACCACCTTTTTTGCTTGAGTTTTCCTATTTAGTTATTGTTTACGATCATAATTAAACAAGTTAAATTACAAAAATAGTTCTTTCTGTCTAAAAAATTGTATTTTAAGTAAATTAGAATTGGTTGAATATTCATCAGAAGAAAAACTAGTTGCTTGATTATTAAGTACTCAAAATCAATGAAAATAGATTTACTTGATCATGTTTTTTTTTTTCTATAATAAATAGAGAAAACTCATATGTCCTCCATTCATTGGTGTAAATGAAGATCGAACCCACAACCTCTCATAATATATGATTTTTTGTGTCTAACACTCGACCAATTAGGTTATGGGCTCATATGTATTTGGTCATGCTACAATTAATAGCGATTAATTTCTAATTAGTAATTTGATTGTTCGAAATTTCATTGAAGAATGCTTGCTGGAATTTTGTAAATAAAAATGTTCAAAATTGAGACTAGTTTTTAGTACATTGATTATAAGAAAGTTATTCAGGCCTCTTCATTTTCTTTGAATTACCACATATATTTTGAGAACCATAAAGGATTCAAGGAAAAGTGAACCCTGAACGTAACAATTTACTCGTACGGAAACCCTTTAATGCTTCTGTCTCCCATGTCCTTAAATGTTGCTTAATTTGGGACTTGAATATAAGATTAGAAATTTTAGTGAAAACAAAACAATGAAAAACAAATATGGAGTATAAAGGCAAAAGCTGTTTTTCTTTTCTTTTCTTTTCTTTCTGAGAGATGTGATCTGTGCTGTGCATCTCTCGAGCATTTGTACGTGGTCCTTTTGCCTTAGGGTTTTGTCACTTCTCTCAGGAAACCCATCTATTTTATTGGTTCCTTTCTGAAAAGGTAATACCCACCCTTTAATTGATCGATCAACAAAAATTATGAGAAAAAAAATCACTTTATAAGTCACTTTTAAAGTCTCTAAGCTTAAAAAACACTCAGGATATGATAAATCAAGTTCAAAAAGGAAAAAATGGCATGGCCAAATGAAAACCAAAGATATATATATAACTTTTGTAGATCTAAAATACCTTCTTTTGAGCCCTAGATTCCTTTGAGAAGCAATTCCAAACCCTGCAATTCCTTCGGCAGTGCCCATGACCGGCGGCGATACATGAAGCATCCGCGAGAACAAATCGTTGGCCCTATTCGCCGTACAATTATTGGAATCTATGAAATCCAAACTAGATCGCTCGTCTGATAACGGGTCGTATATGTTCATGAACGGGTCTCCAAAATCGGTTGAAGGTAAAGATAGAGACTGCAAAGTACTTGGTCCATTTGACGAGAGATGCTGGCATGGCCAATCGGGTGTCGAGACCTCGTGATGGCCGGTATGACTAGGATTGTCTAGATTGAGGCCGCCGGCCAGTAGTATGTCGGTTAGGTCTCCTTCGCCGGACTTCTCCTCCGTTCTACTTTGCCAAAAGAAGTCACACATGACTGACTAGCTAGCTTCTATTGAATTTCTTATGGAAGAAGAGATTGTATTTAGGTTATATATCCTTGGAGGTTAATTGAGGAAAGGAAAACGATTTAAGGTTAGGAAGTGCATTCACATCATAGCCAAGATAAGAGAGGTAGTCTCTACAGACTCTACTATAGATACATTGTCAAGAGAGAGGTGGATGGATGCTTCTCTGCATTTCCATTAAAAATAGAGACACTTCATTTAATATAAATAATTTGAAGTAAAGTATACAGATTGATAGGTTACAAATGGTGCCCCAAAACTCAAGACATGATTAGGTGATTGATTAGTATCATTAATTGATTCAATTAATAATTTAATTGACCATGTAATTCAATTGACACGTCAATTTATATATTAAAATTATTAACGTGTCAATTAAACATGCCAATTAACAAATAATTAATTTATTTTTGCCAACTCATCAAAAGAATTGGGATGAGAATGGGGACAAGTTATATTTTCCCTTGATAAAAAGGGAGGTATCGGATCCAAGCATAAATGGAGAGTGGTGAATCACTCATGTCTAAATCATATATAGTCCAGTGTTTTATCATTACTCGCAATACTTTGATTTTATATTCTCTTTTTGTGGTTGAGCTGTTCCTTTATTTTTACATGCAGTACAAATTTGTGTATAGTGGACGTGCAGAATTGAGGGATGTTAATTTGACTCAAGTCAATGTTAATTAATTATGAATTCATTATCATAGTATATATGGTATGTATATTTATATATATTCATATATAAATGTGGTAATATATATATGGTCCATGCATAAAATGCGATCATATTATAAGTTGTATATTAATGTTCAATTAATGTATGTATGTATTATGTATATTTGTATTTGTTTGGTGCACTCCATTCCAGGTGAGACTCTTCCATTCATTCATTCATTCATCTCAATTAATTAATTAATTGTAGTAGTTTTATCTTAGCTAACGACACTCTCGTAATTTGTTTTTGTTACGTACCACTGTGTTATTGGGTACCGATTTAATTAACACAAAATCTGGCATGAATCTCACTGGGATACATAAATATAAGTTTTTATTATTTTTATTCCAAAAGAGTTTGAATTTCTCACATGTACTCCTTTTGTTTGAAAAAAACAAACATGTTTGAAAGATAAACACTTGAAAGGGGATTTAAAAAAAAAAGAACCCTAAGGTTCTCAACACTATAAAAATGTCCATCTTTAGATACTTCAGTATAGCCTCTGTTAAGTGATATGAACTTTTTATTTGACTCCTATAGAATCAATTTTATATTAATTACTTGGCATAATTATTTTCATATTATACCAAAATAGCCTTGCACACTTTTGCATATGTAATGTTATTAAACCTAAAATAGCAAAATAAAAAGTAAAAATTCCAATATCATGTAAATAAAACTTTATGACAAATTATTATTATTATTATTATTACAGAGATATTTTATTTTATGAAAAGTATAAATTGCTATGTTGCACGGATACGGATACGGGTATCGTATCCGACACGATATGGATACGGCGATACGGCAGTTTTCAAAAATACATAAGATACGATACGGCCATTATATATAATATTTTATTATTTTATTAATTATAATTTATATATTTTATATTTTATATAGTATATATTTGACAAAAAATATCCTAAAAGTTTGTTTTTACAGAAATAACTTCTTATTAACTAAATGTTTATTTTATTTAGTAATATACTTACATGTATTACCATTTATTTCGATTTCAAAATTTTATTTTTATTTTTCAAGTACATTTTTGTATACGTTAGAAGTATCCGATAAGTATCCGGAAGTATCCGAGAAGTATCCGCTATTATTTAAAAAAAAAATATTCGAATACGCCACGTGGAGTATCCGATACGTATCCGACGAGTATCCGACGAGTATCGGTATCCGATACGACATCCGATACGATACGGCTTGATTTTTGAAGTATCCGCGCAACATAGATAAATTGTATAAAATATTCTTACATAAATTTACTAACATTTTACACGTAAATTCGTTATCTTTTAATTTTTTAGATATTTATTTATTTGTTTAATTTATTATTTTGCTCAAAAAGACATAAAATGCTTACAAATTGATAAAGGTAATTTTTATCAAAAAAAAATGTGAACATTGCGTTGCTGCAATTTTGAGGCATCAGATAGAATGTAGAAGCCGTACATAGCGAACAATTATATAAAGTATTATTAAAAAATTATATTCTTATTTAAATATAAAACTAAGCCTTCTTAAAATACCTATACTAGTATATTGTCTTGTTTGAATTAGAGGCTAAATGTTTTGTATTCTAATATTTTTTTAATTTTTACGTTATTAAGTTTTACTAGTTCAAAGTGAATGCCACTCATAGCTCGAGTGATTGAGTGAATCTCACAATAAATCATATATCATGTGTTCCATTTTCATTGGCACGAAAAATAAATGGAAGACAAAAAAATTATATTTAATCAGAAAAAGATAACAACGCTGTTTATGAGAGAAAATCCACATATTCTTGTTTTTTTAAATAATCTTAATATTTTGCAACAATTAAGGCATAATCGATTCGTTAATCAATCAATTTATTTTTTACCGTTTTCTAACCGTTAAAGATCGATTTTTACAACACTGCTTATGAGAGAGTGAAATATAAAAGTACTTCACTTAATAGGGGTTAAAATGATTTTTTTTTATATAATAAATGGAGAATATGTCATCCATCCAATGATATTTTTTTGAGAAAAATAAAGAGAGCTCACAAGTATCCCATCTATTGATTTTTTCATTAAAAATAATACAATTAATATAAGATTATAACTCCAAAAATGAAATCCTTAATCTTAATAAGATTACCTCATGATAATATTTCACAAATAAATACACAACCAACCAAAAACAGAAATACTAATACTTGATATAATTCTTTTTTAATATATAATAAATGGAGAAGGATCATATATCCAACATTCATTGATGTCACAGAAAATTGAACCCACAAACTCTCACAACATATGATTTTTTGTGTCTCACACTCAACCAACTAGGTTTTGGACTCATTGGCTACTGGATATATTTCTAATGATGTTATTGAAACTTCAGCCCACAATCTCTCACGATATATGATTTTTTGTGTCTCGGATTCAATCAACTGGTATATAGCTCATTAGCCCGTTGACACGTTAAAATGAATTACGAAATGGTTTTTTTTTTAATATTGAGAGAAGTTAACGGAATTCTCCATGCTAAAATATAGTGAGTTGGCAAGATCGATGCTGAATGCAAGACTTGATTAATATCGAATTGTATATTATATTAATTCATTTGGTTGGTCGAAGAGAGATTTTAGGGTTTCGTTGAGCTAACCTCAAGCTGGCTGGATCCAATTTTATATTAGAGATATTGGGTCCTCAATTTGCTCACTAACATTTCACATATATATTAAAAACAAAAATCAAATGTAAACTAACATTATATCATTTCCTGAAAAACAATTGATGAAAATAATTAATTAGCATAGGAATAAAATACCCTGAAAAGTAATTCGAAGAAATAATATTACCATTACAATTGGTCTCATAGTAGTCTAAAGTCTAAACGCGGAACGTCCGGTACACGGTGTGCGGAACGGGTTCGCAGTATGTCATATCTTTCGGTACGCGGTACGTGGAGGGTAGAATTAAACGGAATGCACTTTGCGTATCCGGTACGTTGCCGGTACGTATATTTGTTTGTGCGTGTGTGTGTGCGTTTGTATGTATATGTTTATAATATAATACTAATGTGATTGATTATTTTATTTTAATTTGTTTTATTATATAATAAACTTGTCAACATAAAGCATACAAACACCTTTATGTGAAATAATAAAATCACAAAATAAATTCATGACATGTCAAATCAATAATATATGAATACAACAAATATTAAAAGTAAACATCATATATTTATATAGCATAAATGTATCAACATGTATATTAACGTTTGTGTGTGAGAATCTTTTGAAAGGCTACAACATAAATATCATTAACTTAAATATTTGTTGATATCAACATGTACAATTCTATCCGGTTAAATTATTTGTTTTCTTGTTAACACATAAATATTGTTCACATAAATATCATTTATTTATTTCTTTTTTCACTATCTTGTTAAGACGAAAACTCTACGAACAAAATATAAATTAGATGACGGCTTTATTTTGTCATATTTCGTTCGGACCGTTCGGTTCGTTATTTTGGGCAAATCAGAACTCAAATGAATCGTTTTTCAATACGCATAAACCGAAAAGTTCTATGTAGAATAATCTGATACTTTTATTATATTATTTTCTTCCCTTTTCTTTCATTTTCACAGGTAATTAAACTGAACTGTATTGAGTCATATTGTATTATCATCATCACAAATGACTTTTAAATTTATTGCTTAATATATAATATATTTTATATATATTAAAAAAATATAATATATTATATTGAAAATTACAATACTGTGAACTAATCGATAATGTGTCAGTAATTAAGAGTGTTAAAAGAGAGGGAACTTTTAGGGAATTGATATCTAAGCTCTTTAAATTAATGGATTAATATAGGCTCAGAATTAATTGGCTCAACTAGGATACTGAGCCAGTAAGCATCGAATTGGAGTTGGAATTTATAGAAGCATCATTCCATGTGCAAGTGCATGCCTATATATCTATAATCTATATATTATATAATAACAAACCAACCATATTATATTTACATAACAAGCAAATTGTTAATTATAAACTTAATTTATTCATTCAACAACTCTTCTCTCGAAACAAAAAAGAGACGATAGGTGATGAGCTCATATGACGCCAACCATCTTCTAATTAATTATGGACAATATTAAATTAATTTTAACTAGGAAGTGATTTGAAGTTTTGAACTATGTTGCAATGACAACGATATGATAGGGATATAACACCATGCATGTCGATTCCAAAAGTATTTAGACATGATTAGTCTATTATATAAACTATATTAAATATATTATTTTAGTGGGATATTATTCCCTTGCAAATATCATTAATCTCATGAAAGATGGGAAAATATATAACAAATGACAAATATATTAAAATATACAACGTGCGTATAATTAATACATATTATCATTCAAATAAATAATATGATGTACATACAAAACATTTAAAATAAAAGATATAACGTACATTAGGTATAATAAACACATGTAAAAATATATGATACCGATGAAAAATCATTTCTCATTATTCTATTAATGATAATTCATATATTTAAATATTTTTCAATTGTGATAGATTTTACATATTTAACATGCTCATACTTCATTATCATCGAAACATGCTATGAACTAAATATGTATAATATTCCATTAATTATTTACTTATATGTACTCTCATTTTTTTTAATTTCAAAATCATATTAGATTTTTGAAGTATATATATATAAATATTAGAAGTATAAGCGGCTTATCCGTAAAATTGCACTGAAAAATAATAATTAATAAGGACTTGACCGATAATAGTCATAAATAATTATTAACAAGGAAATTGCACTAAAAAGAGAAAATCATTTTTCTGTCTGCCCTTTTCCTCTCATATATGGCCTATGACCTATCCCATTAATTTATACAGTATATACTACTATTATTTTATAAAAAAAAACAAAATACTACTATTATGCAAAATCCATTTTTTTTTTTGTTGCCCAATACACATATCAAGGCCCATACTTTAGATTAGGCCTTATTTGGCCTTAGTTTTGTTATTGTCATGTCACGTAATTAGTAATCAGTAGTAGAAAAGTTGGTGTCGAGTAATGGAAGTAGCCACTCACTGCCTTTACCCTTTACTCGCTGCAATTTCTCTCTCTCTAAAACCCTCATTCGAAAGAGAGAACTCGCAATGTGAAGAGTGGGTCTTCGAGAATCGACAGGAGAAGAGAGAAATCCATGGAAGATTATGTCTTGAGTTTCCTTTTCAGCTCAATTTCGTATGCATATTCTCTCTTTCAGTTATTTGTTTTTGTGTTGTTTATATGCATTAATACGAGTTTATTTCATCTTTCAGTTACTTAGTACATCAAGAGATTTTATAATCCAACAAATTTTGAGAAATGGATGGTAGGGGAAGAGTTACAGCAAGGAACTGGGATTTCTTTCAGCACGGTACCAGTAATTCGGTACCGAATACAATCTCTTTAGGTTACCACGAAACATCCTTGAAAATGAATTCTCACAATAACGAATCCAACTTTCCTTCGCTCGATTTTCAACAATGGATTCCTCAAAGAAGCTTCCTCTCAACAAACCCTCAAAACCCTATCATATCTTCTTCTTCTTCTTCAGCACAGCAAGTTGAATCACAAGAAAATGTTAAGAAGAAGAAAGGGAAAAATATTGCCAGCAAGGCATTGAAGCCAAAAGAACCCAAAAAAAAAGAAAAGAAAGGGGATACTACTACTAATAATTCAATTGGTGTGAAGCATAAAAGAAATCAGAACGAATTTTCCGAGGATCTCGATATCGATTTATCATCTGTACCTGCACCAGTTTGTTCATGTACTGGTATAACCCGTCAATGTTACAGGTACTAATTTACTAACACAATTTCGTAAAATTTATTTTGGGGGCATTTTTGTAATTTATATTTTGTTGAACATGAAGGTGGGGTTCAGGGGGGTGGCAATCGTCGTGTTGTACGAGAAGAATATCAGAATATCCGCTACCAATAAGCGAATCTCGACCCGGGGCCCGCTTGTCGGGAAGGAAGATGAGTGTTGGTGCATTTAAGAAGGTTCTACACAAACTCAGCCTCGAAGGACGTGACTTGGCTTGCCCGGTTGATTTGAAGGATCATTGGGCTCGCCATGGAACCAATAAGTTTGTTACTATTAGGTAGTCGTGATAATATCGATTTATTATTGGCTGTAGTGTAATTAACTAATTTTAATTTATGGATATGATATTAATGGAAGTGTGTTGGTGTTTTTATGGACTGTTATCTTGTTGTAACTAGTTTTAGGGCTTTTATGCAATATCCGATAATAATGTAGGGTTCCCAAAAGACAATGCCTTGTAATTTTATTTTTCAATTTTGCTTTTTTTATGAAGATAAAGCCATGAAAAAAGAAGCATGAGAGATGATGAAGAAAAGATTAGATAAATTTTTAACTTGTTTTTGTATTTTTGTATTTATAATATTTTTTTACTTATGTTTCATGTTACAAGATAGTATTTACTATTTACTTATGTTGATGTGACATGTTAGTATTGGATAGTTCTCATATTAAAATTGCCATCAACCAATTGAGTAGAAAAAAATATTAAATTTTTTAAAAAGATGTTTTCCATCCTTAAAAAGATAAGATAGCCCTTTTGATAATATCTTCTCGGGTGATTTGGGCTGAGATTGATAGGTTGGAAAGATTGAAATTATTCTTTTATTGTTTGTTGGGTTTGAATGAGGCTCATTGATACATTGGATTGAAATTGTTTGATTGATCTCTTGAGATTCATCCTCTGCCCTTTTACTATCATTATTTATCCACTTTGTTAATAATCCTTTTGGACTATTGATCACTGCCAATCTACTCTCTTCTTCTCCTTGAATTGCTGGTACTATCTCATTTGTTCTTGCTTTAATCTTATCATGATATGATATGATTTCTCTCCTCCCCTCCCTTATTATTTTAATAATGTTTTCAATTGAGGATAGTTTGAAATAATAGCTAAATCCTTCTCCTACAATTTTTATGTTTTCTTCCTCTCTATATAGTCCAATGATTAAACTCTTAGAAAATGAGGGCTTTTTTACTATCAAAGATAAATCGTTAGTATTTGGAGTCTTGTTTTTAATTTTCCACACTTGAATTGGCCGAGTCCCTTTTTTAACTTTCCATACTTTTTGAGTTTTATCAACTTTAACAGAGATATCAGAAATTTCCTCCACTTCTATCTTGGTATGAAATCCATCTCTTTTCGCTTGTATGTAATTTGGTATTTTAGTACATTTCTCCATTTTAATAGATAATCCTAATGATATGATTGTATTGGCTTCTACAGGGAAAGAGTCGACTCTTTGTAAGGTTCCAAATTGTGCAACCATCATAGATATAAGGCTCACACTACAGAGAAATAATGGTAATTTTTTGAAAACCAACTTTTTTATTAAAAATTCTTCACCATTACTCATGTAATGATTGCTTGCAGGTAGAAAAATGGTCAGAGTATGAGGAGGGCATGTCATTGAAGCTTTGTGATGAGAATAAGAAGCGTGTTTTTTTTACCAATGTTTGGATCTTTAGTTTTGAAGGATTGGCTCTTGTGATTTATAGGAGGAGATGGAGTTTTTGTACCATATCTTAGATTTTTGATTATAGAGGTATGGAATTGGTTGTTTTGTTTGATAGTAGAGGTTTGTGCTCGATTTTCTCTCTGAAATTGTATACCATTACCTAATTGAATTTGTTCATTAGGATTTGTATCATTGTAATGGATTTTGTTTTTTTGTGTAGCCATGTAACAGTTTCTTTGTACATGTCGTAGATCATTACAAAATAGACACATTATAGGATCTCTACAATTAGCTATGAAATGAGAAGATGAAAGACATCGATAACATCTGTTGTGAAATCGATTTTGCGTTGTAGAAATATCTGGTTTCTCTCTCTTTTTCTTTGCATGAACATACTTCCAATCTTGTTGAATAGGATTTTGCATACCTCCTTTTGCGATTGATAGATATGAAGGCCTACTAGCCATTGAAACAATAATCAAGAAAGATCTTGAAAGAAGTTTCAAGCTAGTGGAATGAAGGGCTTAGCCTCTCTCACCGAGAAGCCTCTATACCCTTTTCCTCCACTAGCAATGGCCTTATCAAGGTGCTCGAAGTTGAAGAGTAAGGCCAAGAAGAATCGCCTTCACCCTCTCTCCAAAACCCCCAAGAATCGCCTTCACCTTCTCTCATTCAATACTATTATTGCGAATACCGATACAAATTTCATATTTTTCCTCGAATTGTACTCAACTATCACGTGACAGTCGGATTAGATACATAAGAAGCGAATAAAATATTGAGCCGTAAGAGACGTTTCGTGTAAAGTCGTCCAAAGTTCGGATTTTGCTATCTAGTTCACTAGGTTTGATGTCTTGCATTGTACGTGTACGCTTGACAAATTTATCAATAAAATATTGAGCCGTAAGAGACGTTTCGTGCTGTAGGTTCTCTTTCAGAAAAGAATTTTTTTTTGATGGTTCCTTCCAAACGATCACACATATCAAGCAACCCAAACAAGACATTTCAAAATGTATGCATGTATAAGCACAATACGAATAAGTGATGTGTTATTCTAAGGGCATATGAGTGCAAAGTTTTCAAGTATTGTTGTCCCGGACATCCTAAATTTTGGGAGGCATTCTACCATGCCCCCACATTTTCCCCACAAAACCGCGATGAGTCATCTTTTTCCAATTGACATTCTAATTAACTTTATCAATTAACGATTAATCCATAATTATTAATTTTTGAATATTCCTAATTAACTATTGAAGGAATTACAGTTTAGGACCAACGATAAAATATATATATCAGGATAAACAAACGTATGCGTTCGTGGGAAAGATTGAGTGTACAATAAGATTTTGCACAACGAAACGGTTCATCCGTTCGAACAGAAGGAGTTGTGTGCAATGAGATTGTACAACACATGAAACAGAAGATATTCCGTTCGAACGGACTGATCATCCGCTCGAACGGATAGGGGTGAGTATTCGGTTGAACCGAACCGAACCGAACCGAATAAGAGCAAACCGAATTAAACCGAACCGGACTAGATTCAAACCGAACCGAATAAAATTTGAACCGATTCAAAACCGAACCGAATAAACCGAATTTCTTATTCAGTTTATTCGGTTGAACCGAATTAGAAGTTTTATAATGTTACAATTCAAATGTTATTTACAAAAAATATATAAAAACAAATCATATAAAATATACTTACGTTATTTCTAATTTTACAATAATTAATTTTAATTTTTTTAAATGAATATAATAGAAAAGGTGACAAATAGTATAATTCGGTTGGTTCGGTTTAATCGGTTATGAAAATACCAAAACCGAACCGAACTGAATAAACCGAACAATATCATTTTTTTTAACCGAACCGAACCAAATAAACCGAAAAACCGAATTCGACCGGTTCGGTTCGGTTCCCATTTAAACCGAACCATTTGCCCACCCCTACGAACGGAAGTTATGCATGATTATGTATTGGTTTGCAACCATTGACCCATCCTTATCATATATAGTATATATATAATGTTTCTCTCTAAGTATAATATATGTCTGAATATCATTCTAAAGAGTGTGAATAACAAAGTTAGAAAGAGAGTTTTCTCCATTAGAGAACATCGAGATTAAGCAAGCCTACACACGAATCGACTAGGAAAATACATGTGTAACCGATAGACGACAACTCATTGTGGATATGAGTAGAGGAATCGCGCTTGGGATTCTTCGTTTGTGATCAAGAGTAAGAACTACGAAGTTATTGACTATGTTGAGTCGTGTGGGCGTGGGATGCACGGAGAATACCGGAGACGTGCCTGCCAATGCAAATGCGTGTGGGCGTGGGACACACGAGAAGTAATTGCAACGAAAGTACGAAGAAAGAAGCGCATCAACCCTTTGTGTGTGTGGGCGGGATCTCGGGTCAAGGAAAGTCACGTGTCCCTCATTTCGCTGCGTGGGGCGCGAGGCCAACAATTTCGTACAACTATATATATTAATGATGGAGACTCTAATTATATATTAATTTTTTATTAAGCATGAATTAATCGTTAATCCATCTTGTTAATTAGGATGCTAATTGAGAGAGATGACTCATCACGATTTTATATGCCCCTTCATTTCCCCATGGGGTTGGGGATTGAATCGTGCTTATGTCATCGTGTTAATGAGGGTGTGCCCTGTGGGAGCTTCCTAATAAACATCGTGTATGGGATGGGTCATGTGGGAGCTTCCTAAGCAAGCTTCCGAGGAGGATTGTTAATGAACCGGGTACTTTGGGTGGCTTCCTAAGAAAGCCATGTAGATGAAAAATCTTGATAGCAAGTGTTAATTGCATGTCCTAGTGTTAATAACAATTAACACAAATGTTAATCCAATTAACACGTAGTATTAAATTTAGCAATTAAATGAAAAATAATTTATGTAATTTAATTAATTAAATGAAAAGAATTAACATGTACTAATAATTAATTTTAAATAACAATTCTAAGTGAATTAATTATTTTACGAGAACTAACAAAAACAATTATTTTTATTTGACAACCATGATAATTTAAATGTAATTAACAATTCAATCAACACATTCGATTAATTAACCAAATGATTACAACCTAGTCATTATATCTCTTAACCAACAACACAATTAATGAATTTAAATTAACAAATACAAATACCGACACATCTGTTAGTTAACACATATATCGTAGTCATGTAATGTTAATTAACACATGTTAATTAACTCATAAATAAGTATGTTAAATTAATATTTTTTATAACTCATAAATAACCATACTTTACCAATAATTTTTACAACCCAATTAACTCAAAATAAAATTAATAAAATTTTCTAAAAATGCATGAATTATTTTATAAATTGTTTTTTCCACACACATAATTTAAATACACTTAACCTATACATATCCATCACAAAATCAAGACAACTAAATACAATTAACCCTTCCAATTCACAGTCGGTACCGATACAACATCCACAACAATTCACAACATTTCCGGCAACCGTACCAGTCGGTACCCGTTTCTGCATGAACTCGATCTCGGCAAACATCATTTCTGCATGAACTCGATCACGCCCAATTAACTTCTCGTCATTAAATATCATCTCTCTGGATCTTCACATCCTTGAAATTCACTCCATCGTACGGTTCAATTAAATGTCTTCCGTCCGCTAGCTCGCTTATCTTGAGTAACAAGCCTTAAAGTTCGGAAAGTGCAAGGATTGAAGAAAAGCTTGTTTGAGATGTGCTAAATGCCAAGAAGTTATTTTCGAGTTATGATCAAGTCGAACGCGATGGAGTAGCCACAATCTAAATTTGCATTCCTTCTTAAAATATCATCATCATCATGAAACCAGGATATAAAATCTTGGGTTTGAATACCAACCGTGAATAGTTGAGATAAAACCCGGGATTTCAAATGACGATTCTGCAAATCTCCTTTCAGTACGAAATATCCTTCAAATATTTTGAAGAATTGATAGTGGATAGACCGATAGAGCTTAGCTGTGCTATACATCCATGGCGCCACCACTCTCCACCCTCTCTCCCTCGTCCATGGCTCCTTTCCTGTCCTCCAAACCCCAACCACTGTTTGCCAAATCCATCATCTCCTCCAGTCCTTCTGTCCAGTGTCACTCTTCCATTACTGAGCAGCTTCGCCCTCTTTCCATCTCCCTCCTCAAGGAAAAGCAAGCACAACACGACGATGATTCATTGGGTCGTAATTTCAATTCCAAAGCCATTTGGGTCAACCCAACCAAACCCAAACCTAGTATCATCTCTCTGGAGCGGCACCAGAGACCCATTTCGGATTCTACTCAATCTTCGTCCATCGACCCTTCCCTTCTCCAAACATTCATCTCCATTCCAAATTCCAACAAATCTCTTTTCTTCTCTACTCTCTCGGAATCCTTTCACCCCATTCCATCACACGAGGACGTTATGTTTCTCATGAATTCCTTCTTTCGCCACCCAGATAAATGCCTTTTCTTGCTCATATGGCTCGAAGAATCACCCTTCCCACTAGAACAAACCATTTACTACAACTTGGTTCTGAAGTCACTACGCAACGTAGGAAATTGGGAACGAGTTGACGGGATTGCTCGCAAGATGCTCGAGAAAGGGCCAAAACCAGATAATGTGACCTATTCTACCGTTATATCAACAGCATATAACTCCAGAAAATTCATCAAGGCGATAGAATGGTTTGAAATAATGTACAGCACCGGAGTAATTCCTGACGACGTGTCGTTCTCCTGTGTGTTGCGAGTATATGCCATACTCGGCAAGAAAGAGGACGCACTTGCTCTCTACGAGCGAGGCCGTGCTACTGGTTGGATACCAGATCAGGTTAGCATCAACTTTTCTTCCCAATTCGAATCTTCAATCCGTGCTAATTTCTTCGTTTATTCTTAAAAAAAGGTAGTATTTTCGATACTAGGGAAGCTATTTGGTGACGCGGGCGATCTAGATGGAATATTATACGTTCGTAACGAGATGAGACAATTCGATATCACCCCAAACGTGGTGGTGTACAACACGCTGATCAACGCAGCTGGACGAGCCAAAAGACCGAATCTCGCCAAGGAACTGTTCGATGAAATGTCTCAGTCAGGCGTGACTCCTGACGCACGGACTCTAACCACCGTTTTGAAAATCTACGGCAAGCATAAACGCACTCGCGACGCCATGAACGTGTTGGCTCGCCTGAAAGAGAACAAGTGGCCTACTGATCGGTACCTATACAACACGATATTGGCTATTTGCACGGATCTCGAGACGGATTCGGAGGGGGAGAAGATGTTCGAAGAAATGAAAAAGTCGCGCAAGAATCCTCCTGACGCGTGGAGCTATTCTGCCATGGTCAAGTTGTACTGCAAGAGAGGAAAGGTTGAAAAGGCATGGCACTTACTGTTCGAGGAAATGCCTCAGAGAGGTCTCGAACTTAATGTCACTCATTATACCTCCTTGGTCGATTGCTTGGGGAAGGCTGGTAGATTCAAAGATCTCTATGCCGTTTTTCACCATGCCATGTCTAAAGGTAACTCTTATATTTTATTTTATAAAAAAATATTATTAATTTATATAAATATATTTCTATTGATAGGTGTAAAGCTAGATGACTGGTTTTATGGATGTTTACTATCCACCATGGTTCTATGCAAAGAAGAGAGAGATAAAGAAACCATACTAAAATGCTTTGAAAAGGCTAATCCGAAACTATATAAACTAATAATTACATTAAAGGATAAACGGGTCGGGTCTGAAGAAATCAAAGAGTTATTTCGCCAATTACTTCGCGGATCATCCGTTCAAGTGCGATTACCATATTGCAATTGCTTGATAGATATTTGCACTAACGGGTCGGGTTTCCCTTCAGGACAGGGCCGTAACCTTTTCCAAATGGGAGTTGAATACGGGTTATACCCGTCTTGGGAATCCAAGAGGGTAAATGAATGGTCGGTAAATTTGAGGGGTTTATCTGTGGGGGCAGCTAAGGCTGCTTTGGAAGAATGGTTTGAGAATGTGGGTGAGGCTGTCGGGGAGAGCGAAATTTTGCCTGAGAGATTTAGGGTTTTTGCAGGGTTCGGAGTGGGGGGTAACAAGTCCGTTCTTGGGGGCTGTGTGGAGGAATTCTTATTGGTTTGCGGAGCTCCGTTTAGAAAGAGTGAGGAGAGTTTGGGGGGATTTGTTGCGGATAAAGATGATTTATTGGAGTGGTTGGAAAATAGATAGATTTTGATTTGTTGAAGTTTTGTTAGGTGTAATAATATTTTTTTTGCAAGTAGTTTTGCTTTAGTATGATTTTGCTTCGTTAACTCACACTTTATATTAACAAAAGTTTATAATTTATGAATTATTTCATAGAAACCCACTAAGACCCGGCCATCGGGTTCTCGGGTACTTAAAAACCATTGTGCAATAAAATAAATATATACATGCAATTGCATATTGCACATAAGGAAAATTCGAAGGGAAATTCGAAGTGTGATAAAGAGAGATTCCTACTTATATTTGAGCCAATTATAAATCCGACGACACTCGACTCTTTCCTTGTTTGCTCATGGCCAGAAGAATTAAGATATAATCTTGATATTATCTGTCTCGACTCAAATACAAATAAGACCATTTCTAGAAATCTTTTTCGGTCACCAAGACGAGAAGAGACAAGCAGGGTCGGTCCATGTGCAAGTCCAACAAAACCTGCGGTTTGAGGATGTGATAAAATCTGGAAGGGAGGTTTAAGAAAATATTTTTTGGGAAGCGATACGAGACCACGGTGGTCCGATCGATTATATAGTGACGGTCCAGCCATCTATTGAATTTGTCGTGAAAGAAAAAGGATAAATTATAATTTCGGTTCGGTTCGAAGAAGAAACAAAATGAGACAAATGAGAGGCATATTCCTACCTAATCAGATTTGTGTTTGATTCGGATTTGAAATCCATTAACCAGGATGTTTTAGTTCTTAATTAAAATGTGGTTTTTTTAGCCAGCCTTGCTTAATTAGTTGACAATTTCGATTTTGGATCATGATAAGTAATTTGGACTAGGCTTAAATGCTTAATAAAGTTCAACTAGGAGAATACTCGCGCTACGCAGCGAGCATGATAATTATATCTTTCTTATGAAAATGATAATATTATAATAAAATAAAATTATTTCATGTTATATAACTATTCTAATTATAATTATAATCAAGAATATATTTTATAATTATATTATGTTTTGGTAGAAAATAGGTCATTTTTTAATCAACTTTTAATACATATATTTAAGTTAATAATAATATCTGAAGCGTAACACGATTTCACGAAAACAACTACAAAAATGATATCATTGTTTCTCACAATAATTCATGCAATATAAATACAGAAACATTTAACAATACAACCAATATACTCAAGACACATAATCAATTATAAGATACTAATAAAATTTTTAATTGATAAACAAAAATAATGAAAATTATACACAACATTACATTAAACAATGAAAATAATATTAAAAGTTAATTTAGAAAAATGTAAATAAAAATTATTTGACAGCATATGATATTTTTAAATTTACAACTTAGAAATAACAATAGTATTAGAAATATGTTTATAAGTTTAGGAAGTTATTTATATTTTAAAGTTGTGAAAAAAACAAAAACACAAATATAACATACTTAGTAATATAGGATTCTAACTATTATAATTATCATAAAAATAATAACTATTTAAATTTAATTATTTATATATTTTGTATGTGTTATTTTGAATTGTATTTTCTTACATAATTTCTTCATAAATTCAAATAAAAAATATTATGTATGAACTATATTAGTATGAATGTCAAAATAAAATGAAAATTCAAGTGAATATATACTTGACTAATTTTTGAAACTAAAATTCTTAAAATATTATTAATATAACTTATAACAAAAATATTATAATGTTTCATATTAAAAAATATATATTGTTAATTGGATGAGAGAGAAATAGATCATATGTAAATATTAAATACTAAAAAAAGATTTATTAAATAACAAAATTGTATAACTCGTGTGTGTCAAAAGAAAATTTAACAAAACTTTTCATATTCTTTGTCATGTGGACATACAATTTGTTATCAACCATCCGATTTTAATAATACGGTCTGGATTTAAAACATAAAGTATGACATGACTTAAGGAGAAGGTTTTAAAGTTGTTGTAAAATAATGACACACAAATAACTACACAGAATATGATCTTTAAAAAATTATGCAAAAAAAATGAATGAATAAGATAAAATCACATTATTACATCTAACAGTTGAAATGTCTTGTATGATCAAATATAAAATTAATGGACATGATGATGTCACATTAATGGACATCACAAAATCTAATGATTAATCATCATGATCATGATGATGTGATTTCATTAGAGGGCTTAAAAATAAATGCAAAACAAGGGAGTGGGTAAATTAATTAATTATTGAATTAGTAAGCTTTTATGCTAAGGTTGAATGGTTGTTCAATAAATTAATTAATTATTAGCGTAGCGGAGCTAGTAGTATCAAAGTGTCGATTGTGATGAAAAATCGTAGGTTAATCAACATTTAAACTGATTTTTCAGATCTAATTTATATGTCAAATATTCGTAAAATGGTTATAGCTTATCCGTACAACCTTTGTTTTGTATGTTCTTGGAGACCGTTCAAATGATAGAGTATTTGTCCTTCCCATAGTTGGTAGTTGTTTTATAAGCGTACTTCATTTTAGCATTTAATTGTGTTGCAACCATAACTGTCAAAATTCTGATTCAGGTCTTAGAATCTTAAGATCATATGACTCTAATTCGACAACGATTCAAGATGGGCGTAGAATCTTAATTTGGTAGAATTCTGGTAGAATTTCGATTCAAGATGTAGAATCTGGTAGAATCTTTTATATTTATGATTTTGCGATTTCATTGTCATAACTCACAAAATATTTAATTTCCTAGACGATTATAACAAAGAATAAAACATTGTGTATATTGTTTGTCCTATTAATCGGGTAATATTGCAAGAATAAAATAACTTTCTTTTTTCACACATCTTCTTTATTTTATGTTTATATTAACTTATTTTTGTGTATATTATTTGTCCTATTAATCCGGATTTGAATTCAGTATAATATAATATTTTTATTAATTCTTAATATTTTGGTTGGCTGTGATTAACATCTGCATAGCAACGAACAATACAGTTTTTTGTTGTCTATTTATTATGTATTGTTTATGATTACACTGATTAAAATGAACAAAATATAGTCTATCAATTAACTTATATCCTTTTATTTCGAAAACCGTGTATGTAAAATTAGTTTTATAGTTAATATTTATTTGTCATAGAATCTTACGATTCAAATTACGATTTTACGATCCGATTCAATTCTACCCATAAACGATTCAAGGTCGAATTCTGATTCTGACAACCTTGGTTGCAACGTAGGAAATTTGTAGCAGCACAACTATACTTGTACACCAAATATACCACGACATTCTCAAATTTCTAATCAATACACTTAATTAACATCGTAATTAACAAAAAAACATCAAAATTAACAATTAAATTATATTAATTAGACCACGTTAAGTAAGTGTGTTAATTGAAGAATTGAGAATATTGTGGTGAAACTTGGCGTACAAATATATGTCTTTTGTAATATTTTGATAGATGACGAACAAGGAACACAAACATTTTTCGAGTGTCTTCCATCATTTCAGAGAGTAATATTTGGACGAGTAATGATACGAAGCTACCTTACAATCTCTTCGGAACATGCAAATTGCTAGAAGGTGTGTTTCTACTTTGACAAAATTAGAAGCTAGATGATGTGATATTTTGACAAGATTAGAAACTAGATGTTATATTTCCATCAGTCGAATATTGTGGTGACCGTGTCGTGATAGTTGTCGACATTATAAAATATTTTATTTAACTAACTATCAAGTAACAAATGAAAAATATTATGCACGCCAGACAAAATTGGTTTAAGTACACGTCTAACGCACGTCGGTCTTACCCGTCCCATTTATGTATTACTTATTATACGCATATTGAACGTCCTCCCCTCATCTACTAGCTCACATTATATTTATACCGTTTTAGATATATCATATACATTTTAGATATATGGTATATCTTATTCAAATACAACACATTATTTTATATGTATGATATATTGATATACATGTTTATGTTTTATATATATTTAGATGTATCATATACATTTTAAGATGTATGATTCTGGTTTATTAAATACAATACATCTTATATATTTTTGAATGTATGGTATACATTTATTTATTATACTTTTTTAAATGTATTATATGCCTTTTAGATGTATGATATACTATTTTGAAATACAATGTATTTTTTTTTTTACATGTATGATATAACTTTATGTTTCATACAATTTAAATGTATCAAATACATTTTAGATATATCAGTATGATATTCATTTTCGAAGTATAATACATGTATGGTATACATTCTCAGATCCACATATATCTTTTTTACATGAATAATTTTTTTTACATTTTATATAACAATTTATACATTTTTGACCGGTTTGTGTTCAGCGGACAAAATAGTAAAAGAAACTTTCCCGTGGCGTGCCAGGATAGTTCCAGGCGAACATGCATGCATTAAGCTAGCGCGCAATGGTCAATCTCAAAAAAAATAAAAAAAATATATATATACTTGTCCCCTTTAATATCCCCTCAACTTATTGATGTGTTGCAATATATAATAAATGCATTAAATGTTGACTTATTTTAGATAATAAATCATAATATGTGGCAAACCGTATTAATTAGCTGGTAAACCACTTGATTATGTAGTAAACCAAATTATTAAAAAATAATTTGCTTTATTTAATTTTACACATGATGAGTCATATTTATTTGAATAAAGTTTTATTATTTTATCTTCAATATTTTTAAAAACAAAGTATTTTAGTTTGTATTTTACTGATTTTTGTGAACTTATTATTTTTATTTTATTTATTTATATGTTAGTTGTATTCATGTGTATCCGTTTAACACATGTTAAACGGTACATTGATTCAACCCAACAAATTATTTTCCAGATTTAAAATTTAAAATTTGATTATTTATGGACGGTGGTAAACAAACTTCTTAGAAATATTAAATACATTAATTATGTGTGAAACGATGGATATATTTTTTTTCTCTCTTATTCTATATATGATGACAAAAATTAAATTATCATGATTTACAACTAGGATTTAATACGAGTACCAACATATCAATCGTGTTAGTGGATTCTAGAAGGGGTGAATATTATCACTCACAAGAATATTGGGTTATATATGCAGCCCGCATAACACAAAAAATGAGCATTGATGAGGTGGCAAATGATGGTTAAGTGGGTTGAGAACAATTGTTAATTGATTCGATTAGCGATTTAATTGATCGTTTAATTGAATTGACACATCAATTAATATGTACTAATATAATTTATTAAGAGAAATTTTACTATGCCCCCTCAATTTCCCCCACTATCCTTGATTGAATCATGCTTACAGTTAATTGGTGCCTCCAATTTATCCTCACAATTTTCCAAACGAATTAACAAAAATTTCAATTAACAGTTAACTCAAATATAATTAACAAAATAATCAATACATTTCAATTAACAGTAAATAGTAATAATTAATAACAATAATACAATTCAATTAATTAATGTGTGGGGGGAATTTTGGGGTTGGAAAAGTGCCCCCAATTAATGTGACATTAGGATGATTCAATCACCATGGTGGGGGAGAAATTGGGGGACACCATATATGCTCTTATTTATTAACGGGTCAATTGAACGTGTCAATTAACAATTAATTGAGTCAATTATAGGGGTTAATCAACCCACTTAATTTTTTTTGCCACCCATCGAGGGGCTTGGGATGAGTTTTGGGGGCCAAGTATATTTTCCCAAAAAATATAGCCCTTGAGACAGGTAGGCCATAGCATTTATATATTTTGAGAGCATAGCGGAGACCATCAGCATAATTATTTTTTGTTTTGTACTGTTTAGTTTGTAATTATTATTTGTATATTTTGTATTTGTAGATTTGAACATCTTCAAGCTCGTCTTCAAGCTCGTTTTTATGTGTTTTGATTTTATTATTACTCGCTACTCTGTGTTCGTGGTTTTTAAACTTTGGGGCATAACACACTATATAAATTCTATCAAGTAATGAAATACCTAGGTTATTTATACCTAGGGTAAAAATTGAGTAAAGAGTTTGGTTTCCAGGTTATTTAATACCTAGGTTTCATATTCCGGGATATAAAATGATGTTTTCTGGGTTAAGGGATATCCTGGAATTAAAATACTGGATTTTATAGTATTTTGGGTTTTATTAGGCTTATAAGCAAGTTTAGTATGAAGGTATTTAGGATTTAGTGACTTTTAGCTAGTGTAGACAAATACCTTCAAAACTTGCTTAATTATTGTAAAAACATTTTTGCAATTATTAATAAGAGTAGTAGCCTACTTTATTTTTCTCAAAAAAATCAAATAATGAAATATAAAGGTATAAATTCTATCAAGTAATGAAATATAAAGGTTCATACTTCATGATTCACATTTTACACCGAGTTTATGGAAGATGTTATAGTTTTGTCTCCTTCTCAACCCTTCCCATTTCCTCGTGTTGTTATTATGTCAGTGAACAAAACCTAGGAGCAGTTCACGTGAATCCAACCACCAATCACGAGAATCATATCAGTTGAGTTCAGAGAGAGAGAGAGAGAGAGAGAGAGAGAGAGAGAGAGAGAGTCACGGGAGAGGGGGAGGAAGAAAAGGAACAGTGTGGATTCCTAGACGGTGGAGCTCCGATAAGACGGTAACAGTAGAAGGTGGGGTTAATCCTATGGGCAATGGCCCCAACGGCTCAGCCAGTGCCTCCTTCACCACCTTGTCTATCACCTCTTCATCCTGTTCAGCAATCATGCATTCAGTTATACATCTTGATCTTTAGTGATCTATATAATACATAGTCCAGCACCTATGTCCTGAAGCTACTGTTTAATCGATGTATACATATAATAATTAGCTAATTTACCAGACAAAAAGTTTTGGAGCTATTCAAGTGCTCGACCCCATAAACGTGGCACATTGCTGGTGACCTCTGAAATTTGTTGATTAAAGCACGTACATCAGTACTATACCTTTATTTTTATTGAATACCTATTACCATGCTTATATCACTAAAGAAAATTTAGTCTTTTAACTTACGGGTGGAAAGGCGTACTGAAGCCCATAATTAGGGGGAAATACTGGGCAACCCCATGTATCAGCTTGAACCTAGAAAAAAATATCAGCATTAATTGAACAGATACACACACACACACATTTGATTAATCTCTCAAAGTACTGTACCAATGAATTATGAAATTGACAGTGCCAATTATCTTGAAGTGGGGGTACATGATGCCATGGTTGGAAAGGAGGAACCCATGGCGCACAGTGCGGACGTGGATGTACATTACTGTAATAATATTGGTGAAATGGAGGATAGGGATTAGTAAGAAATGGTCTTTGCATGAAGCCTCTCATGTTAATCATATCTTGTGGATTATTTGGCCATATTTTTTGTTCAACTTTAGGACAGATGATATGCCTCTTGTGGATCCGATATTTCTGCATTTTTACAAGTTGCACCATGTTTATATGCCGTAACATTAGTTTGTGTATGTAGTAATTTTTTCTTCAATGACAAAGTTCAATTATCTTTGCAAATAAGAAATGAATGAATGTAAAAATACCTGCAAGTGGCTAGCAACATTATGTCTAGTGAGACCTTGAACTTTCATCAAATCAAGAATTTTGGAAGGGATAGCTTGATCTAACCCTAGTTGCTCCACTGCTTTTACAAACTTTTTGTGTAGTTCTGGTGTCCAGTCCACCTTCTTAATTAATATCAATCACAAAATTATGAAAAAATTAAACATATATAATCCCCAACAATATTTATTACCAAAACCTAATTTTCATCTTTCGATATATATTTAAATGTAGGAAATTAGTTTTCTACCTTTGTTTTCTTCCTTTTGCCTTTGATTCCATTCAGCAAATAGGCATTCTTCTTCTTCTTTGAAATTGTAATAGCAGACTTATCATTCTTTTCTTTGGCCGAACTACATTCATCAGATTTCTCCTCGGAACTCACCTCGGCTTCTCCGCACTTGTTAATCTTGTTTGTGTCCAGTTCTGTCTTATTATCGACTCTGCAAGGCATAATGGTTGAGTCATTACAAGTTTTTTCGACGGATCTCAAATTATTTCTCTCTTCCGAATCTTCCTTGTTATCAAATGAGCTCTTTTTGTTCTCCAAGTGTGGAGTCGAAGGCGTTGCCAATTTTTCGTGAATTTCACTTTCACCTTTTTCGATATTATCATCGTGTTTCAAGTGAAGCATAGAAACAACCATTTCTTTGATGGGTTTTAGAGATTTCGTAATGGAAGCTGTGCATTCATCGCCTGAATTAAATACTTTGTGAACAACATGTTGCCATATGGTACTTAGTTTTTCTTCTGATAATGGCTTCTGAAGGAACTCGGCAGCACCGAGCTGAAAAAAAAGTTATGAATCATAGATTTATTCATATTAATTTCTATATATCATGCTAAGTTAAAGATTCTAGTATCAGCTTAAGTTGATACAATAATTAGGGCTTACTGATATGCACTTCATCATCATGCCAAGACTAGAATCGCTTGACGCCACTGCAATAAAGATGATTAATATGTGATACACCAAACGCAATTATAAAGAAGCTATTTTAAGAAAGAACATACCGATGATCGGAAGGCTGCTTCGAGCAGACTCGAGAAATTTGAAACACCAAATGCAATTATCACTTGTCACCTGAAGACATATATAATTCATAATCATTATGATATCATGTGTGATATTTGAAAGTTTGCATTTGTTGTACAAGTATTTCACCAGCTCTATAATAGCTACATGAAAAGATTCGGCCGAAATTGCGTGTAGCGCTTGGTCGCTGTTGCTGTACAAAGAAACTTCATAACAAGAAAAAGAAGTTTAGAAATCAATGCAAGGATTAATAAGAAAGGCAGTAACAACGAAGGCTAAAGAATTTAATTAAGATATGTACCGATATAGTGGATTTTTTCGAGCTTGATCTTTGTTCTAGCTGCAAAATCGGCATCTTTGTAAAACAGAAGAACTTTGAGCCCTTTGGGGAAATCCTTCCACAATTCAAACTCATGATGATCTTTTTTCTCCTCAGAATTCAAAGTCAAACACACCATGATCCCTCTAATTCTCCTCTCATTCTATTCTCTCACCTCTCATGCATGCAAAATACTTGATGGTTTTGCTATTGTAATAACATATGATGAGGATCAAGGGTTTAAATTAATCTGTAAGAACCTACACAATGATTTACCTAGAGAAAGAGAGAGAGAGAGAGAGAGAGAGAGAGAGAGAGAGAGAGAGAGAGAGAGAGAGAGAGAGAGAGAGAGAGAGAGAGAGAAGAAAGGAAATAATGTGATGAGCATATGATCAATCATGCATGTCAAGAAAAGAATCTAACAGTGGAAAGTGGGGATATACCCAAAGCTACACCCTCTTTGTAGTGGATAAAGAAAATGATGAATTGAGAGATCGATACTACTTTTCTTGCTAGATCTACCTTTCTTCCTCTTTGTTTTCAATTGAATTGCCCTAGGATGTTGTATATACAATTCATTTATGCATATGAGAGAGAGAGAAAAGGAGAGAAAATGGAGAGGATGAGTATGATGGGTTCAAAGATAGTGTATAGTGGGGCTGGTCTACAAGAACTTTAATTAAGGCCACACATTTGTTCAGACTTTTTTGTTGTTGAGAGCTAGTATTTGTAATTATCTGCACTAAAAAGATGTTACACCACAGATCCCTTTATCTTGTCCATTTTCTTTCATGTATATTTCTCACAAGTTTGTTTGTACCAACATCATGCACAGGGACGGAACCAGGACGAAATAATAAGGGGGGCCGGAATGATAGGGGGGGACCGAGAACGAGTAATTCAATACAATTTTTAACCTATAAATTATAATAACATATATAATTTCTCTATATATACATTCGTGTGTAATTTCATGGGGTGTGGGTGGGGGGGGTGTGTGTGTGTGTGTGTGTGTGTGTGTGTGTGTGTTCCGTCCTTGATCATGCATGATACAAAACAGTATAATTGTTATTCAAAATAAATATATATATAGTTCATACAATACAAAAATGTATAGAAATAATCAATTATTCCAATTTTAAAACACTCCTATTTGATACATAAGACACTTAAAATTGTACATGATTTCATATTTCATATTTCATATTTCATATATAGGACAAATATTTTAGAAGACTAATATAAAAAATGAACTAAGTATAAACATAGTTACAAATTATTTAAAACCACATGACATATTTAAGTTTAGATCTTTAAAATAATGATAATAATTGATATTTGTTTTGTAAGTTTAAGAAATTATATGTGTTTTGATTGGTAAACTCTTCTTTTAATTTTTTAATTTTTTAAAAAATTTAATACTAATATTTTTTAAGAAAACACAACCATAACCTACTTAGTGTTATGCAGTATTCTTAAAATTATAATTTAAAAATATTATTAATAAACTTAAAAGTCAATTATATTAATGCATTATTTATATTATCTTTTCTTCACAAATTCAAGTTAGAGAAAATTTATGTTGAAACTATGTTAATATCCATAAGAATGTTAAGATAAAGAGAAAAATTCAAACGAATATATTTAATGGATTTTCAAAATTAGATTATTAGTATTTGATATATGAATTCTTCATACTATGTTTATATCCACATTTGACCATATAAATTAATATGAAATGATAACAATTGAATAAAATTTAGTATAATATGATACTATTGAATGATAATAATTTACATGTTCAAAATTGACACATAATATCTCCACAAAACTATAAAAAATAATTAATTAATCAATACTTAATTTGTGTCACGTGACATAATTTAATAATTGAAATGACCGTGATGATGTAATTCAGGGAGATTGTTTAAAACTAGATGAAAAATAGGATAGTGATTAATATCTTCATGTCATGTATATACATTCACAACTTTATCATTTGAAAATTAGAGGTTTTTTATATATGAAATTTAGCTGTTCTCAAATTTGATTAACAAACAAAAATAAATATACACATGCGCATACGCATGTGCACCACGATTCAATTCTCATTGTTTTCCTAAAAAAGTAAAGAAATAATTGCCAAAAAAAAGGCAGTACAAAGTGCTTGGTAATATATTGGGAGAGATAGAGACATGACTTCCGCAAAATCTCAATCTCAATTGGTCACTCATATGTATTCACATATATATGATTGGTAGTGTAAATAAATGATTTCATTGGTATATACTGATATATAGCCTCCACCAACCATTAATCTACCTTCCACCTTAAATAAAAGCTCTCTCCATTGTTCAAAACCATTGGAGACCCAATCTCTAGTACCTACAAAGTTATCAAGTTTTCAGCTCTGCTTTGACAGCAAGTCAGCAATCCAATCTAGAGTATTGTCGTTGAAATTAACAAATGCAAACATTACATGAGCATAATGGCCTCGTTGCTTCGACTGTGAAGATCGGAGTTCGAATCGGCTGTTGTTTTTTCTGGAATAATTTATTGATAACATCAATTTAGTAAAAGAATATGTACACACGGAATCCGAACCTAGATGGTCTGTAAATCGATGCAATGATACATAAGTAATATTGAAAAATCTTGATCGAGTGTTTAACACAATAAAAATATATGTTGAAGAGTTTATGGGTTCGAGTCTCACCGACATCAAACAACAAGCGAGCGTTTTTTAGGTACAATATTTCAAAAAAATAAAAAAAATCTTGATTGAACTTGTTTGGGAGGAGGCCGGAGGAAGTGTCATCCCTCGTAACTACAAGTGGGATCTCTTAGGGTTTTGTAAACCTGGATTCAAATTCCACTCCCTATATTTTTTTGGAATTTAATTCCCATTTTTTCTCAAGGATTTCAATTTCTAGACTAAGGAAGTATTAAGAATTTTCATTTTGGGTTGTGTGTTATTTTATGAAAGGTTAGCATAAGCAACAAATTAAGATATAGAATGTCATTATTGAAATTCTAATGTTATAGTAGATGTATAATTTTAATAGAAACTAGGAAAAATCCCGTGCGATTGCGCAGGTTTGTTCGAATTATGGTAATGAATTTTTTTGGTATATATTTTGTTGCATTTTCTAAATGGATTGTTGCTTGTTAACTGTTCAATTTTGGATAAATTGTTCTACATTTTTTTTTATGTCACGATATTTTGTGTAATTTTGAATATTCTTGACGTTCGATGTTGTTTATAACCAATACTTTCAAAAATCATGATTACCATTTTATGTACTCTGAAGTATTAGTTTTAGAACACACGTGATAAAAATTTATTCGAAAATATTCAAAAACTCGTGCACCGTGATTCTACTTTTTGTATTTATGTCGAGTTAAATATTAAAGACATTCATTGTAATTGATAGGTATTGGAATATATTCAAAATTTTGCAATACACGAAATTGAAAATCGCATTCATCGAATCATATGTCCAAATATACAAATGTGACAATACCCAAATTTTATATTGTCAATACCGTGCAATTGTCTATTTCACTTTAGATTGAGGCTTTACCGTGCCATTTATATGCGGCAAAAAATCATGAAAAAAGAACAAACAAGTTTTCAGTTGAAAGATTTAAAATTATTTTTAATGTTTGAATTATTTTCATCAGAGAAAAAATGGATCGAAATCATAATAAAAGAGAAAACAAAAAGTAACGAGTCTCGTTTTTTCAATCATATTTTTGGCTATGTTGAACTGGTGTTGTTTTCTCTTACTAATAACACTCCTATAATTTCTAAAACTTTGAATAATGAATGAATTAAAATTATATAAATATAACATATAATATTGTTATTTATTTTATTATTATTTGATGTTAGTTTTTCATAAAAAAATAATGAATGAATATTAAAATTATATAAATATAACATATAATAATTATTTTTTGAAATTAATATATATTAAATAAATATTTATGAGATTTTTTAAAATTAATAAAATAATAACGAAAATATTTTTTAAATTATCAAATAAGAAAATAGACTGACATTTTAGTCCAAAATATATTTAACAACATCCAAAGTTAGATTTAAACCCTATAGAGGATATTGGAAAATAAAAGTTCGGTTTGATAATTTTTTTGGAGTATAAAAAAGTGAAGGATGATGAAGTTTTCGGAGTATCAAAAAAGTGAGGGGTCTTTTTAAAATATCCAAAAACTTAGGTTTTCTTTTTGAAAAATTTCTTTTTTTAATTAGTTCGGTGCATGTAAACCATGTTTATATGAAAAATAAAGAGGAGAGAGAAATAGGAAACTAACTTGTTTTAGCATGGTCTATATAAGTGATTAAATGTTGATTTTTTTTAGTTTCTTATGTGCATGTAGATCATGTTTATATGAATTTGTCGATGATTATTAATTCATCGGGATTGTTTGATCCAACGATTGAGATTAAAAAAATGATGTGACATCACGACAAAAAAAAGAAAATTGCAAGGGTTATAACATTGAAGAAAGTTACAAGGATTATAATTTATAACATGGGGGCTTCTATCATACACCATTTTTCTTATCATACATCCATTTTCAAGGATATTTTGATTAATTATTAATTAATGAGTATTTAAGGTAAGGATTCAAGTGTATTTTTTCCAAAAAAATAAATGTTATGATACACCCTTTTATGGGGAGTTCTATCATACACCCCTTCAAAAGGGTATTTTGGGTATTTAGAAGGGTGTATCATAAATTTTATTTTTTATAGATATTTTTTCTTTCATGAACAATTCAAATTTCCTATTTACCATATCATTTATTAACAAATACACTTGAAAAATTACTTTAAATATTCATCAATTGATAATTACACAAAATATCCTTGAAAATGAGTGTATCATAAGCAAAAGGGGTGTACGGTAGAACTTCTCCCTTTTTAAATATCCAAA
The DNA here is from genome assembly GCA_946800325.1 of Luzula sylvatica. Lineage (NCBI taxonomy): Eukaryota > Viridiplantae > Streptophyta > Magnoliopsida > Poales > Juncaceae > Luzula > Luzula sylvatica. Next base: position 46,741,757 of record OX326959.1, on the reverse strand, counting down.
ATATCATTTTAAAAGGATGTATGATAGAACTCCCGTTATAACATATATATGATATCATAGACGAGGGACTTATGAGTATTTTGCGGAAAAAAAAAGACAATATATCAGCAATTTATGAAGAGAGAAAATATATAATCGGTGTTGATCACTCAATTGTCGGTAGAAAATTGAGAAGATTCAAAGCTTGTGTACAACAAGTAATAAATCGAGAGGTCCAAAACATGAGATTCTCAGTTGTACATGCACCACACAGACTTTGTTTTGTTATCCATTTTTCGCATGATTTGCATTTATTACTCCTCTTGCACCTAGTACTCCATGCAATTTTTACTCTATAAATTTCGCATTGAATTGCTTCCTGCCTATCCTATCTTCGTTCATTTAGGTTCGAAAGGACGATTTCGATCTTCTTTTGCAGAACGGAGATCCTTCCAGAACTTCTATTTTAACCAACTCATTCACTCATTCATGTATAGTTAGTTCAGTGTGTAGGTAGGAGGTTTAACTTAGTCTGTTTTCACCGGTACCAGTACTGGTACAATAATTAATTTTTGGAAGGATCAGTTAACTAGCTTGTTCATCAGATCAGTATTTGATAGAAGCTATTGTTTTACTTTTGATTACAACACACTGAATAAAACTCATATATTACAACATTAACTAAAAAGGTCGTGATTCGGACAAAAATATTTTTATCGCAGGTAATTAATTACTTTTATATTGTGCTTTTCTATTTTTTTTATATTATAATTGCTGCAACCATAAAAAATGTTCGTACCCGAATCATTACCCAACAAATCAAATGCTAGCTAATATTTACAGTTTATCTCAGCCGTTTCTATTTGACCTTACCCTCTTCTTAACTGATCCACAACAATTAATACAACGTTGATTCAAACTAAATCAATTTTATTTCTTAATTTCTTCTACTTTTTTTTTATGAAAAATGCATCAATTTCACTTGATTTGGACTGGTACTAATTCGGCCCACCATATACTTGATTGAAGTAGCGAGACTGTATAATGTTTTTGTTGTTTGTTTTCCGTGTCATTTTGTATATGCACTCTTATGCACCTAACATTTGAATTTGTTGATTGGTAATGATGTTCCTTTTTCTCTATTCAAAACAACAACAGAAAAGTACATTGCAAATTTCCACCACATGTTGTATATTAGTCCCCCCCCAAGTACTTCATTATCATCTCGATCTCAACCTCAATTGGTACAAGTGATAAACGTTCTCTGTTTACACTCTAGTCAAGGCTTACATCATACTGAGTAGTGATACAAACTACACCTTATTTCCCCCAATTTATCCTCAACTGCCAAGTGACGAGATCTTAGCAAATGGTATAAAATTGATTAACATACACAAATTATTAGAATCTTACGATGCGACGCGTGAGGAAAAATTCGAAAAATTAAATAAGAAGAGTATCATTTTTCTGCATCACACTTGTATGTATGTATTATTATATCATGATCTGATCTTATATTTATATTTAAAAAGATGAGTAAATTCTTATCATCCATTCGGAGACCGGTAATGAGTAAAAATACGATTCATTCAATGCCCAAAATTACTATTTATTTAGCTATATCAAAACATTATTAGAACTTACGAGACAGACAAGTTATATAATTTCGAGCGTGTACTACTCGTTATCTATTTAATCTCAATTAAGATCCGTTAAATCATGTTTAACACGCGAAAAAGTCTAGAATAACTTCATTTGTTAGTTGTTACTTTAATCCTTGCCATATATACTAGGTTACTTTTGATGGATAACTTCATTTGTTATTCAACATTATCTTTTTTTTGAAGGAGGAGGCGATCGCCTCACTCAATTTTGCATTAAAATAAATATAGTAGTCACCGAATATTACATTTACGAAGTGCACAAAACTAAAAATAATAGAGAATAGAGAATATTTATAGGGTGCAAACTAAACGTGTCATGCTTCCCCCAATTAATTAAACATTAGAATTCAAAGTGACAGAATGAGAGTGGGGGTTGGCCAGTTAGGGTTGTTGAGGCTCCATCAACAATATGTCAATATGCACTCCATTTTGTCACTTCATCCGTGGTCATTGTTGTCCAAAGAGAGATTGAGACGGCTTTGAACACGAAAATTATTTTATTTCTTTCCTTCTAAATATTTCATATTGTCGCGATCCAAACCATGCTCCATTTTGTGTTGTAGGTCTTGTCTCCTTTATTTTTGTTTGATATTCAAAAATCGAGATCTTCGGAAGGATGAAGAATGGACATGAATACATTGTTGGTTATGATATTCCGAACTTGATCGGCGTAAGGGCAACATAGGAGCAAATGGTTGACGTCCTCCTTATGTTGGGCACAAAGAGAGCAACCTTCATTGTTCGGCCAGCCTCTCTTTTCTAGATTGACGGCCGTTAAGATTCTATCATGAATTGCAAGCCAACCTTAAAATTTTATTTTGCTTGGCGCTTTAATTCTTCATAGATGGATTCTAAGAAAATTGTACGCGGATTTACTTGTGAAGTCACCATATACCGTCCAATACCATTGGAGATGCAAGCAAAATGTATGAGGTGACGTAGGTCTCTTAGAAAAAAAGATATGTGCCGATCCGAGACGGAGTTATCATACATTTTCAATGATGAATAAAGTGAAAGAGCCCATATACTATGCTCCTCAAATTATTTCCAACATTCTCTATATTACGAATTTGCGATTAATTACCATGGTGATTAGTAAAAAGACACTCCATTAATAATTAATTAATATATAATTAAAGTATATATTTATTAATATTCAATACTCAATATTAATTAATTGTTAATGAAGTATATTTTTGTTAATCATCATTGTGATTAATCACTAATTCGTGATATAAATAATGTTGGAGGGAAATTGGGGAAATGGTAGAATTGCCCAAAGTGAAATAGTCATGTGATTAAATTACCTTTTATAAATATGTGATCAACTCCAAACTAATTTTCTTAGTTTGACAAATTTAAATCATTCTAAGCTCAGAATGCTTATGTTTACCTTCGTTGATTATGCTGTTAGTAAAATATTGGAGAAAGTCAATCTACTAGTCTCGTATATATTTTTCCACTATGTTGTGAGAGGTTGTGGATTCGAGTTCCATTGGCACCAATGGATGGAGGACCATCGAGCCTTCTCCATTTACTCGTTTTTTTTATATATATTCTTCCACTAATTAATCTCCATTATTTATTTATTGACTTTATATTTTAATGGAACTCTGTAAATTTTGACACATTTCCCTTATACGGTTGTATCCACTTTGCAGTACATAAGTTAGTAACGTTATTGTTAATGTTTAATATATATATATATATATATATATATATATATATATATATATATATATATATATATATATATATATATATATATATATATATAAAATGCTAACAAGAATCCATAAAAAGAATCCAAAGAGCAAAATATACTATTGAAATTAGCAAAATATATTATTGTATTTATCAAACTATACTATTGCAATATATTATTTTATTCTCAATTTTAACTATGTTAACATATTGAATTCATCAGTATATTTTACTAATTTGAATAGTATATTTTGCTAGTTTCATCAGTATATTTTGAACGCGTGGATTCTTTTTGGATTCTCCTTAGCAAGCATGTATATATATATATATATATATATATATATATATATATATATATATATATATATATATATATATATATATATATATATATATATATATATATATATATAATATTATTGTATACCAAGCAGGGGCGGATCCAGGATTTGATATTGGGGGGGACGAACTCAGACTAGCATGTATTTGTTTCTCCGTAAATTTTATTATTCATTTTATACGCAATACATTAAAAATTATGTAATCAACTATTAAAAAGAATTGAAAATTAGCACTACGTATCAAATCTGCATAAATTTTTATTTTATTATAATTTGTTGTAAAACTAACCAAACTAGAAAGAGAAAATTAGAATAGAGGATCATGGTGAATATTAGAAAATTAGAAAATTAGAATAGAGGATCACGGTGAATATTTCTCTCTTTGAATTCTTATTCTTCTTCACTTTAATCAACACCAATGAGGTATTTATGTAGCACCATTCCGTACATGCATACTTACACAAGTACTCTCACTTGTCATGACCATACATATGTTGTTTAATTTAGACCTAGAGGGGGGTGAATAGGAAGTCCTAAGGTCCAATTTTCGCGGTAATGGAATACAATTACAATTTGGTGCGGAAGCGTAAATAAATTAGAGGAAGAGTACAATACCAAAACAAATAACACAAGATATTTGTTTACGGAGTTCGGTAGGTGGTTGCTTTGTAGCTTTAACTCACCGTCTACTCGCTCAATCGACCGACTCGATTGATTGCAAGTACCTACGTCTCCGGGGTTGCCTTGCGTCTTTTCGGCTTTCGATTGAATACCCAAATCAAGCAATTACAAGTTTTGCATAGATCGATTTACACGCTTCTATCGATCTATGGCGGGCTTTACAATCTTTGCACTAGCCTATTACAATTGTCTAATACGAACTACACGTGATCGGTCACGCAAGTGGGGAATCGTATTTTATGGAATGAAAGGGGATCTAATAATCTCTAAGAATGTTTAGAAGATTAAGCTCAAGATTTAAAGCTAGGATTTCTCTCTTTTGATTGGGAAAATATATTGGTTGAGATAATGAGAGAGAATGATGGAAGAGTTCTATTTATATAACACATAAACTCTTCCCTTATCTTGCTTTTTCTGCACAGTCCGTTACAACGGACATATAGTCCGTTACAACGGACCAGAAGTCAAACTATCCGTTACGGCCAATATATTCGTATTTTTCATAGTCCGTTACAACGAAAATAAGGTCCGTTATAACGGAGTTCATGAATTAAGAGTTCGTTATAACGAACTACACAGTCCGTTACAACGGACGTTCAACTATGACCTCACTTCAGGTTTGTTTTATATATCCGTTATAACGAAGATTATTCCGTTACAACGGTTGGTGTTTGTCCGTTACAACGGATTGGTTATTCCAACGGACATGGAGTAATATTCGGTATACTGAAATGAGTTCAATGTCCGTTACAACGGACATAGTGGTCCGTTACAACGGACATATTTCTGTGACTTTTCTTCAAGTTGGCATTAATTAGCGTTGTAACGGTGAAACTTTCGTTACAACGCTTGGTGGGTGTCCGTTACAACGGATTGGTGAATCCGTTGTAACGGACTATACTGTGTTTACCATTCTTGAAGAAGACGAGAAGGTCCGTTACAACGGACATTGATGGTCCGTTATAACGGACATATTTCTGTCAGCCTCATTTGCTATTTCATCTTTTTGATGGATTTCGAATATATTTCTTTGATTAATTTTGAGCTTAATAATTCATAAACAAGTTTAGGGATAGATATAAATTGTTTTGGTGATTTGTGTGATACCCCAACTTGCGGAATCTTCGATGTCTTGATATCTTCACTTGATCATGCGTTTTCGTGCCATCATTTCTTCACCGTCTTGACTTGCGACGTCTTGATTCTTCTTTTGATCCTTTTGTGGGTTATGTCTTCTATCTCTATAAATGTCACTCTCGCAAATAGATTAGTGGTATCGACATTATTTTGAGATAATCAAACCCTAGAAAATTTGAACCAACAACATCAGTAACACAAGCATTCATACATATATGTACACACATGTGTCATTATCCTATACATTAATTACATGTATACATACACATGTATATATGTGTGTCACGTATGTTACATATTTACAAAAAATTAAATCGTACAAAATAAATCTAATAAATATATTCTTATTTATAATTTATAATTTATATTTATGATATAATTCAATTTGCATTAGAATTACACATTATTAGAATATGAGTGAGAAATTTGTATTGTTTGTTATATGGACATTTACAAACACAAAACATTTCAAATTAACTAAAATAATTACAATTAAAACTATAAACTAGACTATAAACTGCATTATACAAATAAAACAAAATTACAACAAACTAACTCACGACCGTAATAAAGAATATACGTTAACAAAAAATGTGTAATTTTGAGAATAAGTTTAGTGTGGTTGGTCTAGTAAACGATCTCTAATTTATATCTATGATCAGTAAAACATAAGCAATTCGTGCGAACATACTAATGTACATACATAATTTGTATATTCATGATATTATTATTTTTATTATTTATCTAAATAAAATACCGTACACAAAATTATTTTATTGAATGAATAAATATTGTATTACATAATTCTTTTGATCGGTTTTAACACTACAAATAAAACAACATTCTTTTTCTTTATACAAACATATGGGCAAAATTTAGGCCCGCTTCTATTAAAAAGGCTTTTGTTTCATGTGTATTTTAATCAGGCTGAAAGCCTAATAGATATTCACTTCATAGATGATGATACAGTTATGGTCATAGAATATCTGAACAAGTATATTAGTAGAGGTCACAAATCAGATTGTCCGAATCACAATCGGATGGGTATTTTCAGGTTTTGAATCATTTTTATGCTTGGTCATTTTCGAGTTAACTTTATTCGGATCGGGTCGGATAGTGTTCGGATTTTATTTTGATCGGGATTTTTTCGAGTTAAATTAAGTGTATGGGTCATATTCTTCGAGTTCGGACTGTTTTGATCGGATTCTTTTCGAGTTAAATACACTTGATTTATTTTTCAGAATGCATTTCTTTTTTAAATCACGGTCGTCTATTTTCAAGTTATATTCGGTTTCGAATCGGATCAAATTCGAGTACCATATAAAAACATCTATTTTTGGATTCGATTATTTAGTTACGAGTCGGTTCGAGTGGTTGTTTGATTTTTTTAAATTATGTCTGGTCAGATTGAATCAGGTTTCGTGAATTTTTCTAATACGAATCATCTTTGTCAGCTCTATATATTGGTTATATATTGGTACCCTTCTAAAACATATAATAATAATAATTAATAGGAAAAAGTTTGTTTTTGGTCCCTAACAAATACCGAAATGTTCAACTTGCCCCCTGACTTTTTTTTTTGTTCATTTTGCCCCCTAAACTTGCAATTTTTGTTCGGTTTGCCCCCTCCGTCCAATAACTCGTGCCCCCCAGTTAAATGGCTGTTAAATATGCTGACGTGTCATTATTTTATGATGACGTGGCATTATTTTATGCTGACGTGGCATATTTTATGCTGACGTGTCATTATTTTATGCTGACGTGGCATTATTTTATGCTGACGTGGCTGTATAAAATAATGCCACGTCAGCATATTTAACAGCCATTTAATTGGGGGGCACCAGTTATTGGACGGAGGGGGCAAACCGAACAAAAATAACAAGTTTAGGGGGCAAAACGAACAAAAAAAAAAGTCAGGGGGCAAGTTGAACATTTCGGTATTTGTTAGGGACCAAAAACAGACTTTATTGTCCTTTGAAAAATAAAGACTTGTCATACCTTGTCGAAAGTCCAAATCATAATTTTCGCCCTTTTAATACTTACAAAATATAAAAATTACCCAAATGTAAAGTTGATGCTAAATTTATCAATGTTATCGTGACTTAATCGTACAAACATACCGACTCTTTTATTTTAGACGTATCTTTATGTAATTTCCTCATACGAGATCATCACAATCATTTTAACCATTAAATTATGATATGTTGCAAAATACGAACCATATATTAATCATTGACTTTTTATGATTATGTTTTATTTGTGAACATTTACGTGTCCATTATTTTACACATAATTTTTAGCAATTTTAGAAAATCACATCACCTTACATTGATGATGTGTCAAAAAATTATTTGTTAGATCATGTTGGATCGGTTATATTTAATTTTGAATCATTTTACATTATGTCACATGATGAAATGTGAATAATTTAAATATCTAACACTGATTAATTAATAACGTACATAAAATATTATTAGTATTTGTTAATATAATTTAAATTTTTTATGAAATATACCCACTTGAATTTTATATTTATTTTGAGTTCAATATAATCATATATCAAATATTTTTTTCTCTAGATCATAGTTATGAAAAATAATTATGTAAGAAATATACAATATAAAAGTAAGTTAGTTACATTAGTGACTTGTAAGTTTAATTATTAGTATTTTTAAAACTATAATTTAAAGAAAAATGTACATACCACCAAGTATGTTATATTTTTTATTTTTACTCAATTTTTTTTTTCATGTTAATCTTTTCAAAAATTAATAAAAATGAAATATATTAATTTACCAAACACAAATAACTTCTTCAACTTATAATATATATTTGTTTTCAATAATAAACATGAAAGGTAAAAATTACCTGATACTAATAATTTCTTGAACTTTTGAAATGTTAGTATTCTTATTTTTAGATATTTCAATTTAAAAATATCATATAATAGCATTTATGTCCACGCATGTTATTTTATGATCTAATAGCAGCATTTATCTTTTTTGTATGTCATATTAGAATTCTAAATAAATGTTTCACATTGTGTCAGATTCGATAATAGTATAATAATTTTTTCACCGTCGAACTATTTTGATCAATATGATTTTTATTTTCACAAAATATTATGTTTGTTCTAAAAAATGACAATTAATTATTATGTATATAACAAAATAAATGAAACACACCCGCCGCGAAACGCGTAGAATCTCTTATTGCAACTAAATTATTCATTTATTTGAATTTTTGTTTTTTCCATGAGTAAATATGAGATTTGATGTGCTTTTTAGAAGGATAAATACTAAATATGTAAAACTTTTCCACATTTATAGTTATATAGTTATAAAAACCAAAATATCACATTTTTTATTTAACAACAAAATCCAAGAAATATTTTCAAACTTGCGATTATTTTATTGAGGATATTTAGGAGTAGTATTTTTTAGATTAGGGCAAATAACCTCAAATTCTATTTGTAAATGTATAAAGATTTTAATATTAATAAAAGAATAGAAGTAGGACATAAGAGCCTACTCTATTTTTTCAAAACAAAAAAGAAAGAAATGTTAAAAAAAACTTGTTTCTTATAAGAAAATAACTCCACTCATATTTTGGATGATTAGTAGGCATCAACTAATAAGAATTCATTTCCGTTTACCCTTCATAAGAGTAACATTGGATGGTGTTTTTTTTTTTTTGTAAACTAAGATACCCTTATATATTTCATAATTTTTAATAATTAAAAATTTCCATATTTCTTTAACACACATTTTAAAAAATTATAGTTTGTATTTATATAATTTTATTTATTTATTATATATTTTCATAAAAAATAACATAAAATAATAAAAAATCGACAAGGATACAAAATAGTATTACGTACCTTGAAAATTTTGTTGGCAGGAAAAAATATTTTCGCAGCTACTTTATTAATAATAAATAGATATTAAAATTAGTTGCTAAAAGAGTGTTTTCCTACCCAGATATTTTCAAGATTTTTTATATCGTTATTTATTTTTTATTACTTGATGTTAGTTTTTCATGAAATATATACATAATGTATATAGTATGAAATTTTTATAAATATAATATACAAATTTTTTTTGTTTAGATTAGGATATGTTAATAAACATTTAGAGAAACTTTTAAAAATATAGAAATTTCAAAATGAATTTAGTAAAATTAAATATGTAATATAAAAGAATATTTTTGTCTTATTTTTAATTACTTTCAATTTCAAGTATCTGTTAAATGAAGGTAAATGAAAATAAAATCTCTTTTGTAGGAGTTTTTCTGAATATCCAAAATATTAATTTGTTTAGTTTTCTAAAAAGTTAGTCTTTTTTTAACTCCCCAACATACAAAGATAATAATTACTGTTTCAAAATCTAAAATATCGTATCTATATTTTTTAAAACTTGCAAAATATTGAATTATTGAATTATTAACTTGCTAACGAATAGATCTAACTTTTAAATTAAATTAAATATGATATATTAAAGTTTAGAAGGGGGTAATATGATATTTGGATTTTAGGAGGGTAAATATGTAAATCCCTCCAAAAAATTGGAACCCTAGAAAAGCCCAGGCACCAGTCTTCTCTCTCTTTGCCGCCATTGTTATTCCTCAATACCGCTCGCAAAATCTGCTTTACATGGGTGGCCGCAAGCTCGACTCAGAAAGTTCAATGGAGAAGAGAGACAAGAAGAACGAAAAGAAGATGAAGAAGAAGAATAAAGATGTAGTAGTCTCAGAACAGATACCCATTGAACAAGCAGAAAAGAAGACCAAAAAGGAGAAGAAGAGAAAGCTCGAGGGCGCCGAGGTTGATTTGGGTCAAAATGAAATCAAGGAAGAGAAGAAACAAAAGAACGAACATGATGAAGTAGCCCAAGAAGTAGACGAAGGAAAATGTATAACAGTGTCTGGTAATAACACCAAAGATGCAAAATACACCCCTTTGAACACATTTGCAGAGGCGAACCTTCCTCAAGAGGTGATTGCGTATTGTCAGAATTACGATAAGCCTTCTCCAATTCAATCTCATGCCTGGCCCTTTCTCCTGGACGGCCGAGATTTCATCGGAATCGCTGCTACTGGCTCTGGTAAGCACCATTAATGGGTTCTTTCATTTTCACATCGCTTCAATTTCTCGAGATTAATAACACTGAAAAGTTGTGATCTTTCAGGGAAAACGGTCGCGTTTGGTATACCAGCATTGATGCATATACTGAAAAAGGATAATAAAAAGGGTTCGAAGAAGGCTGTTCCTCGGTGCCTCGTTCTCTCTCCTACTAGAGAGCTTGCTCAACAAGTAATTTCACCTCATTTTCGTCCTTTTTTTTAATACTAATAATATTTAACTAATATGATATTTATTTGTTATAGATATCAGATGTATTGAGCGAAGCAGGCTCAACATGTGGTGTCAAAACAGTTTGCTTATATGGCGGCACCTCTAAAGGTCCCCAAATTTCCGCTCTTAAATCTGGAGTTGTAAGTTCCCTAAAAATATCCGCATATTTAATCATTACAAACTATATATAATTAATTCATTGTTTATATGGATATGTAGGATATAGTGATAGGTACTGCAGGGAGAATGAAAGATATGATCGAAATGGGTGTTTGCTCTCTCAAAGACATATCTTATGTGGTAAACTATTATCTAAATAAACAATAATTTTCCGAAACTATTTAGAAATTATCTTTTTAAGTGAAATACTAGTAATATAATACAATATACTATTTTGTAGGTACTAGACGAAGCGGATAGAATGTTGGATATGGGTTTCGAACCTGAAGTCCGCTCAATTCTTAGCCACATCACCTCTGGTGCGAGACAAATGGTAATGTTTAGCGCAACGTGGCCTCAGGCGGTTAACCAACTCTCTCAGGAATTTATGGATCCAAATCCCGTTAAGGTCGTGATTGGATCCGAGGATTTATCCGCGAATCACGATGTCATGCAAATAATCGAAGTGTTGGATGATCAAGCTCGCAACGCTCGCTTGTTCGCCTTGCTCGAAAAATACCACCAATCCAAAAAGTAACCCGTCTTAAACCCTAAACCCTAAATTATTTCATCTAAACCCTCAACCCTAATATGTGCTTTTTCGGTGAAATGAATAGGAATAGGGTTTTGGTGTTTGTTCTTTACAAGAAGGAAGCTGCTCGTGTGGAGATGATGCTTCAAAGACAGTACGCATTATTTATTATTAAATAAAAATCTTATTATTATCATTACATCACTATATATTTACCATCTTATCATATAATAATTACCGTTTATTATTTTTGTAGAGGATGGAAAGCAGTATCGGTGCACGGAGACAAATCGCAACACGACCGCACGAAATCCTTGGCTCTATTCAAGGAAGGAACATGCCCCTTGATGGTATTATCTAATACCACATAACAATATTTTAATTATTTATTAATAAAATATTACTAAATATAATATTAGGTGGCGACGGACGTGGCGGCGCGAGGATTGGACATACCGGACGTGGAGGTGGTGATAAATTATAGTTTTCCTCTGACGACCGAAGATTACGTGCACAGAATTGGGAGAACTGGGCGAGCTGGCAAGAAGGGCGTTGCTCATACTTTCTTCACCGATGCCAACAAGGTATGAATTATTTTATTAATTTGTTTTGTATTTTTTGAGATTGAATTTTGCAGGCTTGATTGTAATTTTTTCTTTTTTAGGGACTTGCGGGTGAGTTGGTTAATGTATTGAGAGAAGCGGGGCAAGTGGTGCCGGCTTCTCTGATGAAATTCGGCACCCATGTTAAGAAAAAGGTAATTTTTATAGTTATGAAATTTGTTTTTCTTTTTGTTTGAAATTCGGAATTAATTTGGATTTTTATTTTCTTATGTTTTGATGCAGGAATCGAAGTTGTACGGTGCCCACTTCAAGGAAATAACAGCGGATGCGCCTAAATCGACCAAAATTACTTTTGCCGAGTCAGATGAAGATTAGCTCGTAGAATTATTATTTTTATGAAATCAACTTTATTTGTATTGTATTGGTATTTATTTATTTATTTAACTTTTTCAACAATATTGTAGGGCCTATATCAACATGTAATAATCTATTTGCAAAGCCCTACTAGAAATTGAACAAAACTCTTTGGGGATATTCTTTAAAATCCCCAACTTTATTAATATCCTATACTTTATATAAATTTGTTGTAGTTATTATTACAAATTAACAAAACGAAAATAAAACTAATATTTTTGTTATTTTTTTAGTGTAGAGTTCGTATGTGTGTACTCGAAAGGATACTTACATATTAAGTCTTAATATGTACCCAAAAGATCATAACTAATTATTTTCAAATCTTGCTAAAACTCTGAATATATTCATCTTTATTATATAAGAAACAAACAAAATTCAAACTGAACATACGAAACATAAGACTTGTTCAATTGCAAAATCCAACAATTCATACAATAATATTAATAACACATGAACCAACAAATCTTCGTTTAACTACCGCGATAAGTAGTAAAAGAAAAAGGAGAATGCAACAAAGGCACATGAAAATGCTGCTTCCTCTGATTCTCTTTCACCTCAAAAACTACACTCACATACGGGTAGAAACCCATCGGTGCATATTTACCCGTATCGAAACTAATCCTATAAAACCCCGATTCCAAATCCTCCTCCACCGCCATTAAGTGCCCGCACCGTCCATCATTATTCGTCTCAGAAGACCCAAGACGCTTCCATCCTGGAAAGTCCCGATCCGTGAAGGATGGAGGGGTAGCTTCGTCCTTCCACTTCTCGAGGTGAATTTCCATTCCTGATGCAGGGGCTCCCCTGGAGACGTCCAGTACATGGGTTGTGATTGGAGGCCGGGTTCGAGATGGCAAAATTGTAGTTTTTTCGGTTTGGGAGGTTGCTGTTATATGTGCTCCAATTATGCCTATACGTCCTTGACGAGAAATAAGTATATATATCAACTGCATACAAATATTTATTTTTTATTTTTTTGAGAGTTGTGTTTGTGAATACCTTCGGCTTTGGAAGAAGGATCTGATGTGGCGATATATGGTGTGGTCTTCTGTGTGGTTGTAAAAAGACGAGCGAGGCGTAGCTCGGTTATTTTCAAATCCTCGTGTGCGGCTATCTCTAGCTCCACTATTGGTTTATTTGTATACCGTTTCTAATAAAAAAATGCACAAATTAAACATACTCAAAACATGTTTAATTTAATATATTATAATTAATTACCTTTAATTCGGAGAGAATCTCGGGACTGCTCCTTCCAGATGCGCAAATCATGAAAACAAATCCAAATTTCTCCTTGTATTTGTCATTCCATTCTTTCAATTCCTAAAACCAAAGGAAATTTACCAAAGTTAGAAAAATAAGGATCAGATATTTCGCCCAATTTTATAATTGTAAAGCTTAGGAAATTAAGTACCTTCATGGTTGAATCAGTTGAAGAAGACATGGCTTTAGATTGCTCCTCCTTGGACCATCTAAACACATTTCATAAAAAATCATACAATTGTTACAAAATTAATCAATTTGAATGAGATATGAAATAATTTGAAGGCTTTAAAAAAAATGGAGAACTGGGTAATCGAAGGAGATGTAGAACCAATGGCAGGATGAGCAGCAAACGCCTCGAGCCATCCATTCACATCCACCTAAAACGAAAAGTATGATTAGACTTATTACAAATACATAATTCAATCAAAGAAGAAAGGAGGAGTTACCAGATTGAGCCAGATATAGCGAGCTGTACGGACGGCGTGATCGAGGTCGGAGAAGGGTCCTGCCGCCACCATCTCTGTGGCAAATCTTGTGCTGCCGCAGCAACTTTTCCAGTCCTCTACACTCCACATCCTCTCCATTTCTCTCTCTCTCTCCGCCTGTCCGATAGGTAAGTAGTGTTTCTCTCCCCCCAACTCTCTCTCCTCCAGTTTTATATATGTTCATATTAGCATTAAAATAACAAGGGGTGGTGGCGCAGTTGGCTAGCGCGTAGGTCTCATAGCTACTGAGTAATCCTGAGGTCGAGAGTTCGAGCCTCTCTCACCCCATTTCTTTTTCAATTTATGAAAAAACAAAAGCGAGATTATTTATTTATTTATGAAATTAGGAAAATAGCCCGCGCTTCGCTGCGGGATATATTATTTGATAAAAAATAATATAATAAGCAAAAGTAATAATTTTATATATTATTTGATATATTATTTCGCTGCGGGATATATTATTTGATAAGAAAATAGAAATATTTCTTGCGCCTCGCTGCGATTTTTCAAAATCTTTTATGATCATAAAATAATAATTTTATCTAAAACGTTACAAGTGCAAAACAAAAGTAATCTTCATAAATGTTAATTTTAAAAAAAAGACTGATATTAAATAGTCTCACAAGTATTATGCAATAAATGCAAATTTTTTTCTTCCTAAAAAAATAAGCATAAATGTTAATTTAAAAACAAAAGTAATCTTCATAAATGTTATAATAAGCATAAAAAAAAAATAATACCAGCTCAGGCTAACAAAAAGTATTTGTGTGAATAATATTTTATTAACAGTAAAATTATAGTATACAAATTATATTTATTAATACGATGAAAAATTCAAATATTTTATTTAGAACACAAGACATATGTCAATTATATTTATTAATACGATGAAAAATTCAAATATTTTATTTAGAACACGAGACATATGTCGAATAAAATAATTATTAATACGATGAAAAATTCAAATATTTTATTTAGAACACAAGACATATGTCAATTATATTTATTAATACGATGAAAAATTCAAATATTTTATTTAGAACACAAGACATATGTCGAATAAAATAAAATTCCAAAAAAAAAAAGAAAAAAAAATCGATGAACAGTAATTCGGGTGAACAGTATCGGGTTGAACAGTAAATATCGAAGTGGGTAAACAGTACCGGATGAACAGTAATGCCGACCTGGCTTCACATGAACTCTAGTATTGTCTCTTTAATGAGAGGGGAGAATATGGTTTAGAGATTATTTTTTAAATTTATGAAATCAGCATTGTTTTTTATATTTTATACTCAACCAACTGTACTATGAGCACATTGAGATGTGACTATATTTGCCGATAATATATACATATGCACACAAATTAGCTCCCAATATACACATATGTATGCATTCGATTGAAAGATAGTATCCCCAAGATTTTTACTTTGATACCAGGAAGGAGTATTCAGAGATTTTTTCCCAAAAAATATACTTGTCGTTGCCGTTACAACAAAATAAAGTTCAACAACTGCCCTTAAAATTCTTAAGCAGGTTACCTACCCGTAAACATCATTTAACAAAGTTACAAGTTCACACATTATTTCAACCAAACCAAACTTTGTTTAATCAACTTGACTCGCACGCTTGCAGCCGCAATCGAAACAACCGAACAAATTACTAACGATCAACTTTTCAGGTCCATCATCATTATTTTTGCTACTTTTCTGGCTCGAAAATCGGGATGTGCGACTCGTCCATTCTTGCTCTTTGTAATGACGGCATTTATACTGAAAGGCATTATATGCATCGTTCACATACTCAACGGCTTGTCCGGTAGTCTTGCCCTCCAATAGTTTATCGGGATAGGTATCTTTCATGTAATCTCCTTTAAGCACTGCTGCTAGTTGTACCAACTCACATTGGAAGTCTGATAGCTTTGCGTCCTCCTTTGCCTCGGTATGCCGAAGCTTCTTCGCCTCGGGTAGAGTTACTATATATATTAGAGAGATGCATTCATAAACGTAATTAGGTACGTGCACTTAAATGTTTCGAATTTGTGTGCACTAGTATAAATGGGATATGGTAAAAGATTGAATAGAGATGAAAATTTTATTTACTAATTAATTACTTGGGCAATCTTTTCGTGGAGTGGTACGAGAGAGGACAGTCTCGAATGTGTCTGCCCAGGCATCCCGCTTGGTCAGAAACTCTTTCAGGTTGAAGATTTTCTTCACGGTTGCAGGAATAGAGGAGCGTTCGAACTGGGACCGCTCGTTGGCCTATGAATCACTACATTAACACTAAATTTGGCTAACTTAATAGGGAAAATTTCTCTCATGTCCCTACTAAACTCACAAATAACATATTTATATTATCCCTCTAAAATTACAAATAACATATTTATCCCTACTAAATATTGTTAGTATCAAATTTATCCAAAACTAACAATTTTGTTAGATTTAACAGAAAAATAATCACAATTGACTCATTTACCCCTCAACCCAATAAACCGATTCAACCCTAAATCCGATAAGAGACCCAATAACAAAAATGATCACCTACGATCTCCTTCAGCTCTTCTTCGTTCTTCTTCATTCTTCTTCACCTTCGTACGAAGCTTGAGCCGGCCGGGCCAAACTGACGGTATGGCGGGGCGGTCAGACGAGGCGGTCAGGAGTGGCGGTCTTGAGATCCGACGACACCCTAAACCTTCATCTCTGAATCGATTCTCTGGCGGTCTGGCATGGCTCGAGTTTGTTCTAAATCGATTCTCTAGTCTTCAGATTTTCTAGTCTTTAAATCGATTCAAGGTATCCTAAATCCTCTTCTCTAAATCAATTTGACAATTTTTGCAATTTTTTCATCGATTCAAGGTACCATAAACCCTAAGCTTGAATTGGTTGATATTATCTAGATTTCGATCATGTTCCTAATGATATCAATGTCGACAGTAGCTTGAAATTAAGGGAATTATTGAAGATTGTCGCGTCACTATGGGTAAAAGGCCAAGTGGAATTGAATACCAAACGAGAAACTTTAGTTGGGTTAAATGGTTCAGAGTAAAAGGAGCAATATGAATGCGTTTAACTCAATGAAGATCTGGAAATTTGCTGAATTTAAATTTGAACATTTACAGCAGGATAGTTTCAATGGATATGAAAACAATGAGACTAGAATACCTCCATATTTATTCTATGATTCTATATTAGGGTTTCGGGGGCAATTCGGTAAATTAAACCTTGAGGACAAGGCCTTTCGAGCGAGATGTAGTTTTACTAGAGAATTTTATTTTAACTGAAGATCTCCATTATAATTTCTATTTAGTGCAGTTGAATCGGAGAAGATTGCTAGGAGGATCCCGAACTATTTAAGCAGTCCTTGGCTGCCAGAAGGTCAACAATTGAGTACCTTAGTAGTAAGTATTAAAGATTTTTTGCATTCAGTTTAATGTAGGGTTTAGTATAACAGTGAAATATGGATTATTTGTCATTTATTCTTTCAACTGTGAAATGTAATAATAGTTTGTTTATTTGTTAATAATTGGGTTTTTTACTAATGTGTAGTTTTTTATTCCCTTCATGTCCTAATCGTCCCTCCCGTCGCTAGAACTCCATTGCCTCTGGTTTTACTCGGAAAGGTATATTGCATATGAATTTAAAAGCACTAATTTTGGTTTCAAATAGGCAGTGGAAATATTTTGGGCATACATTTCGGCATGGAGGAAAAACAACAAATATTTCATGCCGATTGAAATACTCGAGAAGTTTAATATGCATGGATGAAGAGCTTGGATCCTTTGCTAGTATTTATGTAATTTTGAGTTTATTCTTTGAGCAGTGATAGGGACACAAATACCAACCACAAATGTTTCACAAATATCATTTTCATTTTGAGTTTATTCTTTTGACTAGAATTTATGTGCTCTTGAATTTTATACACTAATCGAACATTAATTAGTACCACACAAATATCATTTTCATTATATATCTTTATTAAAAACCAAGAATTCTTACTCGAGTTAGATCCCCAAAATTTATTGATATTTTCCAACAACATTTAGCAAGGGCTACTTTTTATCATAAACAAAAACTAATCAAATATATGATATTATATTATACAAAAGAGAATCTCCCAAAAAAAAAATATTCAACAAAATAATAATTGGCAAATCGACGCATCCAAAACCATCCATCATCAAGCATGAAAATTTATACCGTATGGATACACGACAAATCAAGAAAAAACTTGGCTCATACACCTCTCTCTCTCTCTCTCTCTCTCTCTCTCTCTTTCTCTCAAGCATACCCAACCCGATGCTGAGTTGGCTTGCCTTCCACCCCCTTTACATTAATTTTGTCTAGCATATATCTAACAAATACAAAATAAACCAAAATAAGATTGGATAAACAAATATATTCTTAATTATTATTATGCAATTAATCTCAGTTACAAATATACTTACATTTCTTCTTCGACATTAAATCTGTCTTTTGCTGAAGTCTGAAAATAAGTAATCCCTTTTAAAACAGACCATGCTCTCGTTTTGTTGTCCGAAAAAATACAAAATTGACAATCTATAAATTTATATAGAATTGTTAAATGAAGATACAAATGGATAATTTTGGGGAAACTAAATTACCTAAATCAAGAATTCTTCATACCAATTATTGATTGATCGAAAGATTTTATGGCATTAACATCGTAAACAAGAACAAAACAATCAACATCTTTGTACAATGCGACTCCAAGATTCTAAAACCTCTCTTGTCCAGGTGTAATCCCATGTTAACATGATGAAAAAACTTTGGTTAATTATGTAGATATAAAGAATATGAGAGAAATTTGAAAGAGAAGTAATTCAACCTGTGAATTCAATAGTCTGTCGCCTATATGTACTTTCTTGGTCAATAAATCCACTCTAATTGTTGATTTTTACTAATTATAACTTATTATTCACAAATCTAGCAATTATTCCTCAAGTAATTAAACTCAAAAAAGAAAAATCTAGAAATTATTTAGTGAAATAAACAAAATTAATACGATCATCACTCAACATACAGCCAGCTTCGTCGGATCTCAAGACCGCTTCACCTGATCGTTAGCTACTTAAGACTGTCGGATTCACCGGATCTCAAAACCACCTCATCTGACCGACCGTCTGCCACGCCAGACGGTCTCCTGGAGCGAGTTCGTACGCTAGACCGTCAGCTACATCAGCTACGCCACCGCCTCCTAAAGCTTTGTAAGAAGGCGAAGAAGAATGAAGAAGAGCTTCTGGAGATCGTATGTTATCATTGGGTCTCTTATCGGGTTTAGGGTTTGAATCGGTTTATTGGATTGAGGGTTAGTTGAGGGGTAAATTAGGCAATTATAATTATTTTTCTGTTAAATCTAACAAAGTTGTTAATTTTGGATAAATTTGATACTAACAAGATTTAGTAGGGATAAATATGTTATTTGTAATTTAAGAGGGACAAATACGTTATTTGTGAGTTTAGTAGGGATATGAAAGAAATTCTCCCAACTTAATAATTAATATAACTGCCAATGGGTCCATAGCCTAGTTGGTTGAGTGTGAGACACAAAATACCATACGTTGTGAGAGGTTGTGGGTTCGATCCCCAGTGGCATCAAAAATATTAGGTATCAGTAACGAAAGCGATCGCTTGTCGGATACCATTCAAAAAAAAATAATTAATATAACGTTTTTCTCAAAAAAAGAAAAAAATTAATATAATTAACCTATTCCAGGCTCAACCCAAGGTGAGATGAAGAAAGTGGGGACCCGAACCCCTAACCGATCAAATCCAAAGTTGAAGTCGTTGCCAACAATACCATCAGGGCTCGGTACGCCAACAGGAGTCGGTACATGGTCATAGAACCCACCATGTTCGTCGTATGTGATAACAAACAACATTTCCTCCCATTGAGGGCTCGATCTCAGTGCCTCGTAAACCTCCTTTACCAAGTTTTGGCCTTCAGAAATGTCGTGTGATGGGTGGTCATCATTTGCAGGCAGCATTTTTAGGTCCCAAAAACGTTGTTCGATCACGACGTAATTTGGCAGTTTACCTTCTTTGCAATGATTTTTGAAGGTCAGATCGAACGGATGGAAGTTTGTCAGATATTTTAGTTTTCTTAGATTCCTATAATCAATTAAATTACTAAACACATGCTTCAGAAAAGAATTATAGTTACTATATATGTGCAAAGTAATCAGTAACCAAGATTTCAAGAATTATGGAGATCATTTTTGATGAATGTATCATGGTTAGATTTGTTAGATAATTTTCAATTTATTGGTGTTAACTTCTAATTATATTGAGCTAAGAAGTCTCATTTTGTTGTATTAAATGTTTTCTTGAAGTCTTATATTAATTAGGACAGTAAGATTTTGTTGATTTTGGCGTATTAATTCTTTCATTTTCGGTTGTAATCTTTTGGATGAAATTTTGAATATACTTTTAGTTGGTGTATTAATCACTGCAGTCTAAAAAATTTCAAATACAGAAGTTCCTATTTGAACATGTTAAGGTCTAAATATAATATTTTAGAGAAATAATTATTCTAATGCTTTTTCAAGATTTTTTTTTCTACCAAACCAAATAAAGAATTGGAATATTAGAACTGCAACTAGTTGTGTTCTTTTTTTCTTCCCATGATCTTATTATCTAATCCCGCTGTACGAATTCAACAAGCTAGAGTTAAATCCCAATTCAGTGTTGTGCGCATAACACAATCCCTGAACCCATTACTCCTCTTGCTCATGCATGTTTTGAATTTTTCTCATGTTTGAAAACTCAATATTAATTGAGTTTTTCATATAAGCTTGAAAACAGAACATGTTTTGATTTTTTATATAAGTTTTAAAATTATATAGAAAATTCAAAACACGCATGACCAGAGATCGAGCCCTAATTAATTATAAAATCACATATCTTCTAAATCAATATATAAAAATATGAAAAATAATAAATATTCAAGTGAATATTTGAGATATAACTAGATCTTTTAATTATTGGATATGCATCAAATTACTGAACATGTACTAATTAATTAAAAATTAAATGAAGGTAAACATTTCCCAAGTCCTAGCTGCATAATATACCAAATAAATGCAATACCTGTAGAAGAGGGTGGAGGGGAGGTATGGAGAGTATATTCCAAATGAATACCCCTCTTCATGCAAAGCATCAAATATATAGTCTTCTGCGGCATGCCTTCGATCAAAATGTTCGTATTATTACTCGTCAAACCATGTGACGTGGCAGAATGGACAAATAACCGGTTGGGCTGGGTCGAGGCTGGCACTGACGCGAACCACTTGTCACAAATTGCAAATTCCTTGACTAGTTCTTTGTAGACCGGGACTGCGCGTGGTCTGAACCCGTTCATCACCGTTTCGGCCATGCCGGTCTTTTCCATTTCGGCCTCTTGGGCAAACCCGTTCATGGGTGGTTTTTTTATTCCAAGAGGAGTTATTGGGGTCTTACCATCCGCATAATGTACACCATATATCTGTAAAATGAAGACAGTATTTTAGGAAAATATTGTATTATATAATGTTTATTGATACAAAAGAGAAGGGAGAATATATAATTATTCTTTCAAGTTTAAGGTTATAGAACTCATAAAGAAATAACAGTTAGAATATTATTTTTAAAATAAAAGTTAGAATAACATAAATTTAGGTTAGCGAACCTGCTCGTAAATGGCTTGTATGGAGTGACCTGGATCGGGATCGATGTACTCAGACTGATCTCCAAACTTGATGATTTTCGAAGAAGTATCGGAGGTGGATAACGGGTTCGATTCATGACCCGTCACACCATCAATTTCGGGGTTTAGCATCTTCATCCAAGCGAGCATGTGGTCGAAGGATCGGTTCTCTTGAACCAAAACCACAATGGTTTTTATGTGCTTCAACGCCATTTTTTTTGGTATAGATTAATTATGTTTTGCAAACAAAATTAATAACGAATGAATTCAACGGAGGAGACGGAGAATAAGTACGAGGACATGGGTGCATAATGATGGAAAAAATGTTAGATGAGAGGTGGACGAAATCTTCGATCTCTATTAATTATTAGTTTTCCTGATAGATATATACTTATTCTCCACAGACAATTAATTAGGTTTAAAAAAGCTAGATATATTTGGTGCAATGAATGAAACATATTTGTGAAACTAACAAAGGACTTGATTTCATTATTTATTCGTGACTTTTCAATAAAATCAAACTCTAACTAATACAACCTTGTTCTCTTATATAATCACATCAGAGAAAAGAAAAAAAGAAATGACTTCATATATCATGCATCATCATCATAAGAGACATGGAAGTTGGAAGTGCAACCCGAAGCATTCGGATCCTCCGCGCCACAGCAATCATAGAACTTTGCGGCATATGGCGGGTCATTCGGTGCCAGCTCGTAATACCTTTCATTTAGATCAAGCAAACACATAATCAAGGAAAAATTATAATAAATTATCGATTATCGTCCTACTTCGATATTCCAATGAAAAATCAAAGTTTCACAATGTTTATAATTGGGGGATTTGAAATTCAAAATTCTCCAACCATTTAAAATAACTGTAAAAATTAACTTCCTGTTTTTGATTTCGTAATTGGGTTTAATACCAGTACTGGCATTGCAGTTCTTACAAGCGTTGTGTTTATGTTTAACAACGCAAAAAAGGGGCAGCCTTTTTTGAGCCAAAGAGGCTGAATTGTTTGCAATGATAGGTTAATTGATTTATGAATCTTATGATATCTCTATATAAGTTACTCTCAGGTACATACTGATTACTGGTGGTAATTTTGACACAGTAAATCAAAGTCTTGATCTGGTAGAGCGAGAAAACTGAAAACCCACAACCTCTACAAGCTTAATCCGATCCAATATGAGAGAGAGAGAGAGAGAGAGAGAGAGAGAGAGAGAGAGAGAGAGAGAGAGAGAGAGAGAGAACCTCTTCTGGTCGTCATGGCGACGACAGACAAAGAAGGAAGGGTGGAATCTACACGACGAACTCTTGTTTTGAGCTGGATCATAGCTCGTTTTACACCGGCGACAAATCTTCTTCTTCGCCACAGTTTCCACTCCGGCGACAACGGCGGTCGACTCAGCCATCTCCCCGTCTCTCTATCTAAGGGGTTTTTGTCTATGGACATGAAATAGGGGGTTAGGCAGGAGTAACATTTAATATATACACCCGGTCTACGTATTAAATGTAACTTCTTTGAGTAGTGATAAGGAACTCCTCTCTTTTTCTCACGAATTTTACCCATCACGTGGCATACACAAATTGGGTATTCAATATGCTTGTCACGTGACACCGTTACCCCCGTCATTTGTGATATAGCTTTAATTAGTTCTTTTCTTTTACCTTACAACTTACCAACAATCTTATTTTGAATTCAAATTTTTATAATTTTTTTGCGTCATATCAACATATTCATTTCAATCATTAGATCTAATAGGAAAAATAAACTTCTCTTTTTTAAATTCTTTTGATTTATTGACAATTGTTGATGAATCAAACAAATAAAACAAATACATGCATTAAATTAAAATATTTTATGTGCTAAATTGGATTTATTAACTTAGTTAATATATACTCGTTTAACTCATACTCATTATATAAAAATCAATGTTTTAAATTGCGATATTGCGGTCCATTGCGGTCGGGTCTTTTTTGCAGCGGATTGCGTTTGCGGACGTAATTGCGGCGCAATAAACTTATTGCGGACATCCGTTGCGATATTAAATTATGTAAAAATAATAGTTTGTTTAAATATATTTTTCACAATATTTTCTTCTAAAAAGGATAAAAAAGTTGATTGTCCAGGAACATTTTCAGTATAAATAAAAGTTGATCATAAAATTTTCATTAAAATGGCAATTATACGGGATCTTTGAATTTGTATTTTGTTGAAGAATTTTTTGTCGACATCCAAAAATATCAAAACACTATAACTCAAATTTTAAATCGAAACATCAATGAAATACAATGAAAATTATGAAAGCCATATATTTATAGATGAAAATGACATATTTTAGAAGTTATGTATGTTATGAGTATATTTTATCAAATATTTTGATAATAAAACATGGAAACTAAGTATTAAATAATCTCAAAAATTATGTTATAATGTTTATATTAAATAATTCTCGACGAAATTAATTTAACGTGTGTTTCGTGTTTAATTTAGGGTAAAAGACAAAATTTCACAAATTCAAGACCATCATTGCGTTCCTCTCGTCGAGACGAGCGATTTCAATATAAATTTCGTGTAATTTGATGGAAGGATTTGAAAATTACAACGATTTGAATATTATCCCGCAATTTGTACCCGCAATTACCGCAATTTTCCCGCAATGGCCGCAATTTTTCGAAAACGCAATATACCGCTATATGTTATTGCGAAATTGCGATTCTAAATTTCGGGCCATAATTTCCGCAATTGCGCCGCAATTTAAAACACTGATAAAAATACATCATATTGTTGGTTCAAATATTATTTGATTGTTCCAAAATAATACCTAATAATTTATTCCAACTGTGATTAATAAGAATTAAGGTTCAATATGATCAAAATTAAGAGAAAACTACAAATTGCAAGAAAAAAAGGTCAGTGCTAAGACAAGAAAATCCTCTATTCAAATCTAAGGGACCTTACTTCACTCATGTTATTTGACATTTAAATCAAGTATTCAAACCAATCGTAATGGCTCCGCAAACCATACAATATGCGGACGACACTGTTCTGTATATAGAGGCTTCCACAACAAACTTAAAAACCATAAGTCATACCTTGAATCCCTATTGCCAAATAATCGGGTTACAAATTAATTGGTCCAAAAGTGACTTTGTCCCGATTTCTGTACCAAATGATCTGGTCCAAACAATTGCAATTTTTTTAACCTGTACTCCCAAATCACTACCAATTAATTATATGGGACTCCCTCTGTCCTACAAAACCCCACAAAAACGGCTTTCCAACCATTAATACAAAAAATCAAATTAAAAATAGATACATGACAAAATTCGTTTCTCACACTAGGCGGAAGAGCCACTCTGATCAAAACGGTCTTGCAAGTCATACCCGCATACTACATACATGTTTTCTTACTACCAAAATGATTAGTCAACAAAATAATCTCGGTTTTGAGGACATTCTAATGGGGAGGCGATCATGAAATCAAGGGTGGAAAATGCTTTAACAAAATGGGGAAATTTAATGCTACGATACAAATGGAGGAAAGGTCTGATAGATATCGAACCCAAAATAAGAGTTTGTTAAAAAAAATGGCTCTTCAAAATGGATTTGGAAAAAAACACTCTAGACACAAACAATTAGGGAAATTTACGGTTTTAAAAAATCAAATAGATTCACAGGGAGATCCTCTAAATTCTATTCTTATTTCATAAGAGACCTAAAAAACTATTTCCAATTTACCAAGCTTCCATTAAGAATTGGGCACGAAAAACCTATAGAACAAAACAAGTCTACGATTTCATCGTTGACCCAGAAATAAGGGTACCATAGATAGGGGTGTCAACGGTTCGGATCCGGTTCGGATCGTGGTCATACCAGATCCATATCCATATTTTTTTTCGGATACGGATCCGGATACGGAATTACCCGGATCCGGATACGGTTCGGATAATAAACGGATATGGATACGGTTCGGATATTGTCGGATACGGATACGGATACGGTTCTCTTTCGGATATTAAAACGGATACTATGTTATCATAACATAACCTACTTTTAAGCTATAAATATATATAATTTGTGACATGAACGATAAATATAATTATATTTAAACGTAATTTTACGATTGTGAGTTTAAATCACTCACAAATCATTAATTTGTATATGATTTTTCAACTAATATCAAATATAATATATAAAAATAATATATAATATGCGTATCCGGATCCGGTTCCGGATACTCGAATCTGGTTCCGAGTATCCGGATCCTAAAATACTCGGATCCGGAACACGGATCCGGTCCCCGCACCAAAACCGAATATCGAATCCGATTCCGGATCCTAAAATTAGCAACCAGATCCATATCCGGATCCACTCGGATTCGGATATTTTTTTCGAATCCGGATATTTATTCGGATACGGTTCGGGTCGGTTCGGACAATATCCACACCATTGACATCCCTAACCATAGACCGATGGACGGCACAACTTCTAGGACTAAAAATCCCATTCAAAGTCCGACTGTTCATGTGGCTAGTTTTCAACAACAAGATCTTAACGAAAGATAATTTTGTCAAGAAAGGGTGGACACATCCGACACATTGCCCTCTATGTGCGGGACAATCAGAATGTGCTGATCACCTATTCGCGACATGTGCTTACACAAATGAATGTTATGATATGGTCGGTCTCCAAATAATAACAACCGATAAAATAATACTAATTTGGAGAGAAATATACAAAGGTAAAAATAAAAAAACTGACGACAACGATGAACTCGACGATACGATTCTCTGGGCGGCAAAAATCTAGTATATTTGGAAAGAAATAAATACTCGAATATTCCAAAAGAATGCAAATATGCCCATCTTACTATCCAAAGATATTAGGAATTTAGGTTGGTCATGAAATAAAATTTTAAATTAAACAATGTAACAATCTAGTGCAATTTGATTTTTTTGAGAAGCAATGCTTGTAAAATAGTTCTGCTTTATATAAATAGGACCCAAAAGAGCATGTTTGGTGTTTCATGATCTTTTCAAAAAAATATTTCTTTAGATATCAGAATCAATGATTTAAATAATTATCATGATCTGACATAAGAAGATTGTCTAGAGATAATTCTAAAATAAAAATAATTAGAAGTTGGGTAATTTCTCTAACTTCACCAAATACACAACAACATAAACAAGCAATCTTATTTTTTAATGATATCCGACAAGCGATCGTTTTCGTTACTGATGTCACACCCCAAATTAAAATGGAAAAGGGTGCGGCAACCCGCCAGTATACAACTCGTATACCACAGGCTCTTATATGATAATTTCACAAAAACATAAATACCACAACTCGAAAATAACGACACACACATATATGTACATATGCATCACCATAACATACACAAACGAACACAAAGAAACCTAGCAAAAGCATATAAACACATACGCGATTTAAACAAACACAAAACTAAATAAGTCGCAACAACAAAAGGCTCGCTGGCCAGAAACGGAAATAAACTAATATACACAAGATGGAGGTTCCGCGATGAAAACGAAACCGTC
This sequence comes from Luzula sylvatica, assembly GCA_946800325.1. Lineage (NCBI taxonomy): Eukaryota > Viridiplantae > Streptophyta > Magnoliopsida > Poales > Juncaceae > Luzula > Luzula sylvatica. Next base: position 46,714,219 of record OX326959.1, on the reverse strand, counting down.
GAACTCACACTCTAGACACCCGCTGCCCCAGATGATCTGTCCACCGTACCTAGACTCAAAACATTCAAATAAAATGGTTAGCCACGAAAGTGACTAAGTGAGTGAGTTTTGAGCATAGCTTATTAAGATCGACCTTACACATGGCTAGCCAAAAACCTCGCTCGAAAATAATCAAATCATAAATCATATATGTATATAAATACTTCTCAAATACTTGTCCCGGATTTTTCGAAATCAAAATCACTTACCTTCATATCTAATCATATACATACTACTAATGGTTTTACCCGGGATGAGGGCGCAAATAACTCTCGACTGAAATGCAAACCCGCGCTAATAGCAAGTCACACACGGGCTGGAACAAATCCAAAAGCTCGGGAAGCGCGAATTCCCTAAAAATGAGCTGACGACAGGATATCCATGCGCCACAGCCAGACCCCTCATGGGTCTGGACTTTGCACTACATCAAGATTGCTACGCAATTCCCTCCAAAGAGCGCCACGGGGTCACGCGACACTACACCTAACAAACTAAAACATATCGGAGGAGCCGCGTAATGTTCTCATAGGACCCTCTTTCAAAATCGTAAGCCCGGTTTACGTTTTATCAAACTCAAATTCTACATACATATATATGATCAAATCTACATAATATACATTTTGTGAAGTAACACGGTTTTTAAAGCAAAATACGGATTTTAAAGCGAGAATCCTAGACTATCATGTAAGGTCTAGAAACGCTCGTAATTGGATTCTTAATAAGAGAGAAGTGAGAGTAACAGTCACATAATGAAAAAAAACTCGACAAACAAGAGATTAATCAAAACGGCGCACAATATGGATTGAAAATTGAGAAACTCGAAACTTGGATGGAATTCTTCTTTTGATCTTGCCAACTTGCACAACTCAACCTCCTAAAAATTATGACACTTTTCGTTTTGTGAAATCTCCTCTTTTCCTTGATTTTTCCTCTTTTTCTCTCTTCTTTTCTTAGGGTTTCATGAGTGTTTCAAGAGCCATGAATGAAAGAAAGTAAGTCTTATCCCCTGGTCGGCCAAATATATAGTGGATGATGAGGTGGATGAGAACATTTCATAAATATCCTCTACTTTGACATAATTGCCAACCATTCAATTTACACCTATTTGAGGTTAATTTTGCTAACTTCATATTCTGGATTATTAATGATTTGCTCCTTTTGCAAATAAGACCCTATAATATATTTATTTAAATAACCCAAAAAATATAATTACGATTATATAATTTTAACAAGTTTGACGCATAAGGAGTCGGTTTTGATCGTGGGAAGGGTTATATATTTAATATGAGTCTTATATTCTGAGAATTTCGGAATAATAATTTACAAATATCAAAATCCTATTTTTGATATTTATTATAACTGATACTTAATTTCTTTGATGTCAATGAGAATTGAACCCACAACCTCTCACAACATATGATTTTTGTGATTTAAACTCAACCAACTAGGCTCTGAATCCACAACCTCTCATAAGCAATTATTTCCTCCTACATTAATCTTCAATAAACAAGCTCTACTTTATTCAATAAACAGCAATTATTTCACCAATTCATTTAACAAATTTACAGATCACACATTCTTTAAACTTAATCAAACTATGTTTAATCAACTTGACTCGAAGGAATGCAACCACAACCGAAGCAAGTGAACATTTTAGAAATAGTCGATTTCCTTGGCCCATTGGCATTAGAGTCTTGTGGCTCTTCGGGCTCGACAATCGGAATGTACGACTCATCCATTCCTTGTTCTTTGCAATGACGGCATTTATCCTGAAACGAATTATACGCGCCATTCACGTACTCAACGGCCTTTGCTACAGTCATGCCCTCCAATAGTTTATCTGGATATATACCATTTGTGTGATCTCCTTTCAGCACTGCTGCTAGTTGTACCAACTCGCGTTGGAATTCAGATATTTCCGCATCCTCCTTTGCCTCGGTATGACGAAGCTTCGTCGCCTCGGGTAGAGTCACTATATCCATAAACATAAACATACAAATGTTATTACGTACAATTATATGTTTGGAATTTGTGTGCGCTAGTTGATGGGTTCATGTAATATGCGAAAATTTGAATCCCTACAAAGATTTGATTTACTAATTAATTACTTGGACAATCTTTTCGTGGAGTGGTACGAGTGAGGACAGTCTCGAATGTGCCGGCCCAAGCATCCCGCTTGGTCAAGAACTCTTTCAGGTTGAAGATTTTCTTCACAGTTGCAGGTATAGAAGAGTGTTCGAACTCGGATGTTGACTTCGGCCCGCTCGATGGCCTATGAACCACTACATTATAAGAATTCAATACGATTTCAGTAACATGCTAACTCTATATAATTACTCAATGTGTAAAGTATTTAGTTCTTCGTATAAATATCAAATGGAATCAAATTAACTTTTTGAGAAAAAAAGGAATCAAATTGGTCGAGGAAAAAAAAGGTAACCTATTCCAGGCTCGACCCAAGGGGAGATGAAGAAAGTGGGGACTCGAACCCCTAGCCGATCAAATCCAAAGTTGAAGTTGGTACCAACAATACCATCAGGGCTCGGTACGCCGACGGGGGTCGGTACATGATCATAAAACCCACCATGCTCATCATATGTAATAACAAACAACATTTCCTCCCATTGGGGGCTCGATCTCAGTGCCTCGTAAACTTCTTTTACCAACTTTTGGCCTTCGGAAACGTCATGTGATGGGTGGTCGTCATTTCCAGGCAGTATTTTCAAGTCCCAAAAACGTTGTTCGATCACGACGTAGTTTGGCAGTTTGCCTTCTTTACAATGATTTTTGAACGTCAAATCGAATTGATGGAAGTTTGTCAGATATTTTAGCTTTCTTAGATTCCTGTAGTTAATTTTAATCAAACATCAAATAGTAAATACCTAAGAAGAGAATTATAGTTAATAAAATACTCTAGTTTTTGGGGATTTTTCTTTTTTGAACAATCTTCAAGTTCAAGTTTAAAATTAGAGCTTGCGTTACGTGAACAAATAAGTTTTGCACGTACGTATCTATCTAAAAGGCGAGGATATGATGCTTTCTTTTTCTTGGCTTGTAGACAATTGTTTACTAAAAAGTTGACATCATTGTCAATTCATGCTGAAAAAACAGTTTCAAGACGAAACTGTGGATTATTTGATAGTAAGGGTAAAGTAGACGTGCATGCAAACACTCTAAAATTAGTTGGTATCTTTCTTGCATTTCTCTCTTTCTTCAAGTTTAGAAGAGACCATACACGTATGTTTTTGTTTGGCAACATGGAAAGACATAATAAGAAAGAGACTTAATTGTCCCTATATATATATAAACATGAGGCCATATATCATGCTCGTCAACTTCCCCTACAATAATAATTAATGATTAATTCAATAATTAATGTTTTGAATTAACGATTTATTCATAATTATTTATTTTTAAATACTTCAAATAAATCATTAATTAGTATGGACTTTAATTCCATATATTTTTTTTAATAATATGACATTAATAATCATGAATTAATTATGACATTAATTAGTGTGGAAATTTTTTGAGGAAAACGAGATATGCAATAGCTAGCTAGTAAATAAATAAAAAAAAAATAATAATAATAGCGGCAACGTTGTAGAGAATAGGGAAATTTTACTCTTCCCCAGTTTCTCCCACACATCGACCCTATTAGAGATTAACAACCAATCACCTTCTTAATTAACACAAACACATTTTATTAACAGTTAATACATATTAATTATTAATTGTTGATCCATATATATCTTAATTCTATATCTATAATAATTAATTATTAATCAAGTGTTCCTTTGTTAATTAGAAAAGTGATAGTATATTAAATTGAATACCTGTAGAAGAGTGTTGCTGGAGGGTACTGATAGTATATTCCAAATGAATATCCCTCTTCATGCAAAGCATCAAATATAGTCTTTTGTGGCATGCCTTTAATCAAAATTTTCGTATTGTTACTCGTCAAACCATGTGATGTGGCAGAGTGGACGAATAACCGGTTGGGCTGAGTCGAGGCTGGCACCGACGCAAACCACTTGTCGCAAATTGCAAATTCCTTGACTAGTTCCTTGTAGACTGGAACTGCGTCTGGTTTGAACCCGTTCATCACTGTTTCGGCCATGCCGGTTTTTTCTGTTTCGGCCTCTTGGGCAAACCCGTTCATTGGCGGTTTTGTTATTCCTGGTGGAGTTATCGGAGTCGAACCATCGACATAATGTACACCATATACCTGTAAAATTATGACCATTTAGTTAAATATGCATCTAGATTTAAAATCTAAAACTGTATCTAAATTCATAGGTAACACCATACAACCCTGTATTTAAAATCACAAGATTTTTTTTTTTTTCAAATTGTAAATTGAATTCGATGCACTGCGAATTGGTATGTAATGTATGGAATCTAGGTACGTTTTCTAGACTTTAAATTTGGATACCTATCATTGAGATAAAAAAATATTCATTCTTTAAGTTCAAGCTTTTAGATCAGTCATTAAAGAAAAAAGTTTTAAGCTTTATAGAACAATTAATTAAAGAAAATGTAGGTCGAACCTGCTCGTAAATGGCTTGTATGGAATGACCTGGATCAGGATCGACGTACTCTGACTGATCTCCAAACTTGACGGTTTTTGAAGAAGGATCGGAGGTAGATAACGGATTTGATTCATGGCCCGTTACACCATCAATCTCGGGGTTTAGTGTCTTCATCCAACCGAGTATGTGGTCGAAGGACCGGTTCTCTTGAACCAAAACCACGATGGTTTTTATGTTCTTCCACGCCATTGTTTGGATTAGTTCCACTAAGTTTTGCAAAGGAAATAATGACTTTTAGTAGAGGAGGATTGAGAAATATCAAGAGAAGAGTGGTGCATATGTATAGGGAAGGGGTTCAAATAAAAGAATATTCGGGAATAAATGTTAGAAGAGGAGTGCAAGAAATCTTTGATCGATAATAATTATTTGGTTTACTGATCGATAATAATTATTTGGTGCAATGAATAAATTTGATTTGTGAGAATAGCATTGACTTAATTTTCATTATTTGTTTCTGGAGTTTCAATAAAATCAAGCACTTTAACACTAATTAAGTATTAATTAAGTATTAATTCGCAGAAGGAATTTTGCATGATAACATCAAAACTTAAAACAAACATTAAATTTAATTGTGGGAAAGTTTTTAAAACCCTTCTTCTTCTAGTATTCAATAAAAAAAAGGGTTATAAAACCCTTCTTCTTCTAGCAATGACTTAATTTTATCTTTGCTGAGGTGGAGAGGTGAAAAGAGAGGGTTAGGTGGGATGATTAGTATTATTAATTTATTTAATTAACGATTTAATTGATCGTTTAGTTAAATTGATATGTCAATTAATATGTATTAGTATTAACATATTAAAATTATTGAGGTGTGAATTAAACATGTTAATTAATAATACTAGTCAATTATTTAATTTGTTTTGTCACCTCATCAATAGAGTTGGAATGAGAGTGGGGAGGCAAAACAAATTATATCGAATTATTTGTATCCCCATCCATTTAATTATTTCGTGGAACAAAACAATATTTTTTTATAAATTTTCTATTCAATTCAAACTAATAAATATACTATATCACAAATGTTCAATAAACATTGTTCTGAGTTCTGAGATATAATATTCATAATATTATATTACAATGTTCTGTAATACTATTTGACAATAAATTTTCTAAATTAAGGATTTTATATAGAAAACCACTTAATGAAATAAATTAGTACATCTTTTATGTGATGTGAAATAATACTTTTTATATTATATAAAACCCGTAAAATAATACTATATCATAAATGCATCAAAAAAGAGAAGTTCTATGATAGATCCATTTTCTTATCATGGACCCATTTTCAAAAAAAAATTTCGAATATTTGTTAAATAATGATTTTTTTTTTGTAAGATTCTAGTGTGTATTTATCATTTGATGTTATGCAAAACATAAATTTTGTATAATTAATTAATAAATAGCTAAAATTCTTAAAAATAATTTTTTGAAAAAGGGTCCATGATAAAAAAAAAAATGAGTCTATCATAGAACTTCCCATAAAAAAAACATGATAAGTATTATTTAGTTAAATATATGCCATAGAATATTTATTTGTAATTTTAATTGAACAAAAGAATTTATAAAAAAATAAATATCAAGAGAAGGATATTTTGATCTAAAATAATAAAAAATGAATAAAACGTTAAAGTTAACACTATTTGAAGGATTAAAAAATAATTCAATATGCGTTGTACGAGAATTTCGAAGGAATCCAAAATCATTTGGAGGATTTGGATAAATATCAGAAAAAATTAAGGAGTGTTCGAAAAATTTCCCTAAAAAAACTACCTGATGGAACACTAACGCTCGGGAATTTCTATTTTTTCAAAAATTTCTTAAAAGTGCAAAAAATGAAGTCTAATCCCTTAAAAAAAATCAATTATCCTTTTTCTAAAAAAATGTCCAAATTGAAGTGTATAACGATTAAAATACTGAATTTTCATGTCGTCCTCAAAATACTCCCTGATAGAAGACTAACACTCAGAATTTCTATTTTTTCAAAAATTTCTTAAAAGTGCAAAAATTCGAATCTAAAACCTTAAAAAAAATTGAAATACCGTCTTTGCTAAAAAAAATCCAAATTGAAGTGTAACAAGAGGAAAACACTCAATTTTCATGTTGTCCTCAAAATACTCCCTGATAGAAGACTATGATAGAAGACTAACACTCACGTTTCTATTTTTTTTAAAAATTATAAAAAGTGAAGTCTAATACCTTCAAAACAATATTAAATATCGTATTTTCTAAAAAAAGTCAAAATAGAAGTGTAACACAATGAAAATATTCAATTTTAATGTTGTCCTCAAAATACACCCTAATAAAAGACTAACACTCACGACTTTCTATTTTTTCGAAAATTTCTTAAAAGTGCAAAAAGTGAAGTCTAATGCCTTCAAAAAAGTCAATTATCTTTTCTAGAAAATGTCAAAATTGAAGTGTCACACGAGGAAAATACTCAATTTTCATATTGTCCTCAAATGCTCCCTAATATAAGACTAACACACACAAATTTCTATTTTTTTTAAATTTCTTAAAAATGCAAAAAGTGAAGTCTAAGAACCAAAACAAACAAACATCCTCTATTCTAAAAAAATGTCAAAATTGAAGTGTAACACGATGAAAATAATCAAATTTCCGGTTTTCCCTGAAATAATCCCTAATAGAAGACTAGCACTCCCGAATTTCTATTTTTTAAAAAATTGAAGTCTAAAACCTTCAAAAAATCAAAATATTCTCGATCTTTTCTAAAAAAGTCAAAATTGAAGTGTAAGATGAGGAAAATACTCAATTTTCATGTTGACCACAAAATACTCCATGATAGAAGACTAACCCTCACGTTTCTATTTTTTCAAAATTTCATAAAAATTGAAGTCCAATACCTTCAAAAAATCAATTATCCTATTTTCTAAAAAAATTTCAAAATAGAAGTGTAGGACGACGAAAATATTCAATTTTAATGTTGTCATCAAAATACTCCCTAATAGAAGACTGACACTCATGAATTTTTATTTTTTCGAAAATTTCTTAAAAGTGCAAAAAGTGAAGTCTAATACCTTAAAAAAAAATCAATTATTATCCACTTTTCCAGAAAAATTTCAAAATTGAAGTGTCACACAATGAAAATACTCAATTTTCATATTGTCTTCAAATATCCCCTAATAAAAGACTAACACACACGGATTTTTATTTTTTTAAAATTTCTTAAAAATGCAAATTGTGAAGTCTAACAACTTCAAAATAAACAAACATCTTCTATTCTAAAAAAATGTCAAAATTGTAGTGTAACACGATGAAAATACTCAATTTTCCTGTTTTCCTTGAAATACTCCCTAGTAGAAGACTAACACAAACGAATATCTATGTTTCAAAACTTTCTTAAAAGTGCAAATAGTGAAATCTAATACCTTCAAAAGAAACAAATATCCTCTTTTCTAAAAAAAATGTCAAAATTGAAGTGTAATATGATGAAAATACCCAATTTTCATGTTGTACTCAAAATACTCCCTAATAGAAGACTAACACACACGAATTTCTATATTTTTCATAAATTTCTTAAAAATGCAAAAAATGAAGTCGACCAACTTAAAAAAAATCAAATATCCTCTTTTCTCAAAAAAAATATCAAAATTGAAGTGTAACACTATGAAAATAATCAAATTTAATATTGTTCTCAAAATACTCCCTAATAGAAGACTAACACTAGCGAATTTTTAATTTTTCAATAATTTCTTAAAAGTGGAAAAAGTGAACTCTGATACCTTCAACAAAAATCAAATATCCTCTTTTCTAAAAAAATGTCAAAATTTGTGTTAACACGATAAAAATACTGATTTTTCATGTTGTCCTCAAAATACTCCCTAATAGAAGACTAACACTCACGAATTTCTATTTTTAAATTTTTTGGTACAACATGAAAAGGGAAGTCTAATACCTTCAAAACAATGAAATATTCTCTTTTTTAAATGGAAAAATTGAAGTGTAGCACGAGGAAAATACTCAATTTTCATGTTATCTTCAAAATACTCCCTAATAAAAGTTTAACACGAACTAATTTATATTTTTTCAAAAAAATCTTAAATGCGCCAAAATTGATGTCTAAAAACTTCAAAAAAAATAGAATATCCTCTTTTCTAAAAAAAAGTCAAAATTGAAATGTAACACAAGGAAAAATACTCAAATTTCATGTTGTCCTCAAAATACTCCCTGATAGAAGACTAACACTCACAAAGTTCTATTTTTTTTAAAAATTCTTAAAAGTGCCAAAGGTGAAGTCTAATACCATAAAAAAAAATTAAGTATCCTCTTTTCTTAAAAAATATCAAAATTCAAGTGTAACACGATGAAAATACTCAATATTCATGTTGTCCTCAAAAAACTCCCTGATAGAAGACTAACACTCACGAATTTCGATTTTTTCAAAAATTTTCTTAAAAGTGAAGTCTAATAATACCTTCAAAATAATCAAATATCCTCTTTTCTAACACAATATCAAAATTGAAGTGTAAAACGATGAAAATACTCAATATTAATGTTGTCCTCAAAATACTCCATAATAGAAGACTAACTCTCACGAATTTCCATTTTTTCGAAAATTTCTTAAAAGTGCAAAAAGTGAAGTCTAATACCTTAAAAAAATCAAATATCCTCTTTTCTAAAAAAAATATCAAAATTGAAGTGTAACACGATGAAAATTCTCTATTTTAATGTTGTCCTCAAAATACGCCCTAATAAAAGACTAACACTCACGAATTTCTATTGATTAAAATATTTCATAAAAAATCAAAAATTGAAGTCTAACACCTTAAAAAAAAATCAAATATCGTCTTTTCAAAAAAAATGTCAAAATTGAATTGTAACACAATGATAATACTCAATTTTTATGTTCTCCAAAAAAAAACTACCTGATGGAAGACTAACATTCGCGAATTTCTATTTTTTCATAAATTTTTTAAAAGTGTATCACGATGAAAATACTGAATTTTCATGTTGTCCCAAAATACTCCCTAATAGAAGACTAACACACACGAAATTCTATTTTTTTAAAATTTCTAAAAAATGCAAAAATTGAATTCTAACAACATCAAAACAAACAAATATCCTCAATGCTAAACAAATGTCAAAATTGAAGTGTAACACGATGAAAATACTCAATTTTCCGGTTTTCCTTGATATACGCCCTAATAGAAGACAACACACGAATATCTATTTTTCAAAAATTTCTTAAAAGTGAAAAACGTAAAGTCTAATACCTTCAAAAGAAACAAATATCCTTTTTTTTTTTTTAAATGTCAAAATTGAAGTGTAACACGAGGAAAATATTCAATTTTCATATTGTACACAAAAATACTCCCTAAATAGAAGACTAATACACACGAGTTTATATTTTTTCACAAATTTCTTAAAAATGTTAAAAAATGAAGTTTACCAACTTCAAAAAAATCAAATATCCTCTTTTCAAAATAAAAATGTCAAATTTGAAGTGTAACACGATGAAACTAATCAAATTTCAAGTTGTCCTCAAAATACTCCCTAATAGAAGACTAACACTCGCGAATTTCTAAGTTTTTAATAATTTCTTAAAAGTGCAAAAAGTGAAGCTTCAAAAAAATCAATTATCCTCTTTTCTTGGAAAATGTCAAAATTGAAGTGTCATACGATGAAAATACTCAATTTTCATATTGTCCTCAGAATTCTCCCTAATAGAAGACTAACACACATGAATTTCAATTTTCTTAAAATTTCCTAAAAATGCAAAAAATAAAGTCTAACAACTTCCAGACAAACAAATATCCTCTATTCTAAAAAAATGTCAAAATTGTACTGCAACACGATGAAAATACTCAATCTTCCTGTTTTCCTTGAAATACTCCCTAGTAGAAGACTAACACAAACAAATATCTATTTTTCCAAAATTTCTTAACAGTGCAAAAAGTGAAATCTAATACCTTCAAAAGAAACAAATATCCTCTTTTTCTAAAAAAATGTCAAAATTGAAATGCAACATGAGGAAAATACTCAATATTCATGTTGTACTCAAAATACTCCCTAATAGAAGACTAACGCACACGGATTTCAATATTTTTCATAAATTTCTTAAAAAAGCAAAAAATGAAGTCTACCAACTTCAAAAAAATCAAATATCCTCTTTTCTCAAAAAAATATCAAAATTGAAGTGTAACACGATGAAAATAATCAAATTTAATGTTGTTCTAAAAATACTCCCTAATAGAACACTAACACTCGCGAATTTCTAATTTTTCAATAATTTCTTAAAAGTGGAAAAAGTGAACTCTGATACCTTAAAAAAAATCAAATATCCTATTTTCTAAAAAAATGTCAAAATTGATGTGTAACACAATGAAAATACTCAATTTTCATGTTGTACTAAAAAAAACTCCCTGATAACTAACACTTACAAATTTCTATTTTTTATCAAAAAATTCTTAATAGTGAAGTCTAATACCTACAAAAAATCAAATATCCTCTTTTCTACAAAAATGTCTATATTGAAGTGTAACACGATGAAAATACTCAATTTTAGTGTTGTCCTCAAAATACTCCCTAATTGAAGACTAACCCTCCCGAATTTCTATTTTTTCGAATTTTTTTAAAAAGTGAAGTCTAATACCTTCAAAAAATAAAAAATCCTCTTTTCTAAAAACATTGTCAAAATTGAAGCGTAACACGATGAAAATAATCAAATTTAATGTTGTTCTCAAAATACTCCCTAATAGAAGACTAACGCTCGCGAATTTCCATGTTGTCCTCAAAATACTCCTTGATAGAAGACTAGCACTCATGAATTTCTATTTTTTTTAAAAATTCTTAAAAGTGCAAAAAGTGAAGTCTAATACTTTCAAAAAAATCAAATATCCTCTTTTCTAAGAAAATATCAAAATTGAATTTTGACACGATGAAAATACTCAATTTTCATGTTTTCCTCGAAAAAACTCACTGATAGAAGACTAATACTCAGGAATTTTTATTTTTTCAAAAATTCTTAAAAGTGAAGCCTAATACCTTCAAAAAAAAATCAAATATCCTCTTTTCTAAAAAAATGTTAAAATTGAAGTGTAACACGATGAAAATTCTTAATTTTAATGTTGTCCACAAAATATTCCCTAATTGAAGACTCACACTCTCGAATTTCTATTTTTTCGAAAATTTCTTAAAAGTACCAAAAGTTCAGTCTAATACCTCCAAAAAAAAAAAATCAAATATCCTCTTTTTCTAAAAAAAAATGTTAAAATGGAACTGTAACACGATGAAAATTCTCAATTTTAATGTTGTCCTTAAAATACTCCCTAATAAAAGAGTAACACTCGCAAATTTCTATTGTTTCAAAAATTTCTTAAAAATACAAAAAGTGAAGTCTAACACCATCTTAAAATTAAAATATCCTCTTTTCTAAAAAAATGTCAAAATTGAATTCTAACACAATAATAATACTCAATTTTCATGGTGTCCGAAAAAAACTACTTGATGGAAGCTCGCGAATTTCTATGTTTTCAAAAATTTCTTAAAAGTGCAAAAAATGAAGTCTAATTCCTTCAAACAATCAAATATCCTCTTTTCTAAAAAAATGTCCAAATTTAAGTGTAACACGATGAAAAAGTTGAATTTTCATGTTGTCTTCAAAATACTCCCTCATAGATGACTAACACTCACGAATTTCTATTTTTTCAAAAATTTCTTAAAAGTGCAAAAAGTAAAGTCTAAAATCTTCAAAATATTAAAATATCCTCTTTTCTAAAAAATGTCAAAATTGAAGTGTAACAAGATGAAAATTCTTAATTTTAATGTTGTCCTCAAAATACTCCCAAACTCCCTAATTGCAGACTAACACTCTCAAATTTTTATTTTTTCGAAAATTTCATAAAAGTGCAAAAAGTGCAGTCTAGTATCTTCAAAACAAATCAGATATCCTCATTTTCAAAAACAAATGTCAAAATTGAAGTGTAACATGATGAAAATTCTCAATTTTAATGTTGTCCTCAAAATACTTCCTATTAAGAGAGTAAGACTCGCAAATTTTTATTGTGTCAAAAATTTCTTAAAAATGCAAAAAGTGAAGTCTAACACCATCTAAAAAATCAAATATCCTCTTTTCTAAACAAATGTCCAAAATTGAATTCTAACACAATGATAATACTCAATTTTCACGGTGTCCGAAAAAACTACTTGATGGAAGACTAACGCTCGCGAATTTCGATGTTTTCAAAAATTTCTTAAAAGTGCAAAAAATAAAGTCTAACTCCTTCAAAAAATCAAATATCCTCTTGTCTAAAAAACCTGTCCAAATTTAAGTGTAACACGAAGAAAAAGCTGAATTTTCATGTTGTCCTCAAAATACTCCCTCATAGAAGACTAACACTCACGAATTTCTATTTTTTCAAAAATTTCTTAAAAGTGCATAAAGTGAAGTCCAAAACCTTCAAAAAATTAAAATATCCTCTTCCCTAAAAAAGTGCAAATTGAAGTGTAACACGAGAAAAATACTCAATTTTCATGTTGTCCTCAAGACACTCCCTAATAGAAGACTTAACACTCACGAATTTCTATTTTTTTCAGAAATTTCTTTAAAGTGCAAAAAGTAAAGTCTAATACCTTCGGAAAAATCAATTATCCTCTTTTCTAGAAGAATGTCAAAATTGAATTGTCACACGAGGAAAATACTCAATTTTCATATTGTCCTCAAAATACTCCCTGACAGAAGACTAACACTCACGAATTTCTATTTTATTAAAAAATTCTTAAAAATGCAAAAATTGAAGCCTAAAACCATCAAAAAATTAAAATATCCTCTTTTCTAAAATAGTCAAATTTGAAGTGTAACACGAGAAAAATATTCAATTTTCATGTTGTCCTCAAAATACTCTCTCATAGAAGACTAACACTCACGAATTTCTATTTTTTCAAAAAATTCATAAAAGTGGAAAAAGTGAAGTCTAATACCTTCAAAAAAATCAATTATCCCCTTTTCCAGAAAAATTGTCAAAATTGAAGTATCACACGAGGAAAATACTTGATTTTCATACTGTCCTCAAAATACTCCCACAAAGAAGACTAACACACACGAATTTTTGTTTTTTTAAAATTTCTTAAAAATGCAAACATTGAAGTCTAACACCTTCTACAAAATCAAATATCATCTTCTCTAAAAAAATGTCAAAATTGAATTGAAACACAATGATAATGCTCAATTTTCATGTTGTCCGAAAAAAATTACCTGATGGATGATTAACGCTCGCGAATTTCTCTTTTTTCAACGATTTCTTAAAAGTACAAAAAATGAAGTCTGATGCCTTAAAAAAAAAATCAAATATCCTCTTTTCTAAACAAATGTCCAAAATGAAGTGTATCACGATGAAAATACTGAATTTTCGTGTTGTCCTCAAAATACTCCCTGATGGAAGTCTAAAACTCTCGAATTTCTATTTTTTCCAAAATTGCTAAAAATTGCAAAAATTGAAGTCTAAAAACTTCAAAAAATTAAAATATCCTCTTTTCTAAAAAAGTCCAAATTGAAATGTAACACGAGAAAATACTCAATTTTCATGTTATCCTCAAAATACTCTCTAATAAAAGACTAACACTTAAGAATTTCTATTTTTTCAAAAATTTCTTAAAAGTGCAAAAAGTGAAGTCTAAAATCTTCAAAATATTGAAATATGCTCTTTTCTAAAAAAAATGTCAAAATTGAAGTGTAACACGATGAAAATTCTTAATTTTAATGTTGTCCTCAAAATACTCCCTGACTCCCTAATTGAAGACTAACACTCTCGAATTTTTATTTTTTCGAAAATTTCATAAAAGTGCAGTCTAGTACCTTCAAAAAAAATCAAATATCCTCTTTTTCAAAAACAAATCTCAAAATTGAAGTGCAACCAGATGAAAATTCTCAATTTTAATGTTGTCCTCAAAATACTTCCTAATAAGAGAGTAAGACTCGCAAATTTCTATTGTTTCAAAAAATTTCTTAAAAATGCAAAAAGTGAAGTCTAACACCTTCTAAAAAATCAAATATCCACTTTTCTAAAAAATATCAAAATAGAATTACTATTTTTAAATTGAAGTGTAACACGATGAAAATACTCAATTTTATTGTTGTTCTCGAAATACTCCCTATTAGAAGACGAACACTCACGAATTTCTATTTTTTCAAAAAATTCTTAAAAATATAAAAATTGAAATCTAGGACCTACGCTTCAAAAGGTCGTACTTCTCCATCTCTCTCCCTTAATTTTTTACTAGAATTGATTTTTTTCGCTCGAGGACGAGCTATTTTTCTAAGTGTGGGGAGGGTTTTTACGGCCTATTTTTCCTTGTAGATAACATCCAAAAACAAAACAAAAAAATTCCCTAAAAATTTATTTTTTGCATGTTAAAAGCTTTTTCTCCACTTAATTGAAAAAAAAATCATCGATTTTTAAGCAAGATTTTCACCAATCCACCATTATTTTACTCTCAAAATTGAAATATGACAAGATATTTGAAAAAATTGATTAAGAACTTTGAGAGATTCTTTTGAGGATTCGAACCCTAATCAATGAAATCACAAAATTGAAGTTTATTGAAATTTGGTCGATTTTCGATTTATGTGACACACCATTTTGAATCTTAAACCCACATTTTACTCGGTATTTCTAAAAAAAGCTTTGTTTAAACCACTCTAGTAAATTTTGCTTAAATTTAAAATTTGACAACTTGCACTTAAGGGCCCGATCATTCATGGTGATTTGCATTTTAATTAACGGGAACCAAATTGCGCTCAATGCCTAATTCGTGAAATCCATGCAATTTGATTAAGCGGTCATGGTCGAACCGTACCATTGGTCGGCTAAAGAGTTGCATGAATCCATAGAAAACCAAAGTAGTCGGGTATGGTCGAACCGTAACTATGGTCGTACGAAAAAGTTTTCTATGGGCCACGTGTTAGGTGCTTAAATTGTCAAGTCCGTGTGATTGATTAAGCGGTCATGGTCGAACCGTAACCATTGGTCGGCTAAAGGTCACACGGATCCATAGGGTTTGATTAAGCGGTCTTGGTCGAACCGTAACCATTGGTCGGTTAAAGAACAACATGGAGACCATTTAAGCAAGACGAAACAAAAAGGAAACAAGTTTTCAACAATAATAAGAAAAAAGAAAAGAAAAGAGAAAATGACAAATCTAAAGATTGAAAATTATTAAAAGAAGAAAAGAAAACTAATTTTGAAATCGAGCGCAATTTGGGGAAATTTAGTTGAAATCAAATGTGAACCAAGCATTTACGTACCGAACGATTTAAAAGTGACAAATTACATTTAAGGAACATTTTTTGCAAAATTGAACAAGAGGTTTTACTAATGTTTTTTTCATGATAACTCTTGTGATTTGTGGTGTGAAAAGATTTAAAATGTGGTGTTTAATCATCTTTATCGCATGAGACCATTTTCTCTAAAAACTTTTGAAATTGTGAACCTTTCATTTGAAAATAGATTCTAAAACATGAAGGAAATACAGTTTTGGATCATCGCTAAAATGGTACGTAGGACAAACGAACGTACGCGTTCGTGGGCATACGAAACAGATTAGTAAAACTGGTATAACTTTCCGTAGGAAACTCCGATTTGAATGGTTCAAATTGGGTTAGTTAGATAATGAGATTATCTAGAACTTTCATGTTGTAATATATTTCATTTGAGCGAAGTATCAGTATCGTTCTAATGAAATACCGAAAGGATGCGACAGTTTGACATACAGTCAGTAAAACGGCCGTAACTTTCGGGTCCGAACTCCAATTGGGCTGGGCCAAATTGGGTTGGAAAGGTAATTAGATTATCTACAACTTTCGTACTGTTCAAAGTCGGTTGGAACGATTTAATATATTCGTTTTGACAGATTACTGAAAGGGTGTATGCAGTTTTCTGTTTGAAAAGGTGTATAGAAGATATACATACCTTTTGGCCCATCCTTATCCTATGGAGTATATATATGATGTTTCTCTCTCTCTGATTAGTTCAACCAGTTGAATAATTAGATTAGTTCAACCAGAAAATTAATGGAGTTAATTTAGAATTAATCCATAAATTAAGAGACTCTAATCACTTGATGAAAGAGTGCGAAGAGATTGAGAGAGAAGGAGAAAAGAATTTTCTCCGTCTAGAGAATCGAAACGCAATCATGCAAGTTCGCCGGTGCATCATCTAAGCAGGTGCATCCGCGACTGAGGTGCTACGACTCACGGTGGATACGGGTGGAGGAGCGACACATGTGGCTCTTCGTTATGATCAAACCGGAGAAATAATCGAGTAACGGGCTGTGGAATCATGCGGGCATGGAACGCACGAAGACAACCCGAGGCGTGTCGAAACGGTGGGAGACGTGCGGTATGGGACGTACGGGCTAGTCACCAACGTGACACCGAAGGAAATAGAAGGCGGCGATCAACCCTTCGTGTGCCATCAATTTGGCACTGGTATGAATCTGTCCTTCTATTCGCATCGTACCCTCGAAGTCGTGACGTGATCTCGGGAATCGGGGAATCGAACCGGGCCTACATATCCGCTGTGCGGGCCCGGGGTCGAGGATATTCTCCAACAAAACATTGATATAAAATTCTTTCAATATAAAGGACATATGATGAAATGAGAGTAAAAATCTTTTTCTTGTGGAAATTCAATTTTGATATCGATGAATATCTTGTTAACAAAACCTAAACATGCAATTCTCTTTGATTTTAAAATTCTATATTTTATTCCATTTTTGTTTGAGGACAAACAAGTTTTAAGTGTGGGGAGATTTGATAAGGGAATTTTTCATCACTTTTTACATGCACAAAATATAGAATTTAAACACAATAGCATGATTGAAGTATACCAAATATGCATAATTTCAATTTATTAAGATAAAATACTTTAAGATGTGTTTTTGTGTTATTTCAGGTGAAAATTGCAAACTCTTGCAAAACCAAGGCTTTGGATGGATTCGTCTCGTCTTGCCGATTGATTTGATATATCATATGATGATATTTGATGCAAGCACAGAATATCAGACCAGGCTGTTTAAACAAACCCAACTTGGAGCCATGCGTTTATTCTTTCTCCATTTCCAAACTAACCGCACTCTCCATTAATAGGCTTTAGAGAAGAAATAACAGCCCAAAATAACTACTCTCCCTCTCCATTCGTTGCTGAACTAGAGGAGATAATAATATTTTGCTGAATTTCGGATGAATAAAAAGGAATTAATCAGGATCTTTGAGAAATATCTTCAAAGGTATTTTCGAGTTTTCTCCCTCATTCTTTCGCTAAATCTGATGAAATTTGGACCGTTGGATTCGTTGCAACTAGCTCTAACTGACCATACAAGTTGCAACTCGAATCTTGTCTGTTAACAATCTCCATTTCTTATAAAAGAGAACCAAACCCCATTCTTTCACTCACCCTTGGACCTCTTGGGTCAACCACTCCATTCTTGGGGAAGGAAAGGTCTTAGCCTCTTCCTCCTCCATTGTTAAGAAACTCTCAACCTCCTCTCGCTCGTCGTCGAGCCATTTTCGCCAAGGAGATCGTGTCTTAGCACGATTTCCGAGGCCGTTCCGAGGAACTTTTCTTCTCTCCACCTTCTCCGCATCGGATACGAAATTGTTCTTCTCGTCCTCTCACCTCCTCTCAAGGCGTGAAGGCTCGAGAACATCGCCAAGACGGGATCTTGGACTCGAATTCTCCTTTTTCGGTATTTTCTTTCTCTAGTTTAGGATTTTAATTAGAAATTGTTAGATCTAATTGAAATCTCTTTGTGAACTTGTTATATACGGTGAAATATAGTTTGTGAAATTTTTGTAGAATTTTTCTTGCATTTTTCCTTTGTGATATACTCAATTTTCTGTGCTGTTTTGGAAATTCAATTTTAAATAGAAAAACACTTTAAAATAATCACTCCTCAATATCACTGTTCATATCTGGATCTTTAGATTAGCACATATTTTGAATCATTCCATTTCCTGCAATTTTCTATTTGTTATGGATTTTACAAAATCATGTTGTTAAGGACTAAATTGTAAAATTGATAAAAACTTTAGATCTGGACAATGTTTCCCTGCTTGTTGAATCAATTCTGTATCTGTTTAAATTCCAAAATTCACTTGAGATTTTAGACCTTATCTCATTCTTGATTTAGAATTTTTATTCAAATTATTTGAGATAAATTTCGTTTTGATATGATTTTTTGAAAACTGATTCTCAATAAAAATCTTTCTGGACCTTTTCGTGATCTCATCAGGGGCCTATTTGTAATTAGATCATTACTTTTTACTGAAATCTCAAAACTGTGAAATTCTTTTGTCTTTCATCTCAGTATTCAATTGTGAATCTTTGTACCAAATTTGAGATTTTATTTTGTGATCTATATTTTTGAGAAACATTTAATGCCTAAAATAGCCTTGTGATCAATCATCTTTATAAATTCGAAACTTGTGTTTGTGAAAGTGAGATTTTGACCAGAGATTTGTGAAGCCTAAAAATTGATTATGACAAAATATTATAGCCTCTGGACCAATAGAAATAGTTCTTGAATTGCAATTTCGATTATATGGGGAGCTTGTGAAAGCGCTAGTCTAATGTGTCCTATGCAAAATTTCCTTGGATCGAACCTATGCTTATCACTATGATTAGTATTTGTTATAAATTATTTTGATTAACTCGTAAGATTGAAATTACACATTTAAGCGACCTATTTTACGTGTTATCGCATGTTGTCCTCAAAATACTCCCTGGTAGAAGATTAACACTCACGAATTTCTAATTTAAAAAAAATTCTTAAAAGTTGAAAAGTGAAGTCTAATACCTTCAAAACAGTCAAATATTCTCTTTTTTTTTAAACGTCAAACTAAAGTGTAGCACGAGAAAAATACTCAATTTTAATGTTGTTCTCAAAATACTACCTAATAGAAGACTAACACGAACGAATTTCAGTTTTTTCAAAAAAATCTTAAAAACGCAAAAATTGAAGTCTAAAAAAACTTCAAAAAAATAAAATATCCCCTTTTCTAAAAAAAATCAAAATTGAAGTATAACATGAGGAAAATACTAAATTTTCATGTTGTCCTCAAAATCCATAACATAAGACTAACACGGACAAATTTCTACTTTTTCATAAATTTCTTAAAAATGCGAAAAAGTAGAGTCTAACAACTTCAAAAAAAATTCATTATCATATTTTTCTTTAAGTACCAAAATTGATGACTAGAACGAGAAAAGTACTTAGTTTTCATCTTTTTTTTTCTAAAATAACACCGTAATTGAAGACTAACATATGAAAATTTATATTTTTTATTTTTCGAAAAAAAAAATGCCAAAAGTGAAACCTAACACCTTAAAAAAAATCAATTGTCGTATTTTTCGAAAAATATCAATATTTTTGTCTAGAACGAGAAAAACTATTATATTTCATGTTTTTTACAAAAAACAACGTAATTAAAGACTAACACATGTAAATTTTTATTTTTTTCAAAAATTTTGTAAAAATCAAAAAAGTAAAGTCTAACACTTAAAAAAAAACAGTTATCATATTTTTCAAAAAGAATGTCAAAATTGATGTCTAAAACAACAAAAATACTAAGTTTTCATGTGTTTTTCTAAAAATGCAACGTAATTGAACATTAACATATGCAAATTTCTATTTGTTTCAAAAAATTTGAAAAAAAATGGAAAAAGTAAAGTTTAGCACCTTCAAAATTGATATCTAGAACGAAAAAATACTCAATTTTCATTCAAACATTCCCGACTTTGGCTGAAAGTGAAGTCTAACATGTTCAAAAAAATTAATTATCATATTTTCTAAAAAATTCAAAATTGATGTCTAAAATTATGAATCCTGGATAACGCAAAAAAATGATCATTCTTTTCTTTATTTCTAACATCTTTTTTTTGTTTCTTTTATTCGCCCTCTCCCCCCTTAGGCTTCTCGGTACAACAAGAGAAGATGATCACCTTTTATATTTAGTGCTAAGGTTCGGAATTACAAATCAGGGTTATTGGTTTTTCTTGGTTTTAGGTTTGGGAATCCGGTTGGGAAAGCATGTTGGGAATCTAAGATCATGATGTGTAAACCGGCATTTTGTTACCAGGTTAAGGAAGGAGGTATGTTGATTTTGTGAGATATTAACTCTTGAGTAGATTATATCAGAGACTTGAATAACCTAAATTTGGTGTTCATATTCCTTAGAGAGGAGGTAAAATTTTCTAGTAATTAATAATAAAAGTGGGATTCTCAAGCTCACTTTATTTTTATCAAAAATAAAATATTAACCATTATGTGCCAATGCTTAGGGTAATATTCAAACCGAAAATTAATGAATTCGAACGCGTATCCGACAATATTTTAACTGTATCCGGATATTTTGATATCGGAATCCTATC
This sequence comes from Luzula sylvatica, assembly GCA_946800325.1. Lineage (NCBI taxonomy): Eukaryota > Viridiplantae > Streptophyta > Magnoliopsida > Poales > Juncaceae > Luzula > Luzula sylvatica. The sequence continues at coordinate 46,693,203 of OX326959.1, read as the reverse complement.
CGACTCCGGATCCTAGAAAAAATAAGGATATCAATACAGTTCAAGTGTTGTCCAAACTAGACCCAAACCTTTAACACCCCTATGTATCATGTATGCAGCAACAACTTCACAATTAATTAAATCATAACTCTTGATCATGGATTAGCTAGAATGATTCCGAGATAATACGTACATTGCTCTCTTAAAAGAGTGAATATTTATTTAAAGATACATAACCCCTACATTATTTACTAATACATCAGCAACCCCTTATTCATAGATAGATGCGCTAGCACGCTTACTACTAGTTAACTTGCGAGCTCGACAATGTGACCACATTATCCACCTCCAACAATGCGACCAATGCCACCAATGGCCTTGCCAGTATCATCACCGGCATCTCTAATAGCATCGCCAAGATCTTTGCGGATATTTCTAATGTCCTCATCAACACCCCTGAGATTACGCTCAAGTAGCCTGGGAGGAGCACGCCCACGTCCAGCACCGCCAATGCCTATGTTAGCACTAAAGCCATCGTTGTCGGCATTGAGGTAACCTGATCCATACAATTTTGAACTCTTAATATGGTTGTATGGTTAATTTCAGTTCTTGTTTATTTTTTAAAGCTTTTAAGTTTGTTATAATTCCATGTCATTAACGATTATTTGTTAATGGAGTCTACAAGCGTGTTGAGGGAAAAAAAAGAAGCTAGTACCGTCATTAGGAGTAGCGAAACATAGTGTAGTTCCTAGAAGAACTAGGAGAGCAATGGTCATAATTTTAGGTTTAAGAGAGCTTGTTGAAGTAACCATTATTGGAATGTTTTGTTTTGTAAATTTTACTTGTTTATTTGAGAGGGGGGTGGAAAGTTGGTCAGGTTAGGAGGCTAGCTGGGAGTTATTTAATAAGGGAAATTTTACCTTGCCTCCAGATTTCACCAC